>JAYKAV010000500.1:197339-339281 GCA_035582835.1 Phoebastria nigripes | reverse complement strand
CCGCGCGGCGCTCTGCCCACCTGCCGTCCCGCCCGGCGGAGCCGCGGGCGCCGGCGGCGGCGCCTACCTGGGCCGCTCCCGCTCCCGCTCCGCGGGGGGGTGCGGGGGAGTGTTTTTTCCACGTCCCGCGGTGCGTCAGCGCCGAAGCCCGGCGGCCCCTGTGGAACAGAGCGTGAGCGAAGCCCTCCCACCGCCGCCGCGGCCTTTCCTCCCCCGGAAAACGACGGTTTCCCCGCGCCCCGGGTGTCGGAAGAAATGCCCGCGGCTCCCCCCGCCCTGAAAAACGGCACGGTGCCTGCTTGCGGGGTTTGCCGTGGTTCCGTGATCCCGGGATGAGCTCCTTCCGCCACCGCTTGTGCAAGCGCGGGCGGCGGCGGCCGAAGCAGAGAGCGGTTGCACAACGGCCGAGCGGCMGCCGCCGCCGCCTTTGCTTTGCTTCCATCGGTGCTTTTGCAGAAGGGTGATTTGGGGGACGCTCCGTTCGGTGCTCGGGTCCTGCATCGCCCATAGATCCGATGCGTTTCACAGCCGTGGCCGCACGCCTAAAGTGAAGCACATGGGTGTTTCTGCAGGAGTGGGGGTCTAACCGGGCCTGGCTCTAAAGTACATTCAACACTTCAGGTGGAAAATCCTTAATTCACAAATTGCTGTGTTTTGCAGATGAAGACGAGTGTTAGTAGTATGTTTAAGTTTAATTTGAACTTGAAATTCAACAGGATTTTTTACAAGTGAACAAAAACCTGAAAGTGAACTTCATAAATAAAAACGAAACTAGCAAGTCTCATCTCATTGTCTAAACTGGGTGAAAGGCGCAGGGTAGCAGCATATCTGGTGAGAAACGTGGTTGCTCATATTGCATCAACTTCTGTACTCCAAGGCCTAGCTCCATCAGAAGGTGTTTGCTGGTATGACTGGGAAACTCCTAGTGCTGTCATAGCAGAAAGTGCTAATGCCGGCAAGACTTAGAGCAGTTCAGCACCTTTTGCTAGCATATCTTCATTTCTACTCAGCCCTTTGCCAGTTAAAAATAATACAGTTGGGTTTTTTTTAAATCAATCCTCTAAGCAAGACTAGTTGAATTGCTGTAAGCAGTTAGTGAGGAGCTGATTATAGCTGCCACCTCAGCTGGGATGGGAAACGCAGGGACGAGGGAGGGAGTTCCAGTCAGCCCGGTTCATTAACTAACACCAGGCACCCAGAACGAAACCGCGCACAGGCAGGGAGCCCCGTTCTTTGTGACATGACTGACAGTTTCAGCCCGTTTGTCCTGTGCCTTGGCCTTTACGTGTTTCCAAATTCCTTCAGGTGTCCTGGTGCCGCACTTAGCTGTCTAGAGAAGACAGTCGGACACCCTGCCCAACAGCACCGAGTATTTGTTATTTCCATTCCATAGGAATGGAGTGGAGCGGGGAAAGGCTCCATTCTGCATTCTGTGCGTTACATTCACAAACATACAACTTCTAGGGAAATGCTTGCAGCCCGCATGGAGCGTAACGCTCGGCTGCTGCATCTCCTCTCTCGCGACTGATTGCGTCACCTACACCTACACCAGAGCTGCGGGGAACCTGCTACGGAAGACATTTTCGTTCAAGTAAGTCACTTTTTCCAGCAGAGTCCACTCACATAGTTTAAGCTCCGCAGTAAGTCTCTCTATTGCAGAACCTGAAAAATCATGGCAGGTCTTTGCTCAAATGGCGTTGTTTATCCATCAAAACTCCTACTTTTAGGAAAACATTCTTGGTAAAGCAATGCCACCTCTAGCATCCAGAGAGACAAAAAACTGCAGCAAATGTTTGCAAGATATTCAGGTGGTTTTGTAAGATTTGAACTGTTTCTTCTGGAAATGTCACTAGGTTTTGGTTTTGTTGTAAAGTTGTTTACACAAAACTAATATAAATTCAGAGCATTCAGTTTGGGTGAATATAAACATGATCATTCCAGGGGCTCAAGTTTCTGATACATCTCGCATTTAAGATACCGTAAAACTAGATTCTCTCTCCCTGAGCATTTCTGATAGYGTAAAGAGTTTTCTCTCAAGGGTACAGATGCCTGCACAGCTATGCAATGCTTCTCACTAGAGACAGAGCAATAGACACAACAGATGGAAACTAAGAGGCCACCTGGTTTTAAAGCAAATCATATCATCAATCTATCAGTACAAAATCTGAAACATGGGAAAGTGCTTAGAGAAACAAAATGAATCCAATTTTTTTCTCCAAACTCAATTTTCCCAAGGTCTGTTGATGTACCATTTGCAAAAATGCATTTCTTTCTCTTAAAAAGAGAGTGTCAGTGCATTGAGGTGTAAGAACTTAAGTGTTTTACATCAAAACAATGACAAAAAAAAAGATCTTTTGTTACGCTGCCATAAGTTACCGTCTTTCTATTCAGAAAAGCTGTTTTTAAAAATCTGCTACATTCTTGTGCACAGCTTCAAGATCCAGGTTTTTCATTGCTAAATTAGACAGACCAGACAGAATTGCTTTAGATTATCAACAGCAATTCAGTTAGGAAAGAAAATTAAATTTCCTCAATTAAGTCTTGACAGAAATAGACTTTCTTTCATATTCTATGCTACGGTTCTGTGTGAAATTCTCTTTTAAACAACCCCCAAAGTGAGAACTTTCAGAAGATGTTTACTTTACTTCTTCCTTGTTTCGATCCCTGGAAGAACAGCCACGAATTGATCCTGCGGCCTGGCTCGCCCTGCCGTGTTTAACGCCAGGCACCGATCAYACCCCCTGCACAGCGATGCCTCCCTTTGAACATGGCACTCTGTGCCCAAGGATGGCAAGCTTAGGCTTTATGTCTCCAGATCGAGCCTCCTGAAGTGTAAGAAGTGTATTTTATACACATCCATCTAAATGAAGGTTGCACCATTCACAAATCTCAGCTAACCATTTTCATTTAATCAATTTAATTATTTTGTACAGTTCAAGGATGGGTTGATGTACATTTAATCTACAATATTTAAAATCCCACTGATACAACTGTCAAAARGAACTCTTAGTAGCTAGTATAAGCCTGAAGATCAGCCTATAAGGAATGGARAACTACATAAATAAAAGTATTTTAAATAACTTAATTTTTAACCTAATACACAAGGAAATAGTCTTTTATGCCTCTAAAGCTCTTATGGCTAATATTCTCATAGTTGTAGAGCAACCACCACCTCCTCATAATTTACAGCCCAAATGTTTCAGTACTGACCCATGGCCAGTGAGGCCACTTTGTTTTAACTGTTCAAACAGAACCAAGCACAGCAAGTAAGCACACGCTATCAGTGGAGGCTGAGAAAATTAAACAGGAAAATTTCTATATTACTTGYGGGTATGAAGATTCCTGGTAACAAGTCTGTTTTGGGAAAACTAGAATGATCTTGACCCAAATCTTTAAGGATTTTAAATCAACATACAGTCAATTTGATTGATTTACTTTATTCTGAGTGCTAAATGCAACTGTCACTGTATCCTTCATCCTCAGTCCATTATTGATAAAATCTTGGCCTTACTGACTTAATATATGCCTATTGACTTATTTGTTATTTTCCATTCCTAATAGCATACACTGAGGAGACTTCTGCTAGAAGTTATTTTCAGAAAAAAAAAACAAAAGCCTTCTTCCTCAAATGAAAATGACAGAGTTTAAAGAGATTCCATTTTCCAGCAGTAGCTAGAGAAGACAGGCTGTGAATTTCTCTTTCCACAGACATGGCTGCAGCATGTCTTCTCCACACACACACTACATGCAGGCTGGCTTTCATAGTGTGTCTGCAGCCTGCATGCTCGGTTCTCATATTTCTGTAAGGTTCAAGTCCCAGAGGAAGCATTAATGCTAAAGGAATGCATACCAGTGTGGAACTAGTCTAAAAGTCAGTACAAAATCTCTCCAACAGATTGCTCAGAGAAACACCTCTTTTTTACCATATTTAAGATCTGTAGATTGATCTCATGAGCATTTGTGCAGCAGTTTAGTCTCAAACTGATAAGAGTGTTGCAAAAAGAGAGAAATAGAATCAAAGGAGATTAAAAAGCGCTGGTCTTCAGGAAGATAAGGCAACCTAGAGCCGCCACGTGACCCAGCGAACGCTCCAGCTCAGCCGCCTGCAGATCTCATCAGGGAACCAGATGTGACCAGTGGCAGAATATCCTTCGCAGCGTGAGATCTGGAGTATGTGATTGCCATCCAGGAAAGGGGAGATGGGAAAGTATGATGGAGAAAATGTCCTTTTTTTATAGAGTTTAATTGCTTAGAAGAAAGACATGTTTTCTTTTAAAGAAGAAGGGATGCTAGAAAGCAGGCTCAGGAAGGTGTCTGGAGGAAGGAGCAGAAGGATTTTTCACATGAACAGAAAATKTAACATTGCTTCCTCTTTTCTGGCGATTGTGTATTTTAAATGATGAAGTGGCAGCGGACAGTTCTCATTCATTCCTTTGGTCATTGCAAACAGGGCGGGGCGGTAGAGGAAAAATAGAAGAGGGCTGTTGTCCCCTACTAGCAGGGCAGGAAATTGCAAGTTTTCATTCATGAACTTGCTCATTCTCCCATGAGGAGAGGACAGCCAGGGAGAGGTGTTTCACCCCAGCAGAGCCCCTCTGCGCAGCTAAGGGACAGAGGGAATGCCTCAGTGTGGGCCATAGCACTCTCCTTGTTACATCCAGGCTGGCTGTAGGGCCGCCCCTGTCTAACTGTCGGCGTGTTACCTACCACCACCCCGAACTGCAAAGAGAGCTCATGCCATGAGCTCCATGTTGCCTAGCAGGGGCTGCGGGATGGCTGTTTCTGTTGCTTTTGTGGAAGGGCAAGTGGAAGATGGCGTTTTTCAGGCACGCAGGCTTGTAGTTGCTGCTTATTTTGGGGAGAGAGCGAGAAGGAGGAAGTTTGCTGTATAGAGCTGGAGCTGGGGCACAGAGCGAGCTGTGTGTCCTGCACACACAGATTTCACTCATGTGCTCTTGAGAGAGAAGGAGTTGTGGATGCCTTGTCTCAGCCCCTAGCAAAGGATTTGGAGATGAAGCCTGAGCCCTTGAATTTGTATTCAAAGAACAGAGAAGTAGTGCAGGGAGCAGAGTGCTGGGGTGAGGCCCCCAGCAGCCTGTGTTGCCAAGCAGATGGGCTGCCGTGTTCTCAATCAACTGCAGTTTTTAAGGTCATGCCTAGATAATGAGCATCACAGCACTCAAGCCTACAGATCATGAATATATGGATGAATATTGACTCATGCATTTTCCTTTCTGCAGCTCTGTTCTTCCCCTCTGCTCCAAAGCCAGCGCATCCTCTCTTTTGGTGTCTCTGCAGGCTCTGCACCACCCTCTGCCCATTCAGGTCTCCCTGGCTTTTCTGGCACCTCAGCTCTTGACAGCATGTGGTCACTAGGATCTCCCCTGCAGCCAGCATCTCCCATGGTCCTCTTTTGGGAACTTTATAATATGGAGGGAGAAGGCAGATAGGACAAATAATGCCAAGTGGTAAAAGGTTTCCTTGAGATAGATTTCAAAGAGAAAGTCACACAAAAAGGTCACCCAGCTGCAGCGCCTGCTCCTTAGAAGTCCTTCATCACCACTAGAAAGTTGTAGCTACTGGTGAAACGCAGGTGTGGCTGCCTTTGCCGATACAGCAGGACCTGACCAACAGGCTGAACAACCAGGAGTCACGCTGCACTACGAGCAGCAGTCTGTGTGTCAGTGTAAGGACAACGCAAGGTCAAAGGAGAAGCAAACATCTAAACTTCACATCACCACACACAGGCCAGCTAGTTGCTGCTGCTGCCACCACCCTGAGAGACTCCAACAGGGCAGAGAGAAGGAAGGACAGTGGAGGGAAGGAACCCAAAGAGGAGACCTGAACCATGTCCGGCACCATTGCTGCAGACTGTGGCTAGACCCAGAGCAGATCCATGTAATAGGGAGAAAGAACCCCGCAGACATCTCGGTAAGGAAATGTCTAGCGAGGAGTAACTCGGAGGGTTGGTAGGAGACCTTGTGGAATTGGAAAATTATCCAACCTCCTGTCATCAGAGGGCCACAAATCTGAAACAGGCTGTGTGGCACAGAGCACAGGGAGACAGAGGCATGTGGCTTCAGTACTTTCTCTGATACATCCCATGGTGTGCTATCTTTGCACCAGTTTTCTTCTCTTAACCGTCTTGTTGGCAGAAGTGTCTGTACTAAGTCAGCAGGTATCTAAGGCTTGCTTTGAGAAGCAAGACTGGCCATACCACATATGGAGCAATAAAAATCAGAAGCAGCGCTATTCTATTGCTGTTTGAGCTCTAAGCTACATGCAACACTACTTGTGTTACAGCTTACACTGCCTTTTGTGCTGGAGTTTGAAGCACCTTAATTCAAACGAGTTGCCTCCCTCTTGCTTCTCTGGGTAGGGTTTGAATGTGGCTCACTGGGCCGGAGCCATAGAGCACACTGAYGCACAGGCAGTGTGGATAACTGGAGAGCTTGGGCTCAGGTGTGAACTCAAACCATATGTTAAGCTGATAGTAAAGATATACCATTCTAACTGCTTCATTATTGTGTTAGCAAAGGCACAAGCTTTGCTRCTCTGTCTCCCTTATTTTCTTAATGAACTGTCTTAAGTTGGTCCCTGTTTATATAGTGTCTCTGGTCGTTAGCAATACCTGAATGCCTTCCCTTACTCACCCATGCTGGAGTTCTCTTTTATTTTTGCAGAGATTTGCTTCCTTACAGTTCCATGAGTGAATTTCTTGAAAAAGAAAGAGAAAAAGGAAGAAAGGGAAAGGGAAAGGGAAAAGAAAAGGGAAAGGGAAAAGAAAAGAGAAAAGGAAAAGGAAGAGGTAAAGAAAAGAAAACAGAAAAGAAAAGAAAAGAAAAAAGAAAAGAAAATAAAAAAGAAAAGAAAAGAAAAAAGAAAAGAAAAGAAAAAGAAAAGAAAGAAAAGAAAAGAAAAGAAAAAAGAAAAGAAAAGAAAAGAAAAAAGGAAAAGAAAAGAAAAGAAAAGAAAAGAAAAGAAAAGAAAAGAAAAGAAAAGGAAAAAAGAAAAGAGAAAAGAAGAAAAGAGGAAAGAGAGAAGAGAAAAGACAAGAAAAGGAGAAAAGAAAGAAAAGAGAAAAGAAAAGGAAGAAAAGAAGAAAAGCGATTGAAGCCAGATTGAGCAGCTCTGGCTTTAACAGTCCTAGGCCCTTCCCCTATTTTCCCTGACATTCCTCCTCATGACCCCTTCCAAGTGTTCTGGGCGAGTTTCGCAGGAATGCACAGTTACGCTCAGTCTCCGTGAGCATGGCCTGTTATTCAAAAGGAGTTGGCAGAGCTTTCCAGCTTTCACAGCCAGATGTTACAAGTGTGACCCTGCCAGAAGCTGCATGCATGCACCTTCCCATTCTCAGCCCCCTTTCACGGGGTAGTTTCTGAAGAATCTAATCTGGGTAATACTTTTCTTTTGTGATTTGTTCTCTTCTTCACTTCTAAGAGCTGTTCATAGCACCAGTGCTATATAATTTCACAGCTAGAGAAAGTGGGGTAAATTTTGCCATAAACTTCAGTGGGAGCAGGACAGATCGGTAACATTTCAGGACTTTTGGGTCCTACTCATAAGTCAGGACCCAAACTGTGCTTGGTGTTGTGCAAAAAATACAGGACAAAAGAAGACTCCTGCCCAGAAAAAGCTTGCAGGTAAGTTTTACATTTCAGACCAACAATATGGATACACAGAGACAAAAGAATGAAAAATGAGGCAATATTGGTTAGCATAACACACAGGGATCATACAGTATCAACAGCTCTTCTTCCATCTTTTCGTCACCTCTTCCATATATTCCTCTAGCTTATTAATGGTTATGGTGATACATATACCGAGATGCGCAGCCAGGATCCAATTCTGTAGAAGTGCAGCAATATATCACTACACACTGAATGACAGAACTACAATGTTATGATTATAACTTCATGACCCACGTGATGTATGCTTAGAGGAGATCTAAACAGTCACGATTGGTCTTATCCAACCTCCTCCTTTCTCTTCTACTGCTTTTCTTAGTTTTGAACTAAACTATAAATTCTATGGGACAAAAACTTTGTCCTTTGTAGGAGCACATGGGATTCCTGACCACTGTTACACTCTCTAAGAGCTACTGCACTACAAATACTTATCATATGTCTCAGAACTAATGACTTGTCACTTCATTTATCAAGATGTAAAATGGAGATTATACCTTACCTCAAAATGAGCAGAGGTGGAAGTGGAAATCATGAAGTTTAAATTTAATACCATTTTATGATCCCAGGAAACAAATGACAAATTTGACCTTTAAAATAATATTTTGAAAGGAAGTTAAAATAATTGCATAGCATAGTTCTTAATGTTAAAGTGCTTTCTGTCCCTCCAGTGAAAGGTGTGGCAGAAATGCAGAGCATTATGTTTATTTATTAATAATCCCGCAAAGAAATTTTCATGATCGCCACTGGGGACTGTCTGACAGGTGACACAGGCGACCTCCTGCCAGGAGTGACATCTCTCCCCTACAATTTACATTCTCTAAATGATTTGTGATCAAATTACTTACAGCACAGATTAGCTTCTCCCCCCACTATTCACTCACACAGCACCATATTCAACTGTTTGTTCCATAGGGCCATAAAAATAATAATATGGAAAGTCAGTGCCTCTGCTTCCAGGGTATTCCAACATGGAAACAGCGCATTGGCCAGGAGATCGATTCCTGCACTCATTTTCTCAGGCA
The DNA here is from genome assembly GCA_035582835.1 of Phoebastria nigripes. Lineage (NCBI taxonomy): Eukaryota > Metazoa > Chordata > Aves > Procellariiformes > Diomedeidae > Phoebastria > Phoebastria nigripes. Next base: position 330,571 of record JAYKAV010000500.1, on the reverse strand, counting down.
CTGGGATTTGCATCTGGGGGAGATGCAGGTCATTGGCTTGAAAAGAGCATTCTGAGTTCACGTTTTGATTGCACAACCAGATAAACAAACAAAGTGTCCCAATTAGAGGGAAGAAAATAATCAGCCTGCAGTTTGGCGGTACARGAACTGAGAGGACTAAGGAACAGATTTGGAACAGTCAAAGGACAAATCCCAGACATTTATTGGATGTTAGGGAGACTGTAACCATCAGTGGCATGGAAATGGTTAAGAGAATATATTAAAGGTGCAAAGGGTCTCCTGACCTCTGCCACTGTCAGTTCTGTCAATGGGTCTACAGACGCCAGTGGAATAATTATGGCCTATATTTAGATTATGGATGCATCGGGCAGGGTGAAGGTTGAACATGGGGAACATGGTTGTTTGCAGTTCATTAGCGATAGGAGCAGCCTAGGGTGGGAGGAGGGCACTGAACTGGATTCATCCCACCTGGAGTGCTTGTGCTGAGCTGCATAATGTCAAGGAAAGAGATCCGATTATATGTGGAAACAAAAGCAATAAACAACTGCATTCAGACTGTCACACCCAGCGAGCCGAAGAAAGGAAGGAAGGAAACAGAGGAGAAAGCAAGACCAGCCTCTGGCTCTCAGCCACACTATTTCTGTACGAATGAATGCAACGGCTGCTGAGAAACTGGCTGGGTGGAAGATGCAGAAGGGCCGATGAGAGCTCTGTCCATGTGATTTTTGGTGTGGTGTTTGCACATGTGCGTGTGTAAGACAGAAGAATCAGGCGGTGCATAAAAAGTTGTCTCTAGCTGTATCCCATGCTCACGGTACAAACCTGTGTGTCTGGGAGTGCTGGACAGCTGAGGGGAGGGCGYGTGTGCGCTGGGCTGCCCATGCGTGCTGAGGTGTGTCGTACTGTAAGCCGGACATGTGGATGCACAGCAGTAAGACGTAGAAGGGCTGCATAAGCAGAAGCTAGAGTTCAGGGAAAAGGCATGACTAGTGAGCTCGAAAATGTGTACTGTGCAATGCCTGGACAGGAAAACATTGAGGCTGTCACTGAGAAATAATCTCAGGTGCCTGTTGTGCTAAAGCCTGTAGAAAAAAAAGTCATTGACACAAAGTAAAGGATGTAGAAAATAAAGTGACAATGCAAAAAGGATGGCCATGGCTCATTGCAATGTGATGGAGTCCTTCTCCGTAGCCTCTATTTGAGCTTGTCAATGATTAAGCAAAGCTAGGGGAGCTAATACCACAAATACAGCTCAGGTTAGAAGATTATGAATTTTCCTTTTGCTAACTACTGGACCTCAAAAACAGAAGGAAGCTGAGCCCCAAATGAATTAAAGCCCAGAGCGCTCACCGGAGAGCCCACTGTTGGTTATTTAAGGAAGAGGAACCTGCGTGCTCTGTGTCCTGCATTTCCCCCGACGTTCTTGCAGTTCCTGTTTGACCTGGAAAGCAATCCTTAAAACCTTGTGCTGAAACTTCCCCAAGTTTAAACTCACCCCCATTATTCCAGGCTATGGCATTAAGGTCTGTTGTGAATGGCAGGGGTTTTATTGTTCTAGTCCTTTATTCACATCACCATGTTGTTTTGTCAAGGTCCAAGGTCTTTCTAGAAGAGCCAGCAAACAAGACCAAGGAATGCTGTGTTGCAAAGAAAAAAATTCCAGCTCAAATCTAAAGCTTGTTCTCTTTAGAGGAAGAGAAGAGAGAAGGAATGAGATCGAAATGGTTTTGTGGCATATAACACCACTGCATATGACCATGCCAACACTGAAAGTCCTTGGGGGTGCTGCTACGCAGGTCTTCAGCTACTGATCTGTTGACACAGCTATTAGTAAACAGCAAGTCAAGTAAAGAAGAGGTTGTAGAGAATGTAAAATGGAAACCAGATGCCACAGCATCATATTATTTCTTCAATGCAGATGAAAAATGACTGACAGTTTCCCATCATACTGACTACACAGGGCCCTCATCAAATGGCTGGCAAAGTTTCTTTACTCCAAGACACTGGGGATAATGAATTCAGAAGTTTCTGAACAGCTGCTTTTCATGGATCATTTAGAATTTGTGATGCAAATATGAAAAATCCGTGTTAAATGCCCTCAACTAATTGAGTGGAGTACAGTGAATACAAAAGAATAGATCGCTGACCTTGGTAAAAACAGCACAAAAGCCTTAATCTGCCCAGAGAGACCAAGAAGGTAACTGAGGAAAGAGAGCAGAAGCCTGTATACTCTCGCTCAGGTTCCTAATTCTGCTTGCCAAGAGATAAATACAAGACTTTCCTTTTGGGAATATGCAACAGCCCCTAACTCCCTTCCTTAAAACCACAGCAATGGAGAAAGAGGTGGGTGGGAACTGGGATTGTGCCAAACTGCCAGTGTCAAACTTGACAATTCAAGGCAGAATTTGACACAGGGAGAAGAGAGAACACGTTAAGGGTATCCTTTAGGAAAGGTGGGGAGATGTTTTTTAATAGCTTAGAAGGCACGAGATGAAAGGAGAAGAAAGGCAGGGATGGGTGGGAGTGGAGCAGGCAGGAAGCAGGACTGCTTGGACCACTGGGGTTGCAACACTGATGCTCACATGCAAGTGAGCGATGGAAGATGCAATACTGGCAAAGTTGAAAACAAAGGATAACTGTGGCTTTCCAGGCTGACGTGGCAGAGCTGTTCACCTTGGAAAAACAAGGAGTTCATGTTGCCTGGCTGTATATTGCAAATCCCTAACATTTTTCCTTAGCTAGGTGTATGCTCCAAAGGTATTAATTGATAACCATCAGCTGCCTGGATGAGGGGCTGTTACTGCTGAGTAGGCTGGACAGATAAGACATTGCTCTCCCAAGGCTCCCTGTATGGAAAACAGCAGCAAAGTCCAGCAAGCGAGCAAGTCTCCCCAGTTGTAGTTTTCTAAAATTGGAACGTCATGTCCGCTGGGCTGCACATACCAGCTCTCGTCCTGTCAGCTGTTCCTCACTTTATCATCATGTTCCTTCGAGGAAGACCAGATAACTGCTCTCTTGTTGCTACAGGCACCGCCACACCTTTCCCAGGTTGTGTCTGTGAGGAGCAGCAAAACAGAAACACTGGAAACAGTAGAGGCCAATCTATTATTTATACCCAGCTACTCCCTTTGGGCCTGAACAAGCAAAAAGCTCTCTTTAAAGGCTTATAATTCTTGGTCAGATTCCAAGAGAGACATAGGGATGTTGTAAAAAGAGTTTCGTATGAGCTTGGTAAAACACTCTCCTAGGGAAGAGGCAGCAGGTTTCCTTTGTGTGGGAAGGCAGGAGGTAGACGATTTTGTTTAAATTTACATTCGCAATGAAGGATTTTCCTATATGTGTTTCAATGGCATTCATTCAAATTTACATTTCTTTGAGCAGTTTTCTGCATTTGTAGGGTTTCGGTGCCATTTCTAAAGCAGCAGCCCTGTTTCATGCCCTCTTGAGTCTGTACCACTCGGGAAGTTGAAAGTGCTGACTCAGCTCTCTGGAGAGCCCGTGAAGCATCTCTGTCCTCACTGTTTGCAGTTCTCAGTTGTGAATAACCACAGAACAAAAATGTTTTGGTGCCCCTGGTTCAAATGCTGGGCAGATATGGGGCTTTCTTTTAAAAAGGAAGGAAACAGGGAGGTACCACAGTGGTGCCATTGTTGTCAGAAATAAGAGCAAAGACAACTGAAGCGACCGAGTATCGGGGAGAAAGCAGGGTCGCAGTCAGGTGTTGTGCTAGAGGCCTGGGAAAACACTTGGAACGTGCTTTTGCTCCACTAGCTTCAGCCAAGTTTTAAATGCCCAGAAAGGATCTGGAAGGTTGCCAAGACAACAGCATTTTGAAAACCGCAATCTTCAGGTTTGGGTGGGGATGAGGAACGTGTTCAAGTTATTCTGCAGTATCTGGAGTCACAGGCCAGCAAGAGAGTACACGCAGTCGGTAATGCCCAGCAGGAACTGACACAGCCGTCACAAAGTTCTATTATTCCTTTTACTCAGCACAAACCACATGTTTTTCATTAGGTCCAAATTGTAAAAGAAAATATATACATATTAAACAAAAATACCAGAGTTCTGTGAACGTGTGTCTGGCAGTTTGCATTCGAGTTACAAATACTCACACTGTGTATTTTAGAAAAAAGCTGGTTTACGAGGTTGTGATCCACAGTCAAATAATGCGAGACATGCCATATTCTCAGACATGATTTCGGCCCACACGTCCTCAAAAAGCAAATAAACAAAACCAAGTAAACTAAATCACCCTGCACTTCAACAGCTTGGTTGGTTTGCATAGATTAGTGCCTTGGAACAAAGGGGTTTATGGATCAGAGACCTCCTCAGTTTTCTGAATGTTTTAAGCCTGGTTTCCTAAGGATGCAAGACTTCTGCATTCACACCGTCCATCTGTCATCTCCCCCCACCTCCTCCACCCCCTATCTTTTTATCTCACTGGCCAATTCTAAATAATTTTATGTAATTTGGCAGGCAGTTGAAGGAGGCTCCAACACAGATTTCAGTTTGACAAAGTTTGTGAAAAATCAGTGGACTAGAAAGCGATCAAATGAGCGTCCTTGCTGAGGAAAGAAGCCCGACAGATACCTCTGCCTGTCCTTCTGGCCCGCCGCACAGCCAGGAAGGCATGGTCCCTTACCCCGTCCAGCCAGGGAACAAGGGGGAGGCCTGTTGTATCCCAGCAGGGGCTGTGTCACATGCACACATCAATGCACTTGTCACCGTAACTGCAGCTCACGCCACTGGGGTTTGGATGTAAAATTCTGCTGCCCCTTTCTACAAGCACGTCGTTCACTGGCATTGTCCATGGCCCTGGATTTCACTGTTGAGAAATCTGTGAGAACAAGCAGTAACTGTTCAGCTGCAACATAAGTTAAGGTAGTGTTTACGCCATAAAAGTACGCTGTGCTGGTGAAACATGTATAGAAGGAAGCRGTATCTGAGAAGGGATTGTTTTATGAGGGGCTGACTTTAAAATGACTCATTTAGCACAGAGCAGCAATTGTGACTTTATTAAAAATCACCATGTTCTGGAGTGAACTCCTTGGCTCGGCTACGTGTCCTGCCAACTTCGACTTCATCAGAAAATAGGTCTTGCTGAATTCCCATGGAAAAGTTCTGGAGTGCGTCCCAACTCCATCTGCCTCCCCGGGGATGCTGCTGGCACCCCATCTGCGGCTCGTTTCCTGCGTGCGCGGCAGGGCCGGAGCCTGATCCTGCCGAGGTGCAGATCACATCTTCTGCTGCTTTTGTAACAACTTCCTGTTGTTATTTTTGTTCCTCCGCATTCATTAGGTACATTTTGTGCAGTGCTCAGACACTGCAAAGTGCTGGTATTAAATTAAGGAAAAATGCTCACTTGAGATAAAAATCAGACTTTTCACAAAAGATTTGCAAACTGCAGCCCCTTACCAGCCTCTGCCAGTGGAGCAAGTACCAACAACTGCTGCACACTCGGGGGCAGGATATTAAGTAGAAAGAGCACATAACCAAGGAACAGCAAGTGTGGGAAAAACAGGACTTCTTGTATTTAAGTTTCCATAGCCTTTAAGAGGATCCAACAAATTCAGATATAAAACAGATTGCTTCATATTTTAAGTGTATGGACTTTACATGGCCAATTTAAAATTCTGCATCAAACTGCTTTCTTCTCTCCCTTCCCTGAAAACAGGTTTGGGGGATGGAAATACTGATCTAAACTAAATCCCAGGAGCCTGACAATCCTTCTGCAGAACTTCCCTGAGACCCTGGGACGTTGCCAGCTTTAAGCGATGGAAAGGAAGACTGCCAGGTCACAGGGCATGCCACAGATGGGATTTGACTTCTAAGCAGTCATTTAATTTAGGCCTGGAACAAGATTTATGGGAGTCTATCTGAAATCACAGAGAAAGAAAAAGATACAGGGCTGGGGGGAAGAGGCAGGTAGATGTGCATTCAGATGAGACAAACTCCATCTGAAGGGTGTAGAATATTCCTGTGGGGCTCCTAGTTTCCATCTCTGTTTTACGGATGGGGAAACTAACGCTTCAAGTAAAAAAATCCATGCTAGCAGAGTGAATAATAGTAGAGGGAAAAATAAGGACATACAAGTCCTGCCGTCCAGCTTTACGGTCTAACCCTCCTCCTCCTCCTCCACACACTCTCTCTGCAGGGAGGATGGGGTGAAAAGGCAGAAATTTTGTGTTATTTTCTGCTTGTATCAAACAAGGCACATCTACAACTGGAGATTTAAAATTGGGTTGGTCTTGCGGACACATTAGGCAGGAGATGTCCAGCCAGCAGCCACAGAGAAGCTCCCCCAGCACGATCCCTTCTTGCATGTGGTCCCAAGGCAAATGAGGCCTCAGCACAGCGAGAGGCACAGGTATTTCAGTCACGTTCCCTGGAACAGTTTCACCAGCTACCTCTAAGGCATTTTTTGTTGCTCCTACTGTGCAGCACCTGGCCCAGAACCAAGCTGGTCCTCCTGAGCACTTGTCATTTTCTCTCTTCCCTCTCCTCCCCTCTTAAACAAAAAAAAAAAAAAAGGAAAAAAAGGAAACAAAACTGTTTCCCCACAGGCTGCAGACATAAGTGAGATGCAGGTGCAGGCTGCACAAAGCTAATGAGTTCAAATCCCAGCTCCCTGCACACCCTCATACAAGATGCCCAGCCCTTTGAAGAGTAAAAATGAAAAGAGAACAAGCACAAGTGCATGCACCTGTAGGAGACGGCGGGCGGCTCCCTGCTCCGGCCGGCGATGCAGGTGGACAGGACCCCGCTCCAGGATGCCACGCTCACTTCATAGTAATGCCTTTTCCTGAAGAGCCTAAAAGCACGACTTAAGTATCGGCCTTTGTAGCACTGCAGTGAAGCTGGTCATTATTATCCCCATTTCGTAACTGTAGAAACAGAGGTGCTGGGTAAAGCAGGGAACTGGTTTGTCCAGATCATGCGGTTTGTCAGGGCAAAGACACAGGGTGGCTGTGCCCACCCTGGTGTGCCAGCCCCTTCCCCATCAGCTGTGGTCCTTGAGGTTTCAAAGCTCAGCCAAGGAACTCAGTTCCCTCCTGCTGTTTGTGGCAGTGACTGGCCACCATGGCAAATTTAACGTAAAGGGAGGAAATGAAAACTGCTCCCTTCCATTTTGGAATAGCAGGAGCCAGGTGAGACTCCAAATTAGGCCAGGTGTAGCAATGTGCCACCACCTGTCCTGTGTACAGCACAGCTCACAGGTGCTTTCCAAACCAGGACCCACAAACCTCCCTGCAAGAGAGAAGCCCAAGGGAGGACCAACTGTGGATAGAGACAGGGACCAACACCTCCTCTTCTATCTCGTTTCAAATCATAGTGAAGTCCTGTACCTCACCCTGTCCCCCAGGGAAACCATCTAATAGCAGCTTTACTGAGGAGTCCTGGCAGTGATGTGTGTCTTAATCACTGCAAAGCTTTGAAAGTCAGTGGGAGGAGAAACATGTTCCTACAGCTTTAGCCGGTGCTTTCCAGAATAGTCTCTTGCTTTTCTGCTGCCAGCTTAGGTTCCTGCTATTATTTTGCCCTTTGCTACATATGGAGAGAAAGGAAAGCTGCCTCCTTCCCCTGCCTTCAACCAGCCAAGCTGCTGCCAAGCCCTTGCTGCAGAGCAAGCTCCCTCTGGGCCTGCAGCATTACACTGCTTGCACTGCCCTGCACATCACTGCACTAACCAGAAAAACAAGAGAGGCTTCAGCCCTGCCCTTGCAGAGATCCAGCTCCACGTCCGTGGCGTTCAACTGTCCTCCCTGCCCTCCCAAGGGTCTACCCTTCCTGCTGCCTCTGCCCAGCATTGCCTCTGCTCCTCCAGACAGTGCTGTGAGCAGTCAGCCCTTCCCTGTGGTGCGTTCCAGTCGTGGACCCTGCGGCAGATCCTGACTCCGTGCCCTGTTTGATAAGCCTCGTCTCACCCTCCTCCCCACTCTCCAGCCATCAGCCCTACGCATGTCACACTGCAACACGGCAAACTTTACTTAATCCTAGAACACCTCTCCTGTACCCCAGGCTAGCAGGCACACAGCTTTTCGCGACGTGACATTCACGGACATGTGCCTGCCCGCTCACGGGCAGTCCCCAGAGCTGTGCTGTTACAATGCTTCATATCCAGAGACTGTAGATGTGCAAACCCCAGGAACAAGGACGCAACATCCACACCCACACCCATGTGGATTAAGACAGAAGCCATTAGATCCTGCAGTCAAGTGCGGACAGGCGCTGAGATCCCCCAGAGCCCCGCACACGTGCCACTTAACAGGAAAAGAGAAGCCCCCACTGCCCTTGCTCACTGACACACGGCTCTGCAGGGCCGTGTCAGCACGCTTTGCTGTGCAGACCCAAGGCCAGTGGCAAGCCTCTCTGCCTGGCTGGAGTTCTGGGCTGCTCTGCAGTCAATCGGGATCACGCCTGGGTTTGCATGTCATTCATGGCAGCTCCTGCTGGTGTGTGGAGCTCTAGCACACGGGGCAGGGCAGGGCACGGCTGTGCTGCCAGCCAGCTGGAGAAGCCCAGAGTGCCAGGCCGATGGCAGCACCCAGCCTGGGGGTGCTGGGGGGAGAGACTCAGACCCTCCTCCCCTCCCACAGATCCCTTTCCTGCCTCCTCCCATCCCGTATTAGGTGGTGGAGACTTTCCTTTCTCTGTGGTGGGTTTTTTCTTTCACAAAGCCCTGGTTTATTTAAAGTACGTGGTCCCACAGCAGGCTGCATGGAGGGAGTGGAGGGAAACGTGCTGGAACCGGGGAGTGGGCTCTGCCATGGCAGGTGACAGCGGGGTGGGAGCACGAGGAGGGGCCCTGAATCCTGTCCGGTTCCCCAGAAACTGGGCTGTAACAGCCCTGGGGCGTGGGAGATCCAGTTACCCACTGGACGGATTCCTCTTGGCTGGTCTGCCCAGAGGGCAGGAGACTGCTCCTTGCTTCTTCTTGGGAGCAGCTGGTACTGGTGGAAGTTAACCCTTTCGCCTGCATCACATCTAGTGTCGCATTCTGCAGCTGTCTGGGCAGGTGGAGTCCCGCAGGCTGCGGCTCTCCGTGTGGCTGGCAGGCTGGGGAAGCCCCTGCGGTGTGTCAGCCAAGCGGTGCTTCTCACAGCATTCCTGCCTCAGCAACTTTTCCCACCTTGGCTGCTTTGCCATTTACTCACCAGGAAATGTTTCAGCTTCACAGAGAGTTGCAAAGCACTTTCTGCCTCTGGTTATTAACCTGCGTGCAGGGCTGCAAGGGGCGGCAGAAAATAGGACAGGAAGCCGGGGGTGTGCTTAGCACCAGTTCAGGCGGTCCTGTGCACATCTAGCCACAGCATCGCAGCTGGTGACAAGGGGCTAAATCCCTTCTTGGTTCAAACAAGTGTGACTCGCAGTCCAACCCCAAAAGCCAGCATAAAACCAGGCCTGAGCTGGACCCCATGGGGTGGCAGTACGCAGAGCTCCGAGCTGAGACCAGCTGCCTGTTTCCTCGGGGAGCTGAGCCGGAGCTCTGGCCAATGTGCCTGATTTCCCTCTCATTTATTTTAGACTTTCAGCAAGACATTTCCACAGCTACTCCCGATTTACACCAGTGGGAATAAGCGATGGTCCAGGCCCCTCCTCCCAGAAGCCTGGCTGTGGTTCCTCAGATTTCTTCCTCACAGAAAGCATTGAGAGACCATTTTTTCCCTGTTAAATCATCTGATTTTTTTGGCTCCCCTTTCGATAGGAATTCTTTCTTTCTTTTGCATTAATTTTGCCCAGTTCCAGCACTGACCCATGTTTATGAAAGGGGCTTATGAGCTGTAATGTTAACTAGCCTCAGTTTGCTGATTCAGCAGCAGAATAAATAGGTAATTACACTCTGCCATATGTGTCTCTAATTCCAAATAGATGGTGTCCAAAAGGCGCTGTGCATTACCAGCGGATGACTGGAGTTGGGACTGTAAAAATGAGTAAATTGGTCCCCAAGGCCAGAAAAAGCTCTGTCAAATCCCACTGTTTATATCATACTGAGTGGCTGACTTGTGGTTATTTTGTAATTTAATACTGCTAAATGTCAACGGGAAATCCTTTCAACTACAGTTTGATACCTAGTGACAGAAAATCATTCAAGACTTAGACAAAGCAGCTAGCTCAGAGGTGCATTTTTTTCTTTTAATCTTTGCATAAAGAGTGATCTTGCAGCAGCTGCCCTGCCCTGGAGGGGAGAGGGCAAACACACTGCTTGCGTCTTCTTCCCCCAAAGATGCACCCTTCCTATGCCATGCCTGAGGCAGTGACTGTCAGGCGTTGGGCAGGCCTGCCTGTACCTCTCTTTCCTAGAGCAGCAGTTGCTGGGCTCGGCATTCCCTGTGCCTCCCCAGTCAAGCCCAGCTGCACAAGTTTTTTTACTCCTTGTCCTGCACAGCCCAGTGTATGAGACCAACTCATTTGCCTGCATGTTTGTGCATAAGAAAACAGAAAACCCAGAATGGCCACATTCTCCAAATGCTTCCTGTAAACAAATCCAAATACTCATGCACACGCAAAGGCTGCTCGAGCTACACTGGGGAAGGAGCTGCAGAGAAGAGATTGCAAGTGACTTGCGATGTGTCTCTTTCAAATGATGAACTGAATCTTGTACGTGTTAAATAAATGTTTGACTCGCCCAAAATAGCCTACTGCACTGCATTCAAGGTGCTGTCCTGCCCACCCAAAGAGCTCCTTGAAGGACTGCTGCTGGGGAGCCATCGAGACAGCAAACAGGAGTCATCTATTCCGGTGCTTGCAGCTGCTGGTCACCTCCTCAGGCAGGGACAGTCATCCCCTTTTCCCTGGGATCAGAGCATCGCAGTGGTGCATGTGGCAAGGAGAAAGAGACTCAGCTCAGAGCTGGCTGTGCACAGTGCAGGAAGACCTGCCATAAGCACTGCATTTTGGTAGGAAATTGTGCCCAGAGCTTACCATGGGAGGGCACCAGCCTGTGACACCCATGGCGGAGGGACACTGACCACAGCCCAGCCCAGACATGCAAGTGGGAAAGAGTTTTATGTGCAAACACAGAGCTCTGCTTGGTACAGGTTCAGGCTATATTTCAACAGCAATTTGTGCTGGGCAGCAGCAGCCATGTTTTCCAGGGCTGCTGTCCAAGCAGGGTCTATCGCACCTGATATTTTTTGCTCAGTCTGTCTCCAGCAGATCTCTCGTCTCTAGGGGCTGAACAGAATAATTAGAGGTCTGAGAGCTGGACAAAGCCTGTCTGGTGGATGGGGTAATTTACAAATGCTCAGACTGTCCACACTCCTAAGCCAAAGGGGATGCTTAATTAGAGGCACAGGAGAAATTCATCTGGGAGAAAATTAGGCCAGAGAGAAGCCCCACCCCACCAGAGGCAGAAGGACAYCCTCAGTGCAGCCTGCCCCTTCAGAGAATCCTCCTGCTGGCACGGGCCAGGGAGCAGGGCTTTGCTTGGAAGCAATGGGCAAGCGGCAGCCCTGTGCCTAAGAGCAAAAAAGGTACAGTCGCCTGCTCGTTGACTCTCTGCTCCCTCCTGCTTTGGGAAGCTCTGACAAGATGTGCCGTACTAGCTCAAGTATCTCTCCAGGGCTGCGTGGCCCGGCCTTATGTTGGCAATTGCCAGCTCAGGCTAATGGGGTCTGCCGGGAAGCTGTTTCACACTCAATTCTCCTGTTATACACTGTTAGCTGCAAAGTGGGGGGAGCTGCACAAGCTGCTAAGGCAATATGTCTGCACAGATCCCACAGGATCCTGTCTACTGCTCTTCAGTGATCCCTTAGGATCCAGCCTGCTTCCTCAGGTTTAGGCCAGTGGCTTCTAGAAAATGGTGACTGAACAGCTCAAACCTTTCTCTAGGCTGGCAGAAGAGTGGAGTTGCACAGCAGGAGCTGCCTGGCTCCGCGTAGCATCAAGGCAATGGGCACCAACATAAATTCAGACCAGGCTAGAGACTGTCACAGTACCAGCAGTGTGAGCGGCTTGTGTCACAGCTTCTGGGGCTGTACCAATACTTACAAGAAAGTACTTCAAAGGTTTGTTCCTTAGAAACCGCCCAAAAATCTGGAGAAGCCCTGTGATTTAGGAGACAATATTCTTCTCCCAGTGTCTCCTCTCCCAGTCTGGGAGATGGAGCTATTTTGTGGCTAAGGCAGCCAAAGGCTGGGGCACAGAGTCCTAGATCTGCTCCAGCGATTTGCTCTGGGGCTTTAAGCAAATCCTTTTTGGCCCAGCTTCTTGCAGGCACCTGACAGAGACAGTAGCCAGTGTCTAAATGCATTCCTTCTCTCAGAGTCTTACTTTCCCCATTTGTAAGCTTGGTTAATACTATCTCACCCCTTCCCGGGATGGTGTTAGTCTTCATTAGTACATTTGAAGCATGCCGAGATCTGCAGATGAAAGAAGTACARTAATGCAATGATACTGCATGATTATCTGTTGGACTTGGAGACGCAGCCCTCRCCCTGTATCCAGACTTGGCAGCTCCTGGCATCCCCAGAAACACCAGTTAAATAGCTGGAGCACTGAGGGGGAAGTCAGCAACATCCATACCATAGCTGTGGAGAGGTGAGCAGCTGCATCCTTGACAGCCCCAGTACAGCTGTAAATATTTCCATTTCTACAGGACTGTCAAATCCTAATTCCTACTACATGGGGCAAAAGCACCTGAATTCACTCTCTAATTCTGCAGCACAGTTTGAGGAGAGGGAAAATGCCCATCACACAGTAATCACTGTCACCCCTGGAGCCCCAGAGGAGTTCCCCTCCCACCTGCAGCGTTCTGCCATGCTGTGGAGAGATGGGAAGTTTGTTTCCTTGTGGAGCCTAATCTGGCCCCTTGGCTCTTCTGATAAACAGCTCCAAGTAGGACTTACTCAGGGTAATTCAAAGCCATTCTCCTACCCTCCCCAGCATGACAGAGAAGGTTGAGGGTGGGTCCCCTGCTCTGCCTAGTAGTCTGGATGCAGCCTAAGTGCTTTCTCAGATAATCCTTATTTTTTCATCACAATGAAGCTAGGTCCTTTGCGGGGCTCATCCTACCTATTGCTTTCTAAATTCAGAAACTCAAGAACTGCAACCAGGAAAATAAATTCAACTCACTGGCACAGCTGAGCTGAAATAAGCCCTGTGCTAGCCCAGCATGCACAAGATGGAGTCACCTTTAATGATGATTTGGGGTGCTACAATATCACTTTGGCGTGCTAAGTACTGCCCTCACAAACTCACCATCGAAAAACACAGCTGTTTGCAGGGACTTTGGGCACCTTGCAGGAGGGGTCAGTCTGGGAATGACAGTTGTTCCCACTCACAGACTGACTCCCAGTCAAAAAACAGTAACTTCCCTGGCTCGCAAGGGCCAAGTCAGACATTTCCACGGCAGGCCAGGTGCTCAGGTTAGGACTGACTCCAGCACAACCCGCCACCAGCTTCTGCTGCTGCTACCTGCAGCCAGAGAGGCACAGGAGAAGCGTGGGATGTCTCTGTCTCTAGCCACTAGGAATTACTATTCATGTGATCTTTCTTTCCCCATGGCCTCATTTGGCCCAAAACCCAAATTCCACAGCACCCACACTGTGCTGCATCTTCTCACTTTGCTCTGCCTGAGACCGCTGGGATGCGTGTTGCATGCACACAGCCTCCTGTGAGTGGAGATAAGGCTGGGGGAACTGAGATATGATATGCAGGGGGATTTCCTAGCTTGTAACAGTATCTATCTCAGATTTCTACTTTTGAGATCAACATGGAGGGGAAAGTCTAGTTTGCACAATAGTCCCTGTAAAGCAAGGCAGCCGCTCCTGTACAGCAGAAACAGCTTCACTCTGATGCTCCCAAAGCCAAGGTAACTCCTGAACCGCTTACCTCTAAAGCTCCCTACAGAAAGATCCAGCCCTCTGGGGTGCTGAGGGGACCCACGAGACAGGGATGTGTGGCTCCCCTGTGTTCTGAGAAATAACAGCTGAAGACACCCAGTCCTGGTTTGTTTGATGAGGTCTCTGGGCCGGCCATACCTCCTGAAGTGAGGTCTGTTTTTCCTTGCATCCCTGGGCCTTACACAAGGGACTGCTGACTCGTGCATTTGAGCACCCAGTGCCATAAAGAGGATGCCTGGGCACATGTGGTGGCACTGAGTCCTTCACACTAAGCATGGCTAAAAAAGGGGGCTCTGGCAGGCAGGTGCAGAAGAACAGCTTTGGCAGAGTGTGACTGGCCAAGACAGTCATTTGAGGAAAACCGCCCTGGCCGGGGAGATAACGTGTCCTGGCTCCAGTGCAGTGGGGTGGCAGGGACAGGGAGAGATGAACTCCTCGGACCTGCAGGGATGAACATGGAAACAGGGCTGCGTGTGCTGTTTGCCCTGGGGTAAATCGTGTTTCTGGGGGAGAAGGGTTTGGTGAGGGGTTGTCAGACACACGGCTGTGCTTTGGCAGACTACATCTGCCCTGTCACCCCAGCCTGAAGTGACACCTGCCAAGCCCTTCCACTCCGGCTGGAGAGATTAAAGAACGGAGTGGCTGGCGGTTAAGACTCAGTTCATTAGAAAGAGTCCTGTTAATTGGGTATTAACTGGCCTCTGCTGGGGATCGGGGACACATGGGCTGGGAATACAGGAGCTGTAGTGTGATGCTTGTCAGACATTTGAACTTTGGCAGGCTGGTGTAGCTGGCATGGGGAGGGCAGCCCAGCCCTCAGCTGGCATGTCAGGCCATGCCCCTTGGAGATTCACGGCTGCTATTGTCTTGGCCAGACTAATCCCTCTTACTGGGATGCTGGTCTGGTTTTTCCTCCCCATCCCATATTGTGTATCACACCTCTTGGGCTTTGCTCAGTTTAAAAATACATGTTTAGGGCTTAATCTGTGCTGCTCTAGGGCACAAAGACCAGGCTGGCCCTGAGATCACCTGACATTAAGTCCTGAAACAAAGCCCTTAGGGCAGAGTCCTCATACTCTGGCACTAAAGTCTCAATTCCTGTCGCCTGGAAACATAACAGGATTGTCTCCGTTTAGTGGGATTATGTCTGAAAAAGCCTTTTGTTACTGCCACACTCTGCTCCAGGATTGACAGCTGAATCAAACCAGATGGGAGTTCCACGGTCAGAGCGAGGAAATGGTGGAGGGTTCCTGGCTCTGACATGGGTYGACCTTGGACAAGTCACTCCATTGCCCTACACTTGGCCTCTCCTCCCTGGGGCAGAGGCGAGGAAGAGGCCTTCAGAGATCAAATGCCTTTTGCCCTAGACATGCCAGGAAGCTGTATGCAGCTCAAGTAGGGGCAGGGGTTATTGTCACTTCTGTCCCTCTTTGACCTGAGAAGTGAGCCTCATGTACATCAGAAACAGCTTCCCGCAGTGGGTGCTGGTGGGGGACAAGCGTGTGACTTTTGGCGATATGGCAGGTCACGTTCACAGGGGGCTAAGGAAACACGGGGAGCACAGAGATTAAATGGGAAACATGAGGCTTGCTGTAAATCATTCCTGTCTCCCCTTTATGTCAAACCACAGCAGAGTCCCCTCGCAACAGCACCCTGTGCTATAGGCCAGGCCTCAGCTTTCTTGGGGTTGGTGGCATGAAACTGCCCAGCCCAGAGCTCCCCTAGCTCTGATCTGAGCAGCAGCCCGGAAAGGATGCTGCTGTAGGTGCCTTTCAATGCAGAGTTGCAACCAACCAGMTCCCCCTGACACTTGCAAAGTTGCAGTAATGACGGAAGCCTCTCTACCTTTAAGGCATGAGGTATGCTATACACAGCAAGAAGGTTTGCCTAATTAACTCCGATTGTATATGACATTGTCATGTTGATTTACTAAATATACGYGGGAAATCTCTTTATTTCACCAGCTGATTGGTGACATAATCCGGGTCTGTAAGGAGCAGCCTTGACACCAATTCCCTCTGGTTATGTTACCTGTCTTTTCCACCTGCAATCGCATCAATGAAGCCCACAAGGAACTTCAATAACTAATTTATTCATTTTGCTTCTGATTTATAGTAAAAAGGAAAGGATGTCAGGATACACTTGTCTAGAATGACAATCAAGCCCAGAACCCTTCCAAGCTCATGCCTTCTCAAAAAGTAGAAGGCTTCACCTTAGCAGCATGTGCATCGTGCAGATCGCAATTACCAACCACTTTTGTGTTACTGTAGACTCACACCAGCTGGGTAAAAGTTTCCAGATAACACAAGCCTGGAAAAGTCAATTACCTTGCTCCCTTATCTGCTAAAGATATGGGCATCCCTGACTGACACATGACATGTTCAATCATGCTTCTCATATCCCCACTTGCCCCAGAATAATTACTCCATGTTTACCAGACTGTGCTGAGGTCCTGCTTTTGTACTGTACCATGGTGGAAAGGGCACCACAGACCCCTGGGATCACTTGTATGCGCAGCAGGCATAGGATGAAGACTCAAGCTGATGCAAATGAATCCACAACTGTCTGTGGATGAGTCCCAGTAAAAGTGCAGTATGGCTCAAGGAGCTTCCACATTATTCAACCTCACTTACACCGAAGTACGGATTTTCAAATCTGCATTTGCTACCTAAAGAAAATGGACTCCAAGACAGCTCTGAAAATCTCATACTAAAACTTCTCCCCTCTTGTGCGACATGGGAAATTTTCAAAAGTTTGTTTTGGCAGCGAACTGTTTTCAGTATCTAACCATGTGCCAGAAGGTCAAGGCTTTCCTCCGCAGATGGAGAGCAGAGAAATAATTACTGATCTCCTCTTTAGAGGCCACAATGAAATCTCTTTCCGACAGAGAATACAGTCCTATGTGAATCATTGAAAAGCAGCTGTTGTTAGTTAGTGGTGCCTCCAGAGTACTGCTGCAGACTTCCACTTGCACAGGTTTGCAGTAACTGGGCTGGTCTGTGGCGTGCAGCTCCTGCAGAACCTGACATGCATTTTTCAGGGCTGAGAGAGACCGGGAGCCACATTCCCTGCTCTCAGCACAGAAGTGGAAGGAGCATTGCTCTGCACCGTTCATCCTGCCACAGATCAGCACATCACCATCCCAAAATGCCAGTGGCATTTCCCATTGACCACAATTCTGTTTGACATTGTTTCCCAAACTTGGAGCTTTTTTTTAAGGCCCAGCCCATCACTGAAGCAGTCGTTCTCAGGGGCTGGCAGTGTAAGTGGCCTTACACTGGCAGAGGCACCCTGGGACACTAAGAATGTGTCCTTCAGCAGTTCTCTGAGCTGCTCCAATTTCTGCCTGGAACAACTAAAGTTGCAGACCAAAACCACCTCCTCCTGCACATGGACTGTCCTCATCAATGCAGCACTCCTCATCTCAGTGAAACAAGAGCCTCATTTGGCAGAGCAATCGGGGGAGCAGGGTTAGCTACTCAAAGGGATGTGCAGATACTCTGTGTCAGGCGTGGAGCCTAGCTCAGCAACAGAGAAAGCAGGGGACAGGGGAACATGCAACTCCATTGGACAAGAGCCTAGTTAAGATCTGTCTGTGTCAGCCCAAAGCTTAATCTGGATTGATGCAAACTGCAGAAAGTATCATTAGAGACTGTCTGGGGAAGTCATATAGCTTCTCTGCTCCCTTCTTGTCTTCCCCAATAATAGAGATATTTCTCTTTACAAAGGTGGACTTGATCCTCAGAATTTCCTCTGTGGATCTCCAGTATCTGCATGTGTCACCCTGTTTTCCCTGGCTCATTAATCACTCACTGTGCTTGTCAAATTGGAGCAGTGCCTGCTGTGCTCCTGCAACCTGCTATAGGGGCCCCAGGCTCAGTGTTTCTACTGCTACTGTATAGCTGCTTTATGGCACTTCAGAACACAGCCCCCCACGGTGTGCCYGATGCACACTTTTGCAGCACACCCTAAGAGCCCTCACATCAGCACGGGAGCATTGCCCTGGCAGACCACATGGCACACAGCTGGCTTGTTTGCTAACAAACAAGCTTTCCTTAAATTCTAAATAAAACATCTTTCGTCATCCCTGAAGTCAGTCTGGTGTCTCCCATACTCTGACACACATACACATGCCTGGCCTTTACTGTGCCTCCAGCCCAGCACCCAGTGAGCTGAGGTCCCCGTGCCTGGGGCAGGAGAGCCTCTGGCCAGGTCCTGCTCTACACAGTACACGATACCAGTGCTCTCCTGCTCTAGACTTCAAACCTCTCTCTCTTCCATTACATTCTCACTCTTTTGTTCATTTTCTTCCCCTTCAGCAAACAAGAAGAAGAAAGAAAAAAAATATGTCTGTACACAGCCTCATGTCCACTGGCTTTAAGGGCTGTTAAGTTCAGACCAGGGCTGAGATCTGCTTTCCAGGTGATAGCCTGTTTTCTCCCAGCCCATCTCACCCATAACGCGATGCTAGCTCATTTCTTCTCTTCACCAGTAGCAATGGCTTTTTACAGCACAGTCCCTGTCTTTGATATGAGAYGAAAGCAAATCTTGCCCAGCCACCCCAGGGAGTGGGAGAACTATGAGGAGAGAAGGAGAATATGTCAACAGTATGTCAGGAGAGGTCCTGAGCAAAGAGGACCTGTTTACAGCAGAGACAGCCTGGACCAGTGAGACAGGTCCAGGTACGTTTAAACAAGGTCACTTGGAGCTGGGATGCAGTTCAGGCCTGTCTCAAGCAGAGCGGGGTTTGTCTCTGCAGTGTGCAATGTCTCTGGCTGATTAGGAGCAAAGCCCATCTCCTCCTTCCTGCCCTCCCCGTCAGCTGGAGCCCATGGCTTACAGGAACAGCTCCCTGTTTTTTCTTCTCTCCCATTTTTAATGAGCAGTCTCTGTGATTGGCATGAGGAGCTGAGTCCTGGTAGGGCTGGGGAAATTCAATATTGCTAAGACCAGGACAGGAAACAGCAATGTGTTCCTGCAGTCACAACTCCACATTAAGTAATTTGTGTATTAAACTGAAGATGACACAATGAAATGCTGAAATTATCTTGGTCTATCCCATCTTACAGGGCAAAATGAACTTAAAAGTGTTCAATTTGGTATTTCTAAGACACCTATCACCTTGTTACCAAGCTTTGAAACATCTATTTAGGCATTTTTCAAAGCTGATCTATTAGGGTGGGAGCAGGACCAAGGGAGGCTCGGTCACAGAGCCTTGTGCAGAGCGAGGCACATGCCGACAGCACCACTGGTGAGCCCCGGGGCCATGGGACAGTGGGATCCCTCGTCCAACACTGTTCTGCTATGCTCAGCGTTAACAATTTAAGCTGCAAGGAGTGCCATGTGGTCCCAGACAAGGAAGCTCTGCAAGATCCCCATCCTACCAAGCAAGCCAGGGATGACAGGGGACAGGAGATGTTCCCCTGGACACTGATGGGAAAAATCCCACAGGTTCAAGGTAGTTCTCTCCATTTGAAGATTTTTAACAAAAATGTCCCTGAGCTTCCTGGTCTGCAGAGCTAGATGAGAGACTTCCAGAAAGCCAGGTCTCTCAGGAGATAACCAAGACTGCCTATTTTTAGTCAAGTCAGAGGTACCCCAGATGTAGTGCCAGTCATGGCTGACTGACATCTGCATTAACCAGAAGGGCAGATGGGCTCCAACTGAGGAGTGGAAAAAGTTAACTCTGCCTCATCTCCAATTGCAGAGACATGGAGCTGAGAGCTCCGGAAGCCAGGACAGACACATGGCTGCCTTTCTGCACATGCTGTTTACTTTGCTCTGTATCAAAGACTGGAAACCCAGGATGAAACCCGGATGCTCGTTCTTCGGTATGTCTGTGTCCATGCAGGGCTGTGAGACCAGCTGAGGCTCCTGTTTTACCTCCCCGTTTCAACTTTTCACCAGTGAAAATCAGAGTTTGAAGGACAGTCTGAAGCTTAACGTAAAGTTACTTTCGAAATCTTATTTGAATGTTAAAATGAAACCGTGTAAACCTCTAGTTGAATCACATTAATAGCTATTAAATTTCCCAAAGGAGTTAATAACAAGTTATTGATTTGTATGCTCAGCAGTTGAGCAATGAAAAGGAAAAACCAAGGCCACAGAAAGCTGGGAGGGTAATGCCAGAATCACACTTTGACACAAACAATCACTGGAAAATATTTCACTTAAGGTTTTCCATATGACAAGTCAAAAGAGGGAATACAAAAATCCGTTGTCTTTAAATGTGAAGCTGAACTGCTGTAATCCTATAGATTGTTTCAGGTAGAATATATGCCATTGCCACAGTGCTGTGATAATTTCTTTCCTACTGTTCATTAGGAAATTGCAACAAGAGCCTTGAAAACACATACTCGTACATGTCTGTGAAAGTGAAGAGTAGGGCAGCTGAGCAATACTCCTCACTAACTCACTTAACAATGTGCTTACATATAAACTACTGCTTAGTAACATACCCACAGATACACACACATTTCCATTCATATTTCCTTCATCCAAAACTAAGTATTTCTATTAAAAATATCTACAAACACAGAAAGGCAAGACATACCCCCAGTATTGAATGGCAATTAAGCAATTCATTTTCCTCTAAAACTCGTCTACTGTAATCTTCATCAAGAAAATCAAGCCAACTCAAAGCAAATTAATATAGATATGCCTGCTCAAAGTAAATAATTGTTAGAGCAATCTCTCTACTGGGAAGGGTTTAATTCTCTTCTTTTCTTACTCTTTACAGAGTCACTGGCAAAGAAAGGACATGTTTCATTTTCTCCACTTCAGTGGGGTGATCTAATGGACTGGAGTGGACTCACTAAAGCTCTAGAGCATGGTATAAATGGGCAACAGCCATTAGACAATGCAGGAACAAGACAAATCAGCCCTTTTTAGCTTCAGGTCCTCTACATAGCCCATGGGATTGAGCTAATGCAAGAATTAGCCAAATAGAAAACCAAGCATTCAGTCCCTTAATGACAGGAGCTGCCTTCCCTCAGGGACAGAATGCTTTCCTGCAAGCAAGACAGAGGGACACTGGAAGGAGACATAGAATCATAGAATCATTTAAGTTGGAAAAGACCTTTAAGATCATCAAGTCCAACCGTTAACCTAGCACTGCCAAGTCCACATGGTGGCAGAGAGCCACAATTAGGGGGGCTTTGTGGTGAAGGTAGCAGGGGAAGGGGATTTTCCACATCACATCTTATAGGGAAGGAGTTTGAGGAGCCTGTGATACTGTTTCCCTGGCCCAGGTGCTGGGAACGGAYAGGGCTGCAGTTTCAGCTGAGACTGTAGGTGTACAGGCTGCCTGCCAGAGGACGCCTGGGTTGAGAGATAGCCCCCATAGCCCAGCCCCAGGTTGCTCTATGCTGTCCTCCACAATGCATTCACCAGTTAGAGCAGTCCAAATTCCCTTTGACTTGTCCCTGTGGGGAAGCTGTGCACTTATTTGACTGACTTCTGGGAGCATTCCCTGGCATAAGTGATCAGGAAAAGAAATTTTCAAAGTCACCTGAGTGAGCATCATTCACAAGTCTAACCTGTACTTCACCCACACAGGCACTTAGACCAGAACTGCTTACAGGCTCCTCCAGTCTAGGCACCAGAAACAAGTCTGTGTCTGATCTCACCTTTCACACCAAAAGAGCAGAGCTGCTGTCTGGAATATCTGTGATCAATATATAGAATTAGAGAGTCTGAAATAGTTATTGTAGAACAGAAGTGAAAGTCGTGCTTCGACACACCACCTTGTTCCTGGAACAGGCACAGAGGCTAAATGAGCTGTAGAGATTAGTCACTGCTCTGACCTCGTGCTTTGGCCAGCATGGAGTCACAGGGCTGAAACAATGCCATTTCCTGTGAAAAATGATTCAGAAGTCTAACACACACCCCACTTCCCAGCCCAATTTGGTGTCTCCTAATTCCACTCTATTTCTACCATTATTCAAACACTACGTCCCTTTGAAATGCCTGTAAAGACACCTGTCCTGACTTGCCAGAGGGTTCAGTTCATGCTTTTCTCCCATGTCTCTTTCTACAACCTTGCTTGATTTCTCTGCCCCTGCTGTGAAAATGACCACACCAGCCTTGCTGCAACGTAAATGAAGAGGAGTTGCTCCACTAAGTAAGTGAGAAAAAACATTACCAGATGAAGATGCAAGAAGAAGGCAGGTCAGCACATCCAGCATTCCCAGGGTGTCTTGGAAGATGAGTACGAAGGCCTGCGATGCATTTGTTGCTATTGTACRTATGTCTGTGCCTGTATGTGTGCTGCCATTCAGACAGGACAAGAAAGATTTGCTTTTCCCACTGTTTGCTCCATTTTGGCTCAATACCATGAGTGGACTCAGACAGATCCATCCTGAATGCACGTCTCCTACCTTCCCCTCTGCAGACAGGTGTCCTGACGCAGCACTGTGAACAGCTTTATAAAGACAAGCGCACTTTAGAGTGTGACCCTCTGAAAGGCATTTACAGCTAATGGGGGAAGGCAGAGAGAGAATAAACATGCATTTTTCAAAAACCAGTGTAAAAATGGTGTAGAATTAAGCTAGCAGAACAGAAATTACAGCTGGAGCCCATGATCCAGGCTGAATAACCGAACAGCTGGAGGYCTTGTCCTTGAGGTGCCGGGGGGTGGCTTGTTCTTCAGATAGCTATTTACCAGTAGCACATTTCCAGATCTATTGGAAAGTCTTGTTACAGTTTCAAAACAACGGTCACCTCTCCTTACACCAAAATAAAAAAAAAAAGTCTGATAAAATACAGAGTAGCCTCTCAGGCAATTGGAGGTATGGCAGCTCCTACCCAGTGGGTATAATTTTTAACAACCCAAACCAGCTCCAGAATAAAGCACAGAAAATGTCAGCCCTTTGTATGAAAGGGCTTTTGAAAAAGCCAAGCTGATTCCAATTTGCCGGAGGCATTAAGACAGCATATGTCACAGTGCCTGGGAACTGAGAGGGTAAGAGTTGGCTCCAATGTGCCGGATAATGGAGCTGCTACTACTAGTCCAGTGAGTCCGGCTGCCACCCTGCTCCTGGTAGCAGTTTCCAGCATGCTGGCACTCGGTGCAGGCCACCTGCAAGCCAGATTTGGTCTGTCGGAGGAAACTGGGACCTATTTTAGTTGCCCAGCTGCAGCTTAGCTCATTTGCAAGAGGCAGCCTGCCACATCAGAACTCCTTTAGGAAGCACCAGGAGGCAACCCAATCTGCTGCCTCCGAAAACAAGATGGGTAGGAGGGTGAGTCTCTGCCCCTGCTTAGATGGGGAGCAGAGGGGATTGCTGCGGGAGACAGGAAAACGCAAGGGCTGTCTCCTCACCGAACACCCTCTGCTTTGCTTCAGGGAAAAGCTCTGACATCCCCAGGCTTAGACATAAAACTCCAGGGCAACTGAAGTTTGTGCCAACATCTCCTGGAGACTGCTAGGGCCTGGCACACCAAATGCRCATAGTGGCTTTGCAGGGCAGGGAGACCGCCCCAGCAGTTGCCTCTCCAACTCTGCTTTCCACCGGCTGCCCCCCTTCCCAGGCAGGGGCCACCCCTCACTGACTGCCATTGTGAGCAACCCCCGCAGCTACCCTGGGTGGAGGGAATCTACTGTTCCAGAGGCCGGGCAGGTAATCTAGTCCCTTCCGGGGCCAGCCATGGACATATTTCACTCCATGGCATTGACAAGGGATATCAGTGACCTCAAGAGTCAGTGAGCAAAGGTGAGCAAAGAGGGAAGAGGGTCAGGACTGGTCCCTGCAGACCTAGTGAAACAAGAGAGTTGAAGAATTTGACCTGGGTCTTAACCTTGGGGTCTGGTGCGTGGTGGAGCCAGATAACTGCGTTGCATCCAGCCTCCGTGCTGCTGCTCCAGACAAGGCTGCAGAGCCTGTGGGGCAGTCCTCTGCCTCTTCTTGCTGCCAGGAGGGACTGCCACCGTGCTGTTCCCTGCCATGCTCTCAGCCTGGCCACACAGCTCCCCTTGGAGACTGCATCATCTGATCAGCTGCAGAGCAGCGCTGGATCTGGGTCTACACCCACTCCCCGTGGCAGCTTCCTTCCAAAGCAGAGCTAAGCAAGCACACAGCACACCGGAGAAGCTGCTAAGCTACAACAGCGGTGTTGGAAGCTGTGTCATGGCACTGGTAGGTGATATGTACCCAGGGAGCACGGAAAGAGCTAAGCCAGAGCAGAATAATGAAATATTGCCATCTCTTCCCAGGCCTGGCCTTTTATCAGATACAACTTCCTTCTCTTTAGTCATACATTCCTGTTCTCCTGCCAGAACGCAATCTCAGACCTAACAGCAGAGATGACTGAAATGCCCGTGCTCACACATACCCCTGTATCCTCTTTCTTGCTCCAGCTGGAAGGTATCTGCTCAACTACCTGAGGAGAAACAATAAAATTGCCCCTCCACAGTCAACTGTCAGCCTCCGGGAGAGCAGTGCTGTTCATGGCTATTTATGTTTTAATAAAAAGCAGTGGAAATACAACTACAGAAAAGAACAAGAGACCTATGTCCTCTTGAGAGAAAAATCGGTCACTCCCACATCTATTGGCCTGTTTTCTTACCAGAAACTAGTGGCCAGGTGGTATGGACAGGAATGAGTCAGACACAGGACTGGTCATAAAGCGAGCAGGAAATGAGAAGTATTGTCCGTGCAAAATGTGCTTATCAGAGGGCTGGAATGAAAATGTTCATTTTCTTAGGGAATGTTTTTAGTGGAAATGTTTCAAGTTTTTTTTTTAAGAAAAAGGCCTAATGCTTCAAATTTTTCACTTTTATTTTTTTTAGAGAAAGGTTTTTAAACCATGCAGAGGCTGTTATTTGTGGGATAAAATGTTCCTCTGACATTAGCCTGCAGTGAACATCCCAGGAATGCCAGTTGACTGGTAGGAATGATCACAAACCAGCAAATCCTAAACCACCCGGAAGGAATGTTCCATAAAGGGAATTATGGGCTCATAAACCAGCTTTTGCACCTGATGCCATGAGTTCCACTTACCCGTTTTGGGAAGTGAAATGCTACCATGTGCACTGCATGTCAAACCAGAGCAACACAAACTTCAATTGTACACGCTGGCAGTTTCCTGTCACAAACAAACTGCAGACCAAGAACTCCTCATTACTACCTCAGTCATTTCAAAGCGTAAATGTAATTATCATGATCTGATCAAGGACAACAGAGAAAGAGGCATAATTTGCTGACAACAGTATTTGCAATAATTAATCTCCCAGATCTTGCCTTACAGGGTCATGGACGTCTTGAAATGGGAAATGGGATGTTTAAATCATTTGTGTCCCTTTAATCATCTGCACCAGCTGGGGTGTCTCAGGGCCTCCCGCCCAGAGTCTGGTGGGTCCAGAGAGGACAGGCAGGGCTCRGGCACTCCCACCTGGGGTCCAGCAGGCTACCTTAGTCCCCTTTCCTTCCAGGGACCAGGACTCCACAAATCAGGAGGAAAAGCCCTGCTTATGGTTAATGGAAGGAGCTGTAAAGCCTTTACAGACATCAGTTCAAATAGCATTTATCAACACTAGAGTACTTCAGCATGGAGGTTGTAGCCCTAAACCGAAATCAAACTAAGCCCACAAGCTCTGGGGTTTACCACAGGGTGAGTGTGGGGAAGTTTCAGCTACACTGATGAATAAAGAAGACACCCAGATAAGACGGGTGTAAAATCACTAACCAGACAGCATGTCTCAAGCAGGCTTGCAGCCTAGAAGAATGGGGAGGAGTCAGGCAGCGCAGACAGGGCACAGGGAGGGTTTAGAAAAGCCAAATCAGGCATTAACCTTGCCTTGCAAGGTGCCAGGAGAGCCGGAGGAGCTCAGCATCTAAAGCCTCGCTAGTCCTCGGCCTTGCTGACACTACCCACAACAAACCAGTGACTGTCAGTGGGAATAGCCGGATGATGTGCTGAAGACATCTCCACTCCCTCACAAAAATCAGGGATGTGTCCCACGCCCTCCCTGTGCTCTGTCTGACCACAAAGGGCTTCGCTTCAGCCACCCAACTTGCCTCAGGGGGGAAAGGATTACATGAGCAGGGGCATGTGTGTCTCCAGGTCTGCCCACGTGCTGCTTGTCCTCACAGCATCCAGGCAGGTGGGTGGTGCAGCGTGAGATGGGAACTGGCTGATGCTGCTGTAGCAGCCATATGCTGTAAAAATGAGCCTGAGAGAGTAATATTTCTTCAATGGGGAAAAAAAATCCTGCTCACTTGAAAGGCAGCTGAAGCAGAGATTAAAAAGGGTGCCTGAAAGAGGTAAATAGAGCCAGGATGCAAGCTGCATCTGGACTCGCCATTTCCAGTGTTGAGCTCTGGCCCCTGGGCTGAGATTGGCTCACTTTGCTCCCTGGAATGAGACCTGTCAAAACTCTCCTACCTTTGATCACCTTTTGCAGGAAAATGATGTACACATTAGTTGCTCATTAACATTTATGTAAGAAGTCATCTGCTGCAGTAGCAGCTTATCTTGTCTGCTATTTGCCTGTGGGGAAAAAGAAAACTCACAAAAGGCCTGCACAGAAGAGCCCCAGGACCACAGCACTGGAAAGATGTTGCTGAAAAGTCCCTCTGATCCCTCAGCACCAGTCTTATTTCTTGCTCCCATAGTAATTCCCACAGAGGCAGAAGCAGCTGAGGTGGGGAGCTTCCCAGCTAAACTCTTACCGTTGCTATACCAGGTTAAGTGGTTAACTGGATGCGCTCTGCTTTTAGAAAATGGTTCACTGAGCACAGCTGTCACCAAACAACAGCGTAGCAGAGAATGAACAAATGCATTCAGGGGAAATCAGATAATAGAGGTGGAAAGTGTYCTGTGATCCATTTACCTGTGTCTGCTCCCATGAGAACAACACAGAGACTACTGGATTTGGTAAACCAGCATGACCATGCACACACACATGGTGGAACACACTCACACACAGCAACCCTCGGGCAGGGCAGGGCAGAACGTGTGACCCTGCTAGCAGGCTGCTGGGACCAGCATGGACATCACTAATACTCTCTCTGAGCAGGTCTGGAGGGAGGGATGGGCACTGTACTCCGGCCAGGACTAATGTCAGTGAGCTTGTTGCTTCACAGAGCCTGTTCAGCAGATGAAATCTCATCAAAGCACTGTGTGGTGGTTACAATGAGCCAGGTGAATTTTGCAGGCTCTCCTGCTCACCTGGCTCAGACAGACTCAGACCACTCTCCCCGCTGTTGGCTTAATAATTAATAAGTTGTTCTTGCCAGGTTAAGGACACATCTTTCTTCACAGAGCAGCCGGCTCTGTTTACCCCTAATTGCACTCCAGGTAAGAGGTTAAGAGGAGAAAGGATCTTATTATCTGGGTAAGCTGAAAAAAAATCCCCAACCAGGAGGGCCAGCGCAGCTGTTCCTGCTTCTCCAAGGGGAGGACTCTGCCTCTGGAACCTCCCCAGAGCCTCATCCCTACCCTGGAGAATTAATTATCTGCTCCTTGTGCCTGGGCAGAGAGTGGAGAGAGATGATTCCTTTGTGTTATGAGAGGAGTTGTGAGACAGACAAATTAGGTCTCGCTCAGTGTTCAAAGTCAATTACAGTCCAGCCTGGAACAGCTCAGGTCTGCACAACGCGCTGTACCTGGTATACGGAGTCCTGCCTATGTCCACGCACACAGAGCTGTGTTGAAGCAAGGAAGGATTTCTTCTGCAAGGGCCTGAGACTACTCAGACAAATCCTATCGATCAGCTAAGGTCTACAGAATAAAACCCTTGCGACTTTAGCCATGCTCTGCAGTCCAGGGGACCAGCAATGTTACTATGAATGCCTGAAGTGCCAGCTGCTGTGAGCCCCACAGTGAAGGTACTGGTTTCACAACACCCAACACTGACAGACCCTGTAAAGTAGGCGGCAGTGGCTTAGCTCTCCATAGCTCTGTCCTAACCAAAAAGGAGCAAAAAGGCTAGCATGCAATAAATGAACCCTGCAGCCCAGCAACTAGTACGAGGTGGAGCCGTGAGTGCACAGCACAGGGATTACGTGGGGCAGCTGCCAGGGCACCCAACTGGGATTCCAGTAGGACTCGGTAAGTCAGAATTGAATGAAAGACGCACCATCATACAAACCATCAGGACAATTCACCCACTTGGCAGAAGAGGTTTTACACAAAGAGTATCAGAAAAAGCAGGTTGAAGAATGCTGAATTTCTCCAATTGTATTTAATCTGAAATGGACAGCACAAGACACTCGTCTCTCAATAGTAATTTCTATCAAAGGAATGTGGAGCCCATTTGGGAGGGCACGTTGCCTGGCTTCATTTCCATGCAGATGTACTCGCATTTCCCATGCAACTTGGAAAACATGCTTATCTTTCCCAGGTAGGAATGCTTCTTGACATAGCTAAGAGGTGCTGGAATACACTCTCTGTGTGAAGCACAGTGAATTCATGGCAGGAATTGCTTTCCCATTTCCTGAGCACACCAGTCAGTTCTGAAGCAATTTCTCCTTCTCTGTTAACAATGTAAAGCTTTGGCAGAGTACCCAACTTAAAAAGTAATTTAAACTGCACTTMTAAAATATTTCCTGAAACATTTCTAAAAACATTGCCACCTTCACTCCCCAGCCATGACAGTAGCAGTTGAAAGAAGGATAGTGCAGTGAAACCTCTCTCTTAAACTCAGATCTCTTGAAATTTCTGCTGCTTCAAGCTGCTATTTCTATTCTGTATTCACTTAAAAGGTGTGGAAAATAGGCATATTCAATATCAGATTTTGTTGTTTTAAAACTTGTGGAAGTAARTACTTTGATCTAATCACATGTAAATTATGTGTCACTGTTAAAATATGGGACTGCATGTAAATCTCAGATACAAAAGAAGTCATCACCGTCTCTATGTAGAATGAAAAGAAATGTAGAATATTAAAATCAGGAGGTTCAACTTTATTAGCATAACAGCGTCAGTTTATATTCATGTGCACCAAAAATGCATTCACAGCAAAATAACTCAGAAAGAAGAAAAGCCCTGATTCAGCACAGTAATTTAACTCATATTTAGCTTTAAGCATGTGCTTAAGTCCAGCTGGGCTTAAGTCCAGATGAAGAAAAGTCCTCTGATAGTCAAGACAAAGCCAATAAAAGTTGAACAAATGATTGCAGGCTGACCAAAAAATCCAGAATAGTTTTTATCTGAGTTCAGTCTTTGTTTCAATTCATGTGTGTTCTGTTGTTACAAATCTCTTTGTCCAGGCCTAAACCAAGTCCTCTGAGGCTAATAAATTCATAATAAATACTATCCTTGAAGGATGGAGGACAAAAGCTTCCAGACTGCATCAATCTTCCATTGACAGCAAAAGAGATAGATGGAGCAGCTACAGGTAACATCAGCAGAAGCCAAGTGGAGCATAGGAGTGTATGTAGAGAGCTGAACAGGATATTGTTCTTCCTCCATTTTGTATGAAAAAATGCAAGAGGCTAGGAGTTCCCACCTGCTCCCTTCTCCTTCCTGAGCTGGGTGGCAGTCCAGAGCTTCATGGTATCAGATTCCCTCCCCATCCTCCTAGCTGGGTGTATGCTGCCATTGCTGGGAGATGTGGAGAAAGGTCTCCAGCTCCTCCATGCAAAGGAAGACCTGGTGTCAGGGCTAGAGAAAGGACTTACACAAACTGCAGGCGGCTGAGAGCTGTTTTCCTCCCCTACATGCTATGGGGAAAGCACTCACTTTGCAGGAGGTGATTTTCAGTGACAGATGCTGATGCAAAGGTGGTTGTGGCCACTGAGTACAGAGATCCCTGACCCAGCAGGCTGTTGAGACTCCCTCCGAGAATCGGCAGTGCCTTGTCAGACTGCTCTCAGATTTCCCAGCTCACTGATCAGTGACAGCGCTGTTACAGACCATCACGGCAATGAAGCCATGGCTCAACTGTGTAAGGGGGGAGAACTGAGAGAGGGCTCCTCTCTCTGCCCGTCCATCAGCACTTGTGTGAGTGTCTGAGTCTGCATCCAGTTCAGGTGTCAGCCCATGAAAACAGAGAAGGGTTTTGTGACTTGTCTTGGTGAAAGCATCACCTGTTAGCCACAGCAAAGAATACAAAGCAGTACTGCCAGGCTTGGAGAAGACATGAGTATGCTAAAAGCAGAATAAGATAAAAAATAATAGGGAATGGTTTTCAACCACTATTAAGTGGAGGAAACCCATGTCAGCCTTCAAATAACAGCACCTGGCACCCAAACAGAAAAGAAAGGAGTCTCAGCTCACACACATGCAAGAGGCTAACAGATGCTACCTGATGCTAACAGACTCTCAGACTCGCTTGAGAGGGTGTTCTGGGGCTGCTGGGCTGCAGTGGGCAATAATGGGAGAAGAGAGAGGAACTCTGCAGTACCACCACTCAGATTGACCCTCTGCTGATAATAAGCAGAACTGCTCGTTAAGACCATGAGCTTTTCAGGGCAACAGCAAATTCTTACCCAACATCTATACGACACCTAGAGAAGGAAAAGTACATTGTCAGTGAAGCCAAAGATGTTAGCATAAAAATTGCAATGAAAAAGGATTGTTCTCAAATTGAGGAAGAAACACACCTGAATAATCCGGACCATGGGCTGTGCCTCCTGTGAGTACAGGCATCAGCAGCAGGGAAAAACATTTTGTCATATTCCAAAAGGCTTGATGCCCTAAAAGCTCTAAAGCCCCCAAAAACTCTTTGGTGACATGAATTCAACCATTTCCCAACAATCTTCTTCTTTTCCAGAGCAACAGCGAGACACCCTCTTTCAAGGCAATGCAAAACGTCACTGGCCCCATGCACACAGGAGGAGATCACTGCTTTCTGTCTCTGCACATTAGGTGACTTCACTCTGTTTGCTGTGAGCTTTTGCAAAAGGTTCCTTTCATCAGCTGCCTTTGAGGTTCTTTGAAAAATGGAAATAATTAGGCACGTGTATTTTCATTGGCACAGAGAGGCTGAAGCCTGATCTGAAAGGCTTTGCCTTTGCAAGAAAATAATAGGTCCAATTAAATGTACTTTATTCTCTGAAGTTCAAACGCCATAGCTTTGGGGGCAAGAATTACGTGCAGAACAGGGATATAGGTATATATAGGACTGGGGTTAAAGATAATCTGCTTGGGTTTACAAAACAACAATGTTGATGATTAATAGACAAGCAAAGGGTGAAAGTGTGACACTTCTGCCAGAGGAACAACAAAAAAGCCCTGTGTCCACTGGCCCTTAGTCCACTGAGAACCGAGTGACTCCATTTGCATGTGTAATCATACACCAGACTGCTAAAATGATGGATGTAGCTGTGATAAAAACACACTGGCCCTGAAGGGAGCTGCATCAGACCCCTAATTATCACTCATGATTCCTTGCTCAGTTAACACTTGCAAGAAGTTTCTAAAGTTTCAAAGGAATATAAATCTTATCAAAGCATTTCTAATTGCACGTAAATGACAGGTACAGTGTCATTTAGCTTGGGCTGCAGGGAAGGGGCAGCAGAGTTCTCCAGAACCAATGCAAAGGTCTAATACTGCATTCAAAACTCACAGAGAAATCAAACCCTCATATAAATGTTAACTGAAAGCAAAATTGCAGTTAAAAACCAGAGAGGATGCTCTAAAAATAATTAAAATCATGTGAGACAAATCAACATGCTCCTCTGCTTATGGGTCTTGGCTCTCTGGGGGCTAACGCCTGTCTTTGCTGCCTGCAATGGCTTTCCTTCTGTATGCTTGGACAAAAGACACTTTATTACAGTAATTTATCACCCCATAAAAGTGGCTTTCTTGTATTGCTGAATAATTTCGAAAGAAATATGTTTTAAAAATTAAAAATGCAGTCGGTGTATGCACACTCAGGTCTGCTGGGAGACATTTCTGCAACTACTGTAACTGCCTGGGTAGTTTTAATACCTCTACCTTCTATTATTTAAAGTATGATGATATTTTTTCCTTCTCTGAGCTTTGTCAGCTATAAATAAAAGATAAGGGCTGAATTGTACAGGGTATCTGTAAGCACTTCCATTATTGATACTTAATGTTACTTGGAGGGGGTGGTGAGACCATGGTGCTTCTCATTTGCACCTAAAGCCTGAGACCCAACTGAGAATAGCAGAAGGTGCATGCTTGAGAGGTCATTTTCTCTGTGCATGCTTCCATTTTTTGTCCTCCATGTGGCACCTTGCAGCATGAAAATGAGACCTATCCACAGATATTTAGTGAAACGTTAAACAAAGATGCTTGGGGAATCTGTGAAAATTGCTTGATGGGACCCAGGATTAACAGGAAAGGCTTCCTAGGATAATCTCAGGACTCAAAGGATGCTCAGACAAGGTCTAGAACTGGGTCCATGATCCTGAAACAACAAAAACTTGTTTTGCACTTTATTCTCCTAGACCCAGAGGGTCCTTTGTCTGCTGAACTGGGGCTGCTTTCTCCCCAGCTCTGGAACAAAAGGAGATCCTTTTCTTAGCACTCTTGCCGTTTAAGGTGTTGCCCTTGTTTTTAGCACCACATCAGTCAGTGGTTCCTCAAAAGCAGTAAATTGCAGAATGACATAAGGAAAAAAACATGCTAAAATGGGATTAGTAACAAATACACTCCTCAGACCTGTCCAGAAGCAGAAGGGTTTTTTGACCTGGCATCAGTCTGAAGGAAAAGGAACATATTAGTAAGGCTACTCTTAAGGCAGACCTGTAATTTGGTTTTACAGGTTCCAGTGTCCTTGTTCCTCACTCTGCTGTCTCCACCTGTCCCAGCTCAGCATCCTTAGGCATTAGACTGAATGCAGGACATTTGCCCCAGGGTG
Organism: Phoebastria nigripes; assembly: GCA_035582835.1. Lineage (NCBI taxonomy): Eukaryota > Metazoa > Chordata > Aves > Procellariiformes > Diomedeidae > Phoebastria > Phoebastria nigripes. The sequence continues at coordinate 297,955 of JAYKAV010000500.1, read as the reverse complement.
AGTGTTCCTACAAATCTTTTATTTATAGCTGACTCATGTCCTTGTTCCTCAGCAAAGTGGCACCAAAGCAAACCTCTTGTACATGTTTTTGTCTACTGCTGTAGCTAAATCAAGAAAATTTTTGCTGTTAAAACAGACAGGCTCTTCAACAGGATGAGGACTACCCACTCGATAGGAATCCTCATCCCCACAACCCCTTGGATTTGCAAAGCAGCAGGAATTGGGCTTGGAACAAACACATGAAAGCAATCCTAAGAGATAAACTGGCATGAATCCTGCCCATGTGTCATTTCTTCAATGCTTTTAAAGATCACGTGGCAAATTCCAGCGCATGCAGCCAGGTGAATGAGTGCAACGCCAAAGTCGGAGAATAACTGGGTAAGTGGAGTCCCAGACTCRGCCATCTGTGTATCCACAGGCTCATACAGGGAAAGGAACCACTCAGAGCAACACTTCACACACAGCACCTGAAGCACTGCTAACGGAAGGGGCAGCGGGGCTGGGAGTTTTCATAAGAGCTCATGACCACCTTTGATTTTTAGAATCATAGAATCATTAAGGTTGGAAAAGACCTCTAAGATCATCAAGTCCAACCATCAACCCAACACCACCATGCCCACTAAACCATGTCCCTAAGCGCCTCATCTGCATGTGTTTTAAATACTTCCAGGGATGGTGACTCAACCACTTCCTGGGCAGCCTGTTCCAATGTTTAACCACTCTTTCAGTAAAGAAATTTTTCCTAATGTCCAATCTAAACCTCCCCTGGCACAACTTGAGGCCATTTCCTCTCGTCCTATCGCTAGTTGCTTGGCAGAAGAGACCAACACCCACCTCGCTGCAACCTCCTTTCAGGTAGTTGTAGAGGGCGATAAGGTCTCCCCTCAGCCGCCTCTTCTCCAGGCTAAACAGTCCCAGTTCCCTCAGCCGCTCCTCATAAGACTTGTTCTCCAGACCCTTCACCAGCTTCGTTGCCCTTCTCTGGACGCGCTCCAGCAACTCAATGTCCTTCTTGTAGTGAGGGGCCCAAAACGGAACACAGTATTCGAGGTGGGGCCTCACCAGTGCTGAGTACAGGGGCACRATCACTTCCCTACTCCTGCTGGCCACACTATTTCTGATACAGGCCAGGATGCCGTTGGCTGCCTTGGCCACCTGGGCACATTGTTGGCCCAGTGAGATCAGAGAGTAACCGGATTGCTAATAATTTTATTGCGGCCCAGTGAGATCAGAGAGTAACCGGATTGCTAATCAGCCCCAAGAACACACCAGCATTTGCCTGATGAATCAATAAGCACACTGAGCTGAGTTTCCCCTTCATATTCTCTGTTTTCCATATTGCCTCAGAACTGGTAAAGACTGCGTCAGATACCCTTTGCCAGCCGTACACTAATTACAGATCTGCAGCCAGTCCTGATGCTTCTTCAAACCACAAGATGATAAAATTAGATCATTACTCACATCACCCTTTTTGCAGACAATTATCAGAGGGATGCAACAGTATCTCCCCATTTCATTTTCTAAGAAGTGACTACAAGACCCAGAGAGTGAGACAGTGAGTCACGCTCAGAGGTTTCTTCACCAGCTTTTATTTAATCGGAGTTAACAATGAGAAAAGCTGCTCTCGCTGCACAGATACCTAAAAACTAAACACACATGGTAGCACTGCAAGAACAGCCACACAAACCTCAGGCTGTGCGTAAATCCAAATCACTGGTCTACATTTTAAAACCAAAGGGGCTGCCAGGCAAATCACAGGCACCACTGAAAGCAGAAGGGTGGGAGCCTGCATCCAACCACGAGCATAAGGGAGAGTCCCTAAGTTATCTCACTGACAGATGGACTCCTTCTGTATCACACATCCTTGAACTGCCATTTCAGTTGGAAATACACAGCAAGCAGTCACACAGACACTGGGCAGGGCGCTCAGAGGATTAGTGCTGTAGAAATGCCTACACAGACACTCACTTGTTGAGCTAGCAAGTTTTGGTACAGGTACAGAGCTATATTGGATCAGACCAGAGGTTCATCTAGCCAATCTCCTGTCTCCATCAGTTGCCAAAGGCAGATGCCCAGGGCAGAGTTTAAAGTTAGGCCACTGTCTGTTGGGGCTGACCCAGTTTAGYGGTTCATTTATGAAGTCATTTGGGGAAAGATGCATTGGATTGAGCTGGGCATTTCCCACATAAGCATGGCAGCATTCCCGATTTCCTGAAGTGCTGCAAAACCCACAGTCCCACTGCTTACATGCCCCTTGCAGTCAGCTGTGTGAGTTCCTGCTACGCACAGTTATCTTTCCCAGCATTCCCAGCCAGTCCTGCAATATCACAGATACTTTGCAGACCTGCCCTGATTATGCTTCATGTTATGGTACCAGTTTTATGCAGCTTAAAAGGCATTAATAGATAATGAATTGACGTTGTTGGCCTGTTATATATATAAGCAGCGTGTGTCCAAAATGGTTACCAGCACATCAGTGGAAGTTACCATAGATAATGATAGGCTACAATTAAAAGCAATCTATTGCTCTGCTGGACTGTGTAACAGTATGTAATAAAAGATTAATCACTTATTAAAATAGCTACAAGTATTTCATTAACCTTTATGCATTATTTCTAATGGGGCTTGTCTACACTGCAGTCACTGTAGTGACTAAGTGGACTAAGTGACAGAAGTACTGGGCAGGATTTAAGCAGCCCTGTTCTGGCACTGCGTGCAGTGCAGCTGCTGTGACTAACAGTATTGTTAGTGCTTAGCCCCAAGTATTTACCGAGCTCTTTGGGCTGGGTTTCTGGCCCTTGCTGAGCTCTGTGCTGTTGCAGCTCTATAGTTAGCAGTACACAAAGAACAGGTTTAAAGCTGAAGTTGGAGCTGCAGCTCCTGTGAGAACACATTCAGAGATGACTCTTCACCACAGAGCCCTGCATGACACATCTCTGCCAGAGTCAGGCCACTCCCTGTGAAGTGCCGATTCCCAGTGCTGGCATCCCAAACTGAATCGCTCTGGCTGCCTTCCTGCACGCTGCAAAGACATTTTGCCTATGCATAGTGGCCATTCCCYGTAATTCTCTAGTGACCAGTTGAACTCTTGCCACCTGGTTTCCTTCCCATAATAGAAATCAGACAGGTCTGTTTTCTGGAAAGGAGCTCTCCAAAGAGCCCTGGATGTCTGTGCTCACCTTCATTTTGTGTGAGTATCACCTGTGCTGGGAACACCCGTATTGTATTATGCCATTTGCACCTGGGGAGCTCATTCCATTTAGTGTGTTCATCTTCTGTTATCAGTTGGATCTGGATTTACACAGACATATGGAACTCAGGCAAAATCTTTCCTCTGAGCACATGCTATTAGCTCTGCTGATTACTCCCAGCAGTACTTACCACTGGATAAGAGAGGCTTTCAGAACTGAAGTACTTCAAGGACTGTGTTTCCTTCACAGAAGCTAGTCTGCTTCTTCAACACCCTGCTACTTGAAGCTCTCTCTGCCCATGGCAGCCTATCACAAGCCTGCAGAAACTAAATCAATTCAAAAACTGTGTGCAACTGAAAAGTGGTTTTCAGGAATGCTTTTTAAGTGTGTAAAATAACTCCATGGCTTGTTGAAAGCCATCAAGAGGTATGCTTGAGGAATACTGTTTGGAGACAGCAGAAAATAGCTCTTCATTCCAAAGCACGGCAAAGTGTCTTTAGTTCTCTCTTCTTCTCCTATGCAAATGTTATCCTTTAATGTGGCTGGTCCTAGAGTGATAAAGGACACACCTCCTCCATCAGATGAAAGTATGATCTCTTTTCTGTGTTCCTTACCACGCTTTCTCTGTGCAGGAGAGAGTCTGAGTTCTTCCTGAACTTTTCAGACTCTGCTGTGTTTAAGCCCCAGCATTACATCCTATTTGGCTTTCCAGCCCTACCAGCTCTCAGACAGAATCATCTGAGACATTGCCTAGACTGCAACCCTCCTTTATTCTCATATTAGTGGGACCTATTCACATGTAAGGGACCTCCATTATGCTTGATCTGAAAGATATGTGACATGTGGAAACAACATACTTTGAAACATTCATGCAGCAGTTCCGTAACCTCAGCCAGAGTTCACAAGCTGTACGTAGATAGATACCCTAAATCACTACACTGAAATACACTGTTATCCAGCAAAGCCACTTCTCCTGTGCCTAGATGCAGTTCCTGCCTGTTGATACCTTTTGCTTTTGAAGGTTGGAATTTGTCTGATATATCAAGGCTAGGAGAGGAAGAAGTATTTGTTCACAAAGGTTTGAAATCCTTGTCAGTTTGCACCTGTGACTTTCAAACCAAACAAAGCTCCTGTATTGCTAGATGTCACAACGGCAATGTAAAGTGTTGCTTAAGTGTTGAGTATCGTTGCTTCCCCAAAGCACCAAACAGCCAGGTCTAAGCAGAGGGTTTGAGAACCTCTCAGTGAACCTGGAATAAGTTTTCAGCTTGTAAAGTAAGTTGATGGGTTTCTTTTTACACAAATCTACCTTAGGTGACATATAATTTATTAGGAACATGTGCACCTTGTTTCCACTGGGGTATGAGTGTGCTGGAGCTTGTATGGCAGAGGAATCCTTCCCTGATCCTCTAGCACTAGGGGCATATTCAAAAGCACCAAGCACATAAGCACAAAGTTTGAGAAGCAGCATGACTCACCACAAGAGAGAAAGCATCAGCCTCGCAGGAATGGGTCCAGGAGCGCAGGGACTGCTGTAACAGATGAGCCAAGTGGTCTGTCTGCCCCAGGGTCCTGCCTCCCACAATCGCCAGCAGCAGCTGTTAGAGAGAAAAGTGCAAAATGGGCTGCCTGCAGTGCAAGCTTCTCTCTGACCCCCTGCAGCAGGAGAGCAATTTGTGCTCTGAAGCAGCAAGGTTTAGATATCCAGTCCAGAATGATGTGGTTTATAAACTCATTATTACATGTGAGTAATGAGACAATCCAGAGAGAGATGCCCAATAACGCTCTTGCCCTGATAAGTTTTTGACCCAGACAATAATTTAGCTGAATTCAAAGTATAATTTGTATTAAAAAGACTCTCTTTTTTTGTTAATCTTAGGATTCCTGCTTTGCAGTACATGGTCTCTCTGCAAGACTCGTCACAGTAGTGGAAATTGGCTAGTGCTGAACTGGTGAAAGGTTAAGAAAGATGCAGCAGGTAGCAATGATTCTTTAAAGCTTTTCTTTGGTGTATGTCTCCTTTGGCATTGAAAAAGGGGTTGTCTACTGTGGACATTATATACAGGGTGTGGAGTACAAGGAACTTCATGAACTGTTTTCTGGAGAGCAAGTGCCTTTCAGTTATGGTATGTACAAACTTAAGTCTTATGCTCAATTTGACAAGAAAGCAGACTTTCACTAAATTGTCCTTGCATTTGCTCCATTCCACTTGCTGCTTTCAAATGCAGAAAGCATTCTTCTCCTTTTCAAAGATCCAAAGAAGACAAGTCTCAGAAGAGAGCATTCCTGCCCAGGGTTGGATCCAGAGCTCTGCACTTGACTCAGTTAATAATGGGTGTCCCTGAACTCACTGTTTACAGGATGAATGAAATATTTTTCACCCTTTGTTTGCCTCAGTTCTTGGCACCTCTGCAAACTGAAAAGCTGAAAAATCTGGAGCTTGCCAAGAACTGTTAATACAAAAACTTAATCGTTCCTCTCTGGTCTGGCAGTCACATGTGTCAAACAATATCTCACATCTGATCTTGGGCAACACCTGAGCTTTTCCATACAAAATGGTGCAGAACTGGGGCTCCACATACGTGTTGTACAGGTCTCCTTTGTTCTTGTGTAATGTCAGGAGCAGTCAGGCACTCAGCACAGCTCACCTCTTCCCTCTTCCAGAAGCACACATTTTTAAAAACAAATCCTTGGCTGTTTTCATCCTTCCAGCCCATTTTCCAAATCATTTCATCAACTGAAGTAATCATGGTTATTTCAAATTTGTCTATAAGTATCTGAAATAGCTTTTGTGATTTCCTACTGCCAGAGCTGGCTTTGGAAGCAAGCAGACAGAGAAATTGCCCAGGGATCAAGGTCCTAGGCAGGGCCCGTTAAGCTAATATAGGTAGTAGTTGAAGCCCCATTGTATATAAGTGTAAAGGAGGAGTCCATCCCTTGGCCTCTGCTTGAGTCTAACAGCCATTTTGCATGCTGCTTTCACTCCTGCGTAGTTGTCCTGTGCTGCAAAGTGGTCTCTCTTGACAATGCAGTTTTCTTCCTAATGTTAAATATTTTGGCTCTCTTCAGCCATGTCAAAGTTGAGTGCAGTTTCCCACAGAGCAGGACACAGTACTGTGTAAGTGTGTATGTTAAGCCAGATACCAAGTCCACTTTTTAGAAGTGCTGAGCACTCACAACTCCTATTGCAGTCAGGAGATGCTTCACGTTCCCCGAAACCACAAGCCCTGCAAGTACAGCTCTCCATGTCCCCTCTCCCCATTACTGAAGTCAAACCCACTGTACTCCCAAGTACTGCAGTACTCTCAGCTGATGTAAATTAGCTATATTCCACACAGACCACACAGACTCGCACTGGCACTCTGATCCCACCTTTGCCAAGGGTACTCTGTGGTTGTTTACATGGGTAGCCACTGTCTGGCCCATATTAGTGCTTCAAATATATAAAATTCTGCATGCAAGTTGAGATGAGATTGCTTGAATGGGATAGGGATTATCAGGAAGCCAGGCAGGGCAAGCAATTGTGTGACGTGCACGCCTTGTCCCATACCCTGAAACACAGCACCAGCCACTTCACTTCATATTCCTTTTCAAACGCCCAAATGATCCGTCAGTGGTAACAAGCAGAGTGGGGCTGGAACAGGCCAGCCTTGACAGGCTGTAACAGGAGCTGTGGACCCAGCTGCATGTGCTGTAAAACTCTCCTTGACACCACCACGGTCTGCTCTCTTGGAGCCCTGGAATGGTTTCAGCATTTCTCAGACAGTATCATATCAAGTTACTGAAAGTATTTTCAAAGAGGTGTTTGCTTCCCTATATTTTCTTTGAGTTACTAAAAAGTGACAGAGTTGGAGAGAAAGCAAAGCACATGTGATCCTGGAAAGAAAAAAAGGCCAGTCAACAAAAATGTGACCAACTGGAGAACAGTGCAATCAGGATGGCTTTGAAACATCTGCAGCCAAAGAATGAGGGAAGGGCATGGGGAAAGAAGGAATGAGGAGGGGAGAAGACAGCTCTCTGCAAATCTCAGGCTATCCTCAATGTCCTCCACTCACTGCCTTCTCTTACAGATGCTTATTTACATGCAATTGAGCGTAACAGCCAGATAAGGCCAGCACTGAATTGAGACCTGGTGCACTTCCAGCAATAGCTCTCTCTTCCTTATGAACAGACATGGTCTCCTGTCTAGGAAGAAGAATTAGTCTCCAAGGCTGACATTCTGGAATCTTTTAGCAGTGTTAAATAAAAGTTGGTGGCAAGAGGAGAAGAGGACTATTTTATTTACTTGTAAGTGCCAGAGACCAGAAAACAATTTTTTGTTTATTTCTCAGGTCAGGCATGTGTTTGTAGCTTAGAGCTAATTAAAATGCTAAATTAACTCCAGCAACTGCAGAGAAAAATCACAATTTAATTACTTGTGAGAAAAACTTTTAAGTTTTAGTTCATTTTGAGATAAACAAATGAAACCACTAAGATTTGATGCTTTGGTGGGTTTTCATAACAGGAAATGGTAATAACACATTTCTGTCTGTAGGAACTTCCTCTGGTTCCCCTCTTGGCACTAAGGGCATTTCAGGAAGCTGCCTGAAACAGGCACAAAACCCTTGCCATGGCAGGAAGCCAGATCCRTTCACTTTCTGTCTCCTGCTGAAGTTATCGGGAACCCCTGAAAGGCTGCCTGGCACTTGGCTGAAACAGGAAAGTAAAGGTCTGTGTCCTGCAGTTCTGCACTCTTAACTTAGATGCACAAAGGAATTAGAAGAGCAAAAGTAATGCCCTGATTTCCTCTTCTGAGCTCTGTTTCACACAAGGCAATGCAGACAATCTTACTCCAGGACCAGAGTAAGACAGTCTGATCCTAGACCAAACCTGTCTACACACAGGAACAGGTATTTCGCTCTGCATTCATGGGCAGCCTTCTTGTAAACTAACATTAAAAGGCAGACAACACCTGTGGCAACAAAATAAAAGCTGAACTCACTGGAAAATGTGGCCTTTGGCAGCACACATCAGGTCACATTAAAGTGTCCACATCCCAGCCTTGAAAACCCCTAACTGAAGTTGCAGCCACTCCTGTTACATACTGCCCATGGTCTGCAAACGTGGCTCAGCTGCAGGCATGGAGCAGGGTCTGCTGCGTACTAAGTTTCCCCCTTCTAAGCAGCCCATTTCCTACTGCTGCTGAAATGCTGTCTGCAAGTCATCGTACTTATATAGAGCTTTATAATGCAGTATAACTCCACTGTATAGTGTCAGAGCTGCTTAAGCACATGTAATGGGACCTACAGTGCAAAGAGAAGGCAAGGATTACACTCTAGATCCCATGCTTAGTGCGCCTGGAGGGGCAGGATCTGGATGACCCCCTGCCGAGACTATGCCACTCCAAGGGGCTTGCTGTGTGGCAGAGCAGTGGGGAGGTCCCTGAATGGTCACTGTCAGCAACTGTAAAGTACGTATCTCACCCAGACACACTGTTAAAATACATCTTTCTAATTTGGAAAAGCAGATTTTGCCATCCTCCCCCACCCTTTCAAGCTCAGAAATGTTAACAAACCTACAGTTCAGAGGTATGAACAAGGCTGTCCTAATAATGTGTCTCTCTAGATTCTTGTCATGCTGCCCTGGTGATATTCAGCGTGATAATGAAGGCAGCAGGGAAGGAAGAACAGAGAAAATAGCAAACAACTTGGGAATAATGTGGAGTTGCCATGAAGAGTCACAGATTCGCTTACTGGAATTTAGAGCAGTTTGATTTTTTCTCTAAGTCCTGCTTGTTGTAGCAGAAGCCAGTACATAGCAGCGGAACCACTCAATGGTGCTCAACGCTGCAGGGGCAGCTCAGGTACAGATGAAAAAGTTTGTCCTGGGCACTTTGTCAGCTCAAAGATGCTCTTTGCCTACAAGATCCAGATGAAATGAGAGGGTACAAACAGCCCCAGGGCTGACATCACCTCACAGCCTCGAGACATTCCTACTTAACTTGGGCTTATCTTAGCACTGAAAATGCAAGAATGACCTCTCCTTTCCAAGCATCCCTGGACAGCAGCTGGGCTACCAGTCACAGAAGAGATCAAGGGTTAAGAGAGCAGAGGGAAAAAATAGCTCCCTCCAGTTTGCTGCAGGACCTCAGGAGGTTATTGCAGTTGTGAGTGAAAGATGGGAAAGTGAGAGGGGATGGAGCAAAAGAGAAAGGGAGGATCTGCTCGTAGTGGAAGGTGCAGAGATAGAAGAAAGGCCAGGAACGGCTCCATCCCTCCACTCYGGCCTTGCCCTTCATTCTCTCACACCTGCTGCCACATGCCTGCACTCACTCATCACCCCCAGCACCCCCAGCAGGCTCCAGGCATGACCCCCTGAAAACCCAGCCCTATGCTCTCTCCTTTGCTCCTCAGCAAACATGCTGTGTGGATTTGTACTGAACAATTCGTAGCTGCTATAAAACACATGTGCATGTCATATAACAAGCTATGAAATGAGGCACGTGGAAAAGGCATGTGGTCCCAAACCTGCAGCCAGGGGTGCAGGATCCCTAGACATCAGGTGCCCCAGGACAAAGTGGGAGCTTCAGGAAAGAGTCTGGAGGAAAGACTTGAGAAAGAAAGATTGAGTGTTGCCTGTTTTGGAAGCAAGTAAAAGGTAATTTGCCAGGATGATCATTAAGAGGGAGTATGAGATTTAGGAGAACTGCCTGAGCTATTCTTTCTTGTGTCCTGTCATAAAACAAAGTGATGGGGTAGGTCAGAGTCTGACACTGTGGTTTGCACCTGAGAAGAGCTGAGGAATTATTCTGATGAGATTCCTTTTACACCCAGACTGCAGGTATAGTGAATATGAGGAGCAGAACAGCAGACATTGCTGCTATTAAACCTACTGGGTTTAATACATCTTCAACCTTAGGATGCTGTGACAAGAACTGAAGTGGGACCAGCATGGGATTCAGACTTCTCTGTTCCTCCAAAACTTCAGTGCACTGGAATGAAGTTAGCTTTTTGTTTTCTGCTCATTTATCTGATGAACTTTAATGATATGCTCTTGGTCACAGAATTCATTCCATCAGGTCAAGGTGGCGAAACTTCACTGTTTAACTGGGCTCAAAGAAGTAAGGGCCTTTTGCTAGTTTCTGCAGAGCTCTGTAGATATAAATTTATTGATTTGTGAGATTATTTTTTCATCTTGGCATTTGTTTTTTATCTTTCTTAATAGACACAATGTTTAATTCACTGTAACTAAAGATACTGGGATTTAAGTGAGTTTTCTGTCAGTTCCCATAACTCATTTTGATGGGAACCCATTGGATTTTAATGGAAACCTATTAGGTGAACATATTGTGATCATTAATGAACTTGATGTGCAATTATACAGGGAACCACCTAAAGGTAATTAAAACCTATCAAGACCACTAGGGAATAAAGAGAAAGGAAGTTAGTCTTGTTTAAGACAATTAGTGTAGACAATGATCTGAGAACAAAATAAATGATCCCTGATGAAGAAAAGCTGTGCAGGTGGCTACCCCGGAAGATATAGGCCATGCAAACAAGGGTTTCTTTAGAAAATCAACAATTACAGTAGTCTCTTTTTTTCTATTGCAAGTGGTGCCTTGACAGGGAAGTTCAGCCTTTTCCTTCTGTTGTGGTTTAGAACCAGGACACCTTCCTATTGCCTAACTCTTTGACATTTTGCTAATCCTCTGGTTCTCTGGGTCTGGGGCAGAAGAGCACAGAATGTCCTTCTGACACCTCTGTGCTTGTAGATCCAGGCAGAGGGAAGTAAAGGAGTGTTAATCCCTGTTGTTTCGGAAGGATCTGCTGGATGACATTATGCCTGGATTGTGCACGCACACAATTTTCACTGTGTGTTCAGGGTAACTGGAGAGGTTGCAAGCAGCTAACAGAGCACAGAAATGGCAATACCCCAAAAGATGAATTCCAGGCGTGGCAGGGAGCAGAGCTGTGTTCCACCCTTCTTCCAGGGACTCAAATGCAATGTAAATTTTCCTTCAGTCTAGTACTGTTCTGCCTCATTGAAATGCTGCTTGGTGCCAGGGACTTACCCCATAACCATGAAAGGCCAGCATCTCAAAGAGCAAGCAAGCTGCAGGCTCAGAAAGTGCCCCCAAAGCACTGATATATTCCTCAAAATCACAAGAAATCCTATTGCTTGCCAACCACTAGACAATTAAAGGGTCCCCCACGCCATTGTCATTGATCTGCTCTGCATGCCTTTGGTGCAGAAAGCAAGGAATGTAGCGTAATTAGCTGGCGGGTGATGTCCACCAAATGTCATTCCTGAACGCATTTGCTTTAGTCCCTATTCACCAGCGTCAACAGCAAGGCTGCTTCCCCATCCACTGGCAAAGGCTTTCGCCAAGATTTTAGAATTCAACAATGAAACAGGCCTGCAACTAAAACATTTATCTGGCAGTTTTCCCTCTTTAAGTCAAAGTGTTATGTTGGCACACTGCGCTGTGGGTGGCGATTTGCCAGAGAAAAGCATGTGTTGGAAAACCTTGCTCAATATTATAGCAATCTCGTGCTCGTAAGCCTCGTACGACTCGAGGAGGAGACTGCCAGCAGGGCTCACAGCCGTCCTCCCCTCTTCCCAGGGCAGGCATGGAGCAAAGCTCGACAGTCGCCCAGAGCAATCGAAAAATGAGGTGTTGCTGGACACAGCCTAGCATGTTACACATTGGGTTGAGGAGGAATCAGAAAGGTGGGGGGGTTGTATGGTGACTGCCATTGGCATATATCAGCTGGTCAGCAGAAGGAAGCTTTGCGGAGGATAGCATAGAAAAATCATTGTTTTATATTTTTGAAACATTTCCCTGCGGATCCTTAAGTTTCTTTGGGACCAGCCCAAATGTTGGACAGCTCTGGTGGGCTTTTTATATGGGGCAGATAATCCTCACTGAAGCAGAAAGAAAGACTACGGGGACTTGCCTGTAGTATAGAAAAACATATTGAGGAGGCAGCAGTAACTTAATATGCAAGAGAGGCCTGGATTCAGAAGTCAGTTGCATCACTGATTTAGCAACACTCAAGCCACGGAGCAAGAGCTGGGCCGCCAAGTCTGTGCACTGGGCATTGTGCTCCTGCCAAGTTACATCTTAGGGGAGCCAAGGAATGAGCCAGGACAAAACCAAGAGGATGAAATAGAGTACTACAGAGCCAAACAAAATCAGGACTCTCTTCCCCCTGTGTTCAGCTGACCAGGAGAACAAGGACTGTGAACAGCTCTGACCATCCTGCTTTCCCTGTGCCCTGTGCTGATGTGGCAGAGGTGCAGTCAGTAGGGCAGAGCCTGTTGCCACAGCTGAGCTCTGCGCCACTGGAGCCATTCCTCCCGCATACACAGCCAAGCACTTCAACTAAAATGTCCCTCTGACCATCCAGCTGAAGTTCAGCCTTTTGGGGCACTTCTAAGCAGGAGGTGTCTGAGACACCGAAGTCTGCTGCTGAAAGAAGGGCTCTAACTCAGCTGTAACTTCTGAGGCTGGTGCTGGGGGTCACTGGGTGAGATAGAGGCCTCCACTTTTTTAGACAGGATGGTCTGAGCAAGCCCTCTTGCCRTTGAGCTGGAGGTGTCTCCAGAAACTTTCCCGTCAGAGCACAGGCAGGAGAGTGCAAATAACGCACCTGTTCTAAAAAAGTTATCTACAAAGTTGTTATCAGAAATGACAGCTAAGTTAGACATCAAAAAAGCCATGAAATAGGTTAGTATTCCTTCTGCTTTTTCACCATTATGAACACCCATAGCTCAAGGTCTTCAGACATATCCTTATCCTGCTGTTCCATTTCACTTCCCTCCTGCTCCCTCCTCCATCCCCGCAACAGCCTCCAGGCCAGGTGTTCACCAAGTGAGTGGCACAGTGGCTCTATGAATCCCACCAGACAATGGTAAACTGCACCTCCTCTGTGTAACCCGATTTTTCTCCCTCAGCTACAGCAAGGGACAAACAAGGTTTTTCACATCAATCTATTTAATATAAAGTTGTGCAATACCTTCAGGGTCTGTTTCAGACCCTGGTTGTTGTTGTGCTGGGGAAAGAGTTACTGCTGTGATCGCTAGGAGTTACAGCCCCACTTGAAAAGTGCAGCTTTATCTTTTAATTCCTTAGATTGGATTGTGATTTCTCATTACACTTTAAAAATTAAAGCAACATGCATTCATACTTCTCCTATGTTCATGCAGCTGCAACACTAGAATTTGCTTTGAATCACCTGGATATAAAAGATATGGGCCAGATAAATGTTAATGGTTCTTGGTGCAGTCTCACAAATAGAGATGCAGCATTACAAACTTCTTAGCTAAGCCAAGCTCCTAATAGCAGTATAGCTACAGGAAGTGAACAGTCCAACCTGCTACAGTTATCACGAAGTGTGGTTAGAGCAGAAGCAATTTCATTTCTATTTAATGAGGTTTCCAAGTAAAGACATTCTGGGTTTTCTAGGATCTTCATCTTGCTCTATTTAAAACTACCAGCAGGGCAGACGTCACACAGGAAATAACACCGCTGGGCAGCTAACGATCCTGCAACAGCAGAGCCCTTGCTCTCCTGAGTTGCACAGAGCAAATACTGGAATCTAGCACACCTCAGTGGAAGTCAGTAGAAGAGCCCCCTTGTCAGGGCTCCCATGCTTGGTGCACTTACTGCTCCAGCTATCAGGCAGAGCATGAGCCTTTCAGACTGAGAGATATTAGAAGGCAACCACCCTGGAAGAAAGGGTCAGAAAATAAAACTGCACTGCAGCAGGTACTCAAAATTTCTGTGTAACCAGAGGAACACCTCACTTCCTCTGGAAAAAAAAAAAAAAGAGAAAAAAAAAATTGTGTGTAGAGCAGGAGGGGAAAAACATGTGGCTGTGATTAATACCTCAACCTTTTATTAATAAACCTTTGTAATTCTATCTGCTCCACCTCACTGATGTCACGAGCTGCTGCGCTTTCATATGTCTCCAATGCATACAGTTTGTTTTGAAAAAAAATAAAGATAATACATTAATATTGTGCACGTGCTAGTAACGCAAGCCATCTTTCAAAATGCTCCCCTCCTGACAGAAATGCATGCAATGTACATGCCTGAAAACCTCGTTAGGAATCCTAGCCTGTTTCCTATTTACCCTCCATTTGAACTGAAGCAAGAGATGGGGAAAAAAAGCCTTTCCTTTTCTGCAGTTTGCTGTCTCTGTGGTGTGGCTGGCCTTGCCCCTGCCGCAGCTGAGCAGATTCTTTTGCTGCACTTTCCAGTTGGGATTTTTGACCTTTGGAAGAAAATAGCAGTTCCACCAACAGCAGGTTCTCAGTTCACAGATACTTCTTCCATGGGGGGCACCACTCCATTCTCCTTTCCTCTTTCCCCAAACCACCAGCAAAAGCTTCAATTACCTCTTCTCACTACCCTTGCAAGCCATTTAACCCTCTTCTTACCCCTCGCAAGCTCAGTAACTAATTTGCCATTGCTTTGTGCCTGTGGTCTCCTCAGATACCTGAAGCACCACAGATCAGAGGGGCAGACACACAGCAAAATTTGAGGTAGGAGGTGGGATCTGGAGTGTTTTTACCTTTTTGCCTTTGTTTCGTACGTCTCTCTTCAGCCCAGCTGCTACTGATGGAGGCCATGAGAAGGACTTGAAAATGCCCGCAGAAGTGAGTGGGTAGCATGGGATCCGGGGTGTAATTTTGTATTCATTGTTCCAATCTAACATATCTAAACATTAATATTGTCCGTGGATAGATTTATATGATATTTGGTGTTTGCATTCACTATACTTAATAGAACCATTTCAAACCTGTCACAGTCACTCTAGGCTGTCACAGACCCTTCCCGTACAGTGGGTATCAAACCTACTATTTCTGTCTGTCTGCAGTCACCTAGACTAGTCCCACACTGAGTCCCTGCTTTCCCAAGACACACAACTTTCCTGCACCAATATAATACACGAATCGTACCTGTATATCACATTAGCACTGTGATAGCCTATTTTCATCCCGATCCTCACACTTACTCCTGGCTCTAAATTGTTCTTTATAAAGAGGTCTGCAGGGACCTTGTTATTTTTATTGCTGTAATAAGGCAGCTCTACAGGAGAGAAGGAAAGTGTTTAGAAAGATAGTAAAGGCCCTGAGGCTGTCTGAATGTCAGGGAAGGCCTGTTGCAGAGGCCAAGCAACTTGGGCTCTTGCCTTGGTGAGCACTAATCAGTTTGGCTTGCAAAATGTCTACCAGGCAATAAAATACAAAGGGTGAAGCTGCCCAGCTCAAGGATTAACCTGCACCAGGATCCCTGACCAAGAAAGGAGGTAGAGCAGAGATGTAACACCTCCTTAGAGGGTGCTTTGGGGTGGTACTCCTCCTTTCATCCTCAGGGAACAGGCACCTTCAACAGCAATGATCTGAACCCTAGGGAAATGCTCAGCAAAAGCCAATTACCAGCAGCACATTTATGTATTTCAAGTAATTCAAAGCATAGGCTCATCAGGCAGGTAACAGGTGATGAATGGTGCTACCCAAGTTGTATGCTCAGCAGGCACGAATGCTCTAGTCCTGCTAGAGGACGTGTGGAACCAACGCTGTCAGCAGGCAGAGCTGGCTGGAGCACCTTCCCTTCCCTGTTCCAGAGGCCCTGCCCAGGGAACTTTCGGGGCATTCCTAGGAGTTTGTGCATCTGTCACAGTGATTCTCCTGCCACTTGTATGTGACAGTTTCATCGCAGCTTTTCCCATGCAAATCCTATCAGAGTTTGAATAGAATGGAAGAGGTCTTCCGCCAAGCGTGTACATAAATCCCTAGCTGAAGAGCATGTACAGCACAGCCTCAGACCATGCTGACATGCTTCTTTGTAAGTGAACAAGTTTGCTAGAAAGATTTTGAAAAGAACACACCACACAAGTCTTGCTCTGCACTTGCCACTTTGGGTGATGTGAAATCTCTATCACCATTACCTGCAGGTTGAGGAGTTTGTTGTGGTAGATACGTTCCCAGGACAGGGATTGACTGGGTAAATCTGCTGATGGCTGAGCAAACAATGACACATCATTAGATTTGTCTCTCAAGACTCCAACAGAACAGGTTTTCAAAAAAGATAGATAGATAGATAGATAGATAGATAGATAGATAGATAGATAGATAGATAAAGTGTCCTGGTGGACCTAGAGGAGATGAAGTAGCACATTGACATATAAGAAGTGCCTGTCAGGAAAGAGAATCAGTGCACTGGCTGAAATAGCTATCGATCCTGTTAGTGCTATTGTCTAATCTGAAAGCAAGTCCTCCAATATGCATGACAGAAGATCACAGCCTGGATTTAACTTCCAAATCATGCAGTAATAACACAGAGAGAGATAATGCTAAAGGTAGAGCAAGTGTAAGAGACTTCCACGGTTACAGCTGAAGCAAAAACAAACATTAAATAAATTGGGTGACAAGAGCTGTGCCCATCCTCACTGCAGCCACTCTCACTGAGCAGAGATGCTCAGAAAGCTTTTGACCGAACGTCAAAAAACAGAAAATGCTGTTTCATCAAGAACAGAAGTGCTCCCTGGGAATATGGGCAGTTCAACAAAGCTTGAAATAGGAATATTTCTGAACAATTTGTTCCTACATTCTGAAGTCTATATCCCTATATACTTTATTGTTATATATCACCTCTGACACTTTGAAATTATTGCACAGAAATGTTTCAGTATTAGAGAAAGGTAATGTTTTGATAATGCTGTTTTGCAGTTTTTTTCCCAACTGAAGTATTTCAGATGTTTTGTCCAATGTAGCATTTCAACATTTTTATTTTTATCACAATTTAGGACAAAAAAAACCCAAATTCTGAAACATCTGAATTTCTTGGGGGACCAATATTTTGTTTTCCGAAAAGCCTTATTGCTAAGAAACTAAAAAGTTAGTGTCTTGGGAAGTGATTCAGTGCTGCAGCAGCATCTCAGGCATGAGAGTACAGTGTACTAATAGATGATGCTGTTGTATGATGCTAATATGGAAACTAGAGCTCCAGCAAACCGTTCATCTCCCTGGTGAACAACTGAGCTCAGTAGCTCACAACTGTTTGCTTTATATGCTCCCTTGTTGTTGCCATGAGGCCAAGCACACGTATTCAGTTCCCTCAGCATTCCTGCAAGACTTAATACTCATTCCAGGTTCTCTCTTGGCACAGAGAATTTGCTGGCTTGATCCAAACGTGAAAGCAGCTTTTCTTGTCTCAATCCCATTGCTTTCAGCAAAGTGGCAACTTGTTTTTCCGAGTGTGCTGGGACTGAAAGAAAGAGCTCTCCACTACATACCTGTGCAACCCACAAAGGCTTGGCCTGGAAGATTTGCAGCAAGAGCCATTCTGCCACCATTATCTCAGAGTTCCTTTTAAGATCTTACAAGGCAGTGATTGATCTGCCCATTGCAATGGGTTTGACTAACATTTCATTACCTATCCCCACTGAAAATGTTGTTTGATTTAGGTTCAAAGAGCTCATTATGTAGGGCTTTTTTTTTCCTCAGGAAAAAAAATGAAATGCAGAATAAGAAAGTATCAAATACTGAGCTAATTACACTTTGCCAAGGTTTGGTTGGTGTATGAGCGTGTCTGAGATTTTGCTCATTACCAGTTGTATAATATAATTTCTACTGCACAGTTAATTAGTACCCAAAAAATAACCTAAGGAATTTACACAAGCCTAGTTGGTGGACAAGAAATAAATCACTGAGGAATAGGTCTGGGGAAAATCCCCAGCGAGGGCATTTTCACTATTGAAGTAAAACAGTCGGAGGTTTAACTTTCAAAACAGACAGACATTTTGGGAGAAGCTCAGAAGCATCTCGAGGACAGCCTCTGTGCCATATTCAGACAGTTAAACTCCATCTCATTCCACAAGCTAAGTGCTTTTATCTAGTTGATGGCAGCAGATCTCCAAACAGGACCCAGCTCAGGCTTGGGAATCATGCTTTCCATTGACTTGGCGGAAGCACCAAAGTGACATTCAGCCTGTCTGAATACGGCTGCCTTTCATCGCAGTACTTTGTTTCCATGACTCCCCTTCTTTTGATGGTTCATTCCAAACACCTGAAGCCGACTTAGAGAAATATCACTTAAGCACTAGCAGAGATACCTCTTCCTTCCACCACCACAGCATTCATCCCAAGACAGTGGAAAATGTCATGGATCCTTTGAAGTCAAGAGAGCTATGATAGACCAGTTGACAGATCTGCTCCCTCACAGTCAACCACGCTCCCTTATGTTATGTATAGCCACGTGAATTACCTTCCCAGCTGTGCAATGTGACTGAGAAATAATGATCTTACTCCTAAAAGGCTTCATCTTGGCTAGTGTTGTTCACCACTGCAGGAATGGGACATATGGAAAAGATGCCGCTTCAATTTTGAGGCAGATGGGTTTTACTACATATGTGGGTTTGGTGGGTTTGGTTTTTTCTCCAAGTCAGTTGATCTATTCTGAACTTTGGACTGAATCTGAAAGGAACAGCTCTCTGTATATTTCTTCTAAACCAGTTCATTCATTCTTACTTTCTACCCTTTTCCATTCAGATGCTTTTGCCCTTTGAAACATGTCCAGTTGTTCTACCCCCAACCAAAAGAGAAAATAAAATTTACGATGTACATAAGTGTACTCTCTGTGAGGCTCTTCCAGCAGCTCGGCAAGAAATAAAGCCTACTGGGATGTATTAAAACCAATGACCATCCCAGACTGTTTAAAATTAAGTTAGATACCAGTAACCAAATATGTTGCCGTAAAATGTATTGCTCTGTCTGGGTCTGTGTTTGCTGTCATATCAAAGCCTAGAAGYGGTCTCCAATTTGCCTGTATTGGAATTCTTCATTATTCACCACTCCTCCCAAATCTGATGTGATCTGCGAACTAGGAACTTGCTTTCTACGTCCTCAGCCAAGTCTTTCATACACTGTAACTATCAGAAAGACCAGGATCCGCCAGTGCAGTCTCCTACAGTATATGCTCCTTTATTAACTTGTCTTTCATCTTGAAAGGCTTCTATTTATGCCTCCTTTCCCCACTCTGCTCCTGTCCTCTGGCCAATTTTCAATCAGTGAGCCAATTCTTCCCCTTTCCAACTCCCCACCTTTAGACATTAACCTCCGATGTGGGACCCCTGTCAAACACTGTCTGAAGATCCAAGCCTCTCCTGACTGCTGCTTAGCCTCTTGTCTATGCCGACAGGAGCATATGTTCTAAAAAAAGAAATTTCCAAAAGTTAGCGAGGCAGAAAAGGTCCTTTCCGGAAACCACACTGGCTATCTTTGGTCACGCTGTGCGTTTCTCAACAGGCCACCTTTCATCTATTAAAACATTTTCTAAGACTTGTCTTCACCTGAAGGGAAACGAACTTCCCTGCAAGACCCTGGTGCACATCTGGGTCGTTCCTTAAATAATGGTGGGAGGCTGTCCGCCTTCCACCTTTGAGGAATCTCCTGCAAAACACTTCAGCTCTGTGAAGTGCCTGTGAAAACCTTTCCAATTTAGACCCACAGTTCCTTTAACCTCTTTAATAAGAGAGCCATAGAGTAGGGGGTTTGGTACCAACCATCCACTTCACACCCTCCAGCTCCCTGAAAGCTTTGTTTTCTGTGCTCTCTTTTTCTTTGAGGAATAAAGTCTGGTTTCCACCTTTCTACTTACAACTTTGGTCCAGGCTGCTCCTCTCTGACTCAGGTGTATTCCTTCTGCCAGTAGCCAAGCCTGATATTTCTACTTGCCTCTTCTCTACTCCACAACCAATAGATTAAAACAAAATTAGCTTCCATCTTTGCAGCCAGCCCTTTTCTTCCTGCTGACATGCAGACTCTGCCAGCTTGTTCTCACCCTGCTCAGCTCCAATGCCAAAATGTCCCCAATTACCAAAGAATCCCATATATCCTGCTCTGTGTGTGATCACTGCTACACCATTATCTTGCCGCTCAATTCATAGCCTCTGCCTAGAAGCAGCAGTAAACCTGTCTCAATGTGCCACTTTACATCCACATTGAGTCTCCTTGGTCTCCAGAGGAGTGTCTCGGCTCACAGTCACCTTTCTGCTATGCCATTTATAGAGATATGTGTGTGCACAAGCAGCTTCCTTCCCTGCAGGCCAGATGAGGAGATGATATCCTATGTTGCTTACATAGCCACATAAACAGGTATTTTCCCAGGCCACTATGTTGTTTTGCATGATTAGAAAGAGCTGACTTAAACACATTCAAATGATTGCATGGGCTAGTTACAATACGTTGTGTGGAGTGGTTGTAATTTTTGTCCTCTGTATATTCACATTGCCCTGGACAAAGGTGCTATGGAAAGCAAATGGAAAGGAGCAAGATCAAAACTTATTTTGGGCAGAAGTTGTTCTTGGTTTTGAGTCATTGTTGGGGCTTAGTGGGGAGAGAGAAAAAGATCAGCCTAAATAATTTATGTGTCTGGTGCAAACACTGAATTCCTCACAGGCTGCCCAGTTCATCCAAAATGTACCGATGTAGGGAGAAGTAAAAATGATTCTGCTCTATCTGCCCTACTACAGCGTTCTTCACACTAGGTAAGGCAAGCCAGCTCTTCACTTCAGCTTGAGCTGTTTCATTGTCCCAGTTTTAGGTCATCCAAGGCAGTGACAGTTCCTCACCAGAAACCCTTCCAATCTCCTGGATAAATAGTGGTAAAACAGCAATCCTTCTGGCAGCTGGTGGAGCAGAGGACTGAGAACCAAGCTGATAGCTCTTCATGGCATTGTCCCAGGCAGCCATACCAGCTGACAAAGCTCTACACTGCAGGCTACTGTGAGCAGCAGCTATGTCAAGGGGAAACAGCGGCTCCTCTGGGTTTTCCTGAATTCCTCCGAGTCTGAGGGCTCCCCAGCCCCAGCTGCAGCCACCTGGCCAGGCATTGCCTATAGGAAGGTTAATTCGGTATGGGAAGAAAGTAGGTCAGGCCTCTCACAGGTGCTTGCTTGGCTGCCTCTTACGGCCTTGCCAAGATCTTAACACATTAGTTCAGCAAAAGTGGCAGGAAACGCCGGAAAGGCAGACTGGCGCTGCCCGGCACTGCCTGGCACTGCGCTAGCAGCCAGTGGTGCAGCCGGGGACAGGACAACGCATCTCGCCTGGTCCGGCGTTCCGGCTGCAAGGTCATCTGCCACTTCCAGCTCCAAGCCCTTACTGCAGCAAACTCTCTCCTTGTCCTCTGGACTACACTTCCCTCCCCCTCCACCCCAAAGATAGCCAAGGTCACATTTGCTGAGTTACAGGCTCCAGCGAAGCTTTGTTTGTTTCAGACAAGCCAGGGGGAGCAGACAAGAGAGAGTCAGTCAGTGTTATCACAACTAATGCAGCTCATTAGAATTGTTTTAAACTCTGAAAGCAAATGAATATCTAATGAGATTTCCCCCCAGGTGTAATTAGCAATAAGCTTTACATTGCTCTAAAAATACCCTCCAATTTTTTTTAAAAACTAAATGCAGATAACTGGAAGCTCTAGTTACACTTAATGAACTGAACAAAGCACATTGAAAACTAAGGATATTTTAATTGTGTTTATTTAGCCTTCAGCAAAAGGATCCAAAACATTTTCATAATCATCAAATTAATTCCAAAATGCTTCTTTGTAAGTTGTCCAGCTAACAGTGTCGATGTTGATCATATACAGTGGACTATTTCCTGATCGGACAGTCAATTTACTAAACAATGCATTATTCAAGAAACTGAAGCCATCTCTTCACCAAGCTTTCCCTCCTCTTTCTTCCTCCCATGGGCTGTTTAGTGTATAAAAAGAGTTTATCAACTCAAGAAGAAACACTGCAGTTCCGGTTAGTGAAAATAATTATGATTAGATATCTTCTTTCTCCATATTTGCCCCAAAAAGAATGGTGAGGGAAATACTCATTTTCTTTAAAATTCTCAAGAATTACTAAAAGTAAGTATTGCCTTTCACATTCACTTCAAATCAATTGGTAAGTTGACTTCGTATCATTGAGTATCCCAAATGACCAATTTATTTTGGCAACTATCAGCCAGAGCTGTCTAAAACTCTGACCTTTGAAAGACAAGAAGCTACAACTTGATGCGTGTATTATCTTTCCCTGTTTAAGTGTTTAGGACTTAATCCTGGTTTTGATTAAATCAGCAAAACATCAGCAAGA
This sequence comes from Phoebastria nigripes, assembly GCA_035582835.1. NCBI lineage: Eukaryota > Metazoa > Chordata > Aves > Procellariiformes > Diomedeidae > Phoebastria > Phoebastria nigripes. Next base: position 275,631 of record JAYKAV010000500.1, on the reverse strand, counting down.
TACTGTGTCGCGGTTTCTCTGCTTCTGGTGATTGCTGCCAGGCTTTTGAGATGTAGTGTGAGATGGCCGCTATTGTGAGTGCCACTTTCGATCGGAAACCTCAAACCTGCCTTTGTCCGTGGCTGATGCTAACACGTAACACAAAAAATCACAGGACAGGACGGAAATAAGGCAACCAGTCCATCCTGCAGCACAGAGCGATGGGGCCCAGTCCTGCAGCCTCTCCCACACACTGCTCCCAGGGAACATCTCAGTGCAGCGTCCATGGAGAGATGAGATGCACGTCCTGTGGATGATGGGAGCTGCACAGCTTCCTGCTTTATCTTCATCAGCTGGGAAGGGCAGTTTGGGAGTACCACATGCCAGTTAACAATCCGAAATCAAGCTGTTAATCATTTTGTTACGTGGACAGATCCTTGCCTCTTGGCCAGGCTGGGGGGCCTTCCGGGCCTGCTCACTAGGGCCATCCTGACACAAAGCACCTGTATGTCATTACGCCATTGCAGGTCAGAAAAGCAAGTGCAGAGGAAGAGCAGGGGCTCCTGTCTCCCTCCTGAACATTCATACTGCTGTGAGATTTTTTTAATTCAGTACTGATCACTAGAAGGAGGAGCAAGCAGAGTAATGCAAACAGAGCTTGAGTCAAAGAAACAAATTCATCAAATAGGAGCTGTGATGAGACCTTTCCTGTGAATTGTCAGTGTCGTTCCACTAGAAAATTCAAAATCCCACCAATAACTCAGTTCCTTAGACTCCCCTACACTCCCATCACAGATAACGGGACTGCTGCTTCTTCATAGACGGCGTGTTCACAGCTTCATCCACATGTCCCTGAATAAGCATGAAAGAGCAGGACACAAGAAGGAACCATGGCAGCTCTCCCTTCTGCTTCTGCTAATTGTGCTCCGCGAGTAGCCCCTGGAGCCCAGGCTCGGGCCAGAGCGCAGCCTTGCTGCATTGCTTCACATGGTCCAGGTAGTCAGATCCCATTGATGTCCTTTGTGTCTCCATGCCTAGCTTGCCGGCTTCCTCTGAAGCACTGCAAAGGAGAGTTAATTAATTCTGATCACTCCTAATAGTCTTCTAGGTCACAAATTGGTGATTCAGCTTCATTAATTTGATTTCTAACATTTCATCCTTTGCACTCTCTGCCCGATTAGGTTCTTGAAATTTAGTTTCAGTAAATGGGATGAGCAAGGCAGAAACTTCCGAAGAGATTTTCCTCATTGGCATTTGGAGGACAAGCTACAGCGCAAAACTCCTGGACTTGCAGCCAGTATGCGGTCACCTCAATTTTGCAAACTTCTTGATGACAGGGCTAGTGTGGCCAGGCTGCAGTCTGAGTCACTTTGCAAAGGAAGCATTGATTCTCCTTTCACTCAGACAGGCCTAAATCAAGAAAAGCACCACTGCAAATTGCACTAGAGTAAGACTAGCACAGGAGGAAAATCAGACCATAGAATATCTGAAAAGAACAAAGAATTAATTTTTCTGATAGTATTTTTAAATAAAAGCTGACATTGATTGTAGGTGTATGTAAGCAGAGATTATATATACTGAAAAGTTCTCTATTCTTTCAGGCATTTATACATGCAATGTCGGGAAACAAAGCAAATCATGTCAGCCGCACTCTAGGGCAGTAAGAATACTGTGAGTCGCCGAATGCTGTTCCTTTGTCTTACATCATTTTTAGACAGGTCATTGCTATAAGACACCCTAAAAAGTGAATATTGCAGGTGGAGGAAGTGAATACATTATTCTGTATTTGAGATCTGGGTGGGGTTTAAAAACTAAAAGACAGTTTTCGAAGTGACCCAAAGATCATTATGGCTATATTTCTGGTTTTCAGATGAGAAGATTGTAACAGGACATGTTCATATTTGTCTCTCTGTGATAAGAGTCTTTATTGTATTCCACTGGACAGAATACTTTTTCCAATGGGAGACCAAACCCACTTCTTCCTTGGTAGAACCTAGTCCTTCTTCCCAGTGAATAAGTTTCAGTATACTTACACATGCCTGCAAATCAATGCTGTACTCACAAAAATCATTATTTCAGCTAGCGAGGGAAGAGGGCAGGAATAGTATCAGTCGTATTCAAAAAGCAGCATGTAATTCTGTGATGCTGAAAGTTTCATGAGAAGGTCAGAGGAAAACTAGAAAATGTTCTGTGATCCCTCATGGTCCAGGCAGAAAATTGTACCTTTTGCCTCCATACGGATTACTGAGGAACGTCGTCTTCTAGCTGAATTAACCCCAAAGTTCACTGTGAACCTCAGCCCCAGCCATGGCTTTTCAGCCAGGTTTGAATTGGAGAGGTGCATGTGGTTTTGCCACAAAACCACAAGGCAATACAAGTTTGGGGATATTCTATCAAACCTAAGCCAAAGTTTATCACAGCAGAGAAATGTGAAAGCAGGCTGGTCCCACCTGGCTTGTGGGTTTCACTGCAAACACATCACAGAGCTTGAGCTGCAAAAGGAAACAGATTTCTGAGGCCAAAGGAAATCTTGGGGTGAAAATATTTTCTAGGAAATGAGTTGAAACATGCAGATGTACACCCAGAGCAGCGCAACCTGAGAGAGAAAACAAACCCACAGCTGTGGCTGGAAAATAAACCTGCCCTGTCGGCAGCACAGCTTTTCACATCACAGGAGCCAATGAAAAAGTGCTCGAGTGTTCTCACTGCTCAGACATGTGCAACCTGGACCCTTCGCTGGGCTTATTGTTCCCTTGCAAAAGGCCCATTTATAGCAAGCCCAGCAAGCTTGAGAGGGGAAGGAGGACAATGGCAATCTCTCCCATTCAGCAGCAGAGGCCTAGGAAATATTTGCTACTCCAGGAGAGCAGCAGAGGCGCCTTTTCAAAGCTCCCTTTGCTGGGAGCTGAGTGACAGCTGAATCACAGTGCTGCTTTCCAAGAGCCAGACCTCAGTAGCACTGCCAAGAGTGGCCCGTTGTATTCAGAGCCCCGACACAGCTGCAGTTACTGGGAGGTCCTGCCATTGTCCTCCCCCAGCAGAAAGATGTTTCTGTCCCCCCTTTATAGACCTCCATCGCTGCCCAGTACAGGCAGGCTGAATGAAAATGTCAGCAGCAAGCATCGAGCAGATGTGAAGGGACCATGCTCTCTGACCTGGATTCACCCATCACGTGGGCTAACGCTGCTAGATTGAGAATGGCTTTATAAGACAACTTCAGGGGGATGGGATGCTGCCATTTGAAACAGCGTGAATGTGGGCCACAGATCTGACTAACTCAGGAATGGTGCTTTAAGGGAGGCAGAGAGAAATTCTTCCAGGGAGACATCCAGGAAGAGATCAGCACTGTAAGAGTTTAGCAGGATTTGTGCACTCTGAGTATACYGAAAACTCTCCCCATCTAATCCCACTCTTAATTTCAGCATAGTGCACATTGGTCACAATTAATACCCCACTTTTGAACGGTGGCTGTAGGCTTCAAGTCCAAGCTTTTGTAGAAATAAAACCAATAAAAAGTAAACGGTTTAGAAAGCATTAATAAGATAATGTCTCCAGGAGGTAAAGAAAACAGTCTGTGGTATCATTCTGTCTGCAGAATAGTAAAATGAAATTTATTCAAAACAAAAAAAAATGAAAATAACTAGTGTAGTTTCACAGTCCAAAGTAAGTAAGATGCAGAAAAAAACAGAACTGAGTAAACTAAGAGAAAAACGCCGTACATGTTCAAAACAAATTTTAAGCAAATGTTTGTGACACTTCTGCAGTGAATGCTAGAACTGCAATTCATTAGCCCAGTGCTCACATCAAGATCTTAAATATTCATCCGAAGTGCATCCAACTGTCTGATACAAAGATTCAGAATCTGCCCTGTCTCCGTGCATGCACTGCCCCACCAGCAAGCACACACCGCTATGTGACTTACGTGACTACCCCCGGCTGCAGCTAGCATATGGGCACAGATTTTCAGCATCTGAAGAAAGGACCAAACAACACGATTGATAGTTGGGCAAGAAAAGAAAAGGAAGGGGAAAAGACTTGGGAGGTCTGTCAACAGGGCAAGCAGTGTGGTCCAGGGGGGATTTTACTTCATTTGGGAAACAACGGGACACTTACGGAAGGGACTGTGCTCCTGGGGATAGTACAGGAGAGCAGCTGCTTTACACTGTCAGCCAGATCAGAGACAATTCTGCATCCAAGGGCTGGATGTGAGCCAGGTGTACTAAATGACTACAGAGATACCTAAGATACAGGGATGGCAATCTCTCACCAGGTTTGAAATGCAGATGAGGGCTGCAGAAAGGGCAGCAACACAAATATCTTGGAGCTGAGAAAAGCCGACTTTGAAGGGAAATGAGACAAAGCTGAAGGAAATTGGCTGGGATTCAATAAAGCCTGAGAAATGCACAATGGAAAGGGTTTAATGCAGTCAGAAAGTAATTACATTAAAATAATTCTACTTTACAGCATTTTTTGCATCATCAGAATTTTTTTCGTGTTCTTTCTCAATCAGTGGCAGAAGCCAAAATTTCACAAGGAAGAAGTCCTGAAAGAAATCTCATGTGCCAAAGTACTAAAGACACAGGATCTGCAGGATCCACGACTCCTCTCRGCCAAGAAAGAAGCACTACAGTAAGGCAAAGCAGGCACAGCGGTGTGAGAGCAGGTGTTGGCAGGACTGCAGGAAAGCTTCGTGGCAGTTTGTACCTGCCACTTCGAGTGCTGTCAGGTGTGCAGGCAGGAGAAATAGCCGCTCCATTCAAAGAGCTCCCGGGTAGAAGGTCAGTGCTGTGAGTGACAGAATAAAACTAGAGGGACAGAGCAACTTCTTACCCACACTTCAAACCAAGCAAAGTGCCAGTACAGACAGCACAATGGGGCCATTGAAACCAGAGAGTGATAATGGGAGAGGAGGCGGCACCATACAGCTTAAAACCAAAGCAGATTCTTCCCAGAACTCACTCCCAGAGGCATTACAAACTGAAGGGAAAAACAAGAGGGTAAAAATAGATTCAACTCTGATCCACAGTAATTGCACAACAGGGATAACAGGGATCTCAGAGGTGGAGATCATAAAGTGGCAGAGTTTTAAAAGTTAAAACTGTGAGCACCAAGAATTAAAGCAGAAGTTGATGAATCTGGAAACTACAACCTAAAATGCTGCTTCAGCTCTGGGCTGGCTGGGACCTTTCTCGGCTGGGACCCGAGAAAGGGTCCTCCAAGGATTCCTGTCACCTTGACAAACAGGGCCCCTTTCTAGGAAAGTGGGGTACGTGCAGCTTATACAGCCACTAAACCCCGAGGAGAGGGAAAAACATTCTGCTCCTGACCCTGGCTGTAAACAGAGCAGATATGAAGCGTCCACCTCCGTCTTCTCACCATCTGTGTACTTATCCTGATGAACTACAGTGCCTTCCAGCCCAGCAAGATTTTTCCATCTCTTAGTTCTAGGGGGAGCTTATACTGAACAAACAACTGCTCTCTAACTTTAAAAGCTTGCTCTTCCTGTGTATCTGTCTTTGTTCTGATTTTATCTGCCTCAGAAGGCAAGATAATTTTGACTAACACACAGTAATTAAAATGAGAGACCTGAGTCTTAAACTACTAACATTAAAATTTCTTCCAAGTTACTGACTCCTAAATAGGTTAGACATATTGAGAAGGAGGCTTGAAAAACGAGCACGAGCAGCCCATGGGGTTCAGTGTGTGCACGTGTAGGCACACGGAGGGGATGCAGAGCAATTAGCACCATTCCACAGATGGGGAGTGTCCATCTAACTCCAGCCCCAGGGACAAGCGCCACAGCCAGTGCAGTTCCTGGTCATGTTCTCTTCTCCCACCTCTCACAAAAAATTGCCGGTGTCTTCAGCCTCCCGGTGGAGGACAGATCAGTGCCACAGAGCCTGGGCAAGTGCTAAGTGTAGCTCATTTTATCTGTGTGTATAAGCAGGCTTGGAACAGGGGTAATCACAGTGTGCATTGCCAATTTCATGTGCTAAAAAATAATGACTCATTCTTCCTCCCCAGACCGATCATGTGATAAAGAGGAGATACAGTTTGGTTTCTCTTTCTTTGCTTTCTGGTTTCTGACCCATTAGGCTGCATTCATTTCATGTTTTAAAAAGTTCTCACATAACCACAAAGATTAGAAAGATCTTTTCTAAAATGAGAGCTCAAATTGCACAAAAATCCATTTCTTTCAGCATCTGGAAGAAAAAATCCCACCAAATACTGCAGGACTTAGTCGCACTACCAACAGGACACCAGTGAGCCCACTTCCAGCAATCACAGCCTGATTTGAGCGCCTTGTTCCCAAGAACAGTTCTGCCTCAGGAATAATTAGGCAAAGTCAGAGAGCAAACCTTCCTCCTGCTCTCACTGCTGCCTCTACCCAAAACCCTGAGGAACAGAAGCATGTCTTTCCAAGACTGACAGTTCTCTCACACCTATAAGAAAATATTTCAAATATTACATGTAATTGTACCAACTGGTGATGCCTTCTATACCAAACAGTCCTTGGTTCGTGACCATACCACACTTCAGGAACAGCTTAGAAAACTTCTTTCCAACATCACTCTTCCTYTTGCCAGGGGAAAAAAAAAAAGCTGAGCTTTCCTTCCTAACAGAAGTATTAACTATTGTTTTCACGTAACAAAGCCAAGTAAAAGAAACATAACAACCACTAATGCGACAGCTATAGGGCTAGGAAACTATGCTAGCCATTGCTGGAGGTTATCACCAGAGTCCCGGTAATAAAAAAGAATCTCAAATCTCCCTGCATTTACAGCAGGAGCACAGGCCTTCTGCTGAAGAATGGAGCATTGGGTCTCTCTCAATGTCACACTAAATTTATATGTACCTCAGAGTAGAGGCATGTCATTTTTCTCTGATTAACACATTTCTAATGGGATCCAGATAAGTCTGACAGGGAGACAGGCTTTGGAGGGAAATGAGGTGGTTTTGATTCAAACCCTGGCTTCCATCAAAATGCTGTGGTCTGCTTAGAATGTCTGCGGACATCATTTCACAACTCACACACACAAAAAAATCCCCGGGAGTTTTAAACCCTGATTTGCAGCAGGACCCAAACTAGAAACTTGTGTAACCAGGCCGCTTACACTTGTGTAACAACAGACCCAGTAGGCACCTCTGCAATGAGAGCTTTAGTGGCTGGACAAGACAGGACAGAGGGGTGCCACTGGAATGGGGTGCAGATTCCACCACCTCTCACAGTTGTAGCTTTTGTGGGGCTTTGTCCTTGCTGTCCTGGGAAGTTGCACGCAGCAGAAATGGCCAAGCCACTTCCTGAGTCACCCATTACTACTGCCTGCATGAGCTAAATGTGTCTTGGAAGCCTCCCACTTCAGTGCTTACCCCAGTCAGCCATCAGCCCTGCCTTGCTGCCATCTGATGGGCTCCCAGCACTAGGTGGTCTGGCTGTAGGCACAAACACAACCATAAAGACAGTAAAATGTGTGCACAGACACATGGTTATTTTCATGTCCACCAGATTATAACTAAAAATATTTCAACAGCTGTTTCTTTTTGCTGCAGGGGAAGGCAGGGAAAGGGAAGCACATGGCCCAAGTTGTTATCTCAAGGATACTTGCCTTAATGTTGTTACTAAAAGGAGCAGACATTAACTATATAGTCAAAAATCTACGTCTTGCTGTGGGCTGAAGACTGGCAAGTTTCCTCTCCCACCTACGAGTAATTTTCAAGCAGCCATCTCATGATAGAGACTTTGAGGGCACCTGAACAGTCATTCCACTGTCCAATGTAATGGGTGAATTAGTAGTTCATGGCAGGTTCTTTTCTCATCCTCCAAAGCACAACTGTTACTGAAAAGGCACAACCAGGAGGGAAGGTCCAGAGTCTTAGACTGGGCCCAGAGGAGCCCCTGCCTCCACCTCCCAGAAGATGCTGAGATGAAGTGCCCCCTCACCTTGCATTTGCTGCACCACACTGTGTAGGCTCCTGGCAAGAGCAGGCACTGACATCTCTGTGCCCAGAGGTGCCCTTTGGGCCTCTGTACTCACTCCACAAAACCCATGCTGCCTCAGAGCAGATGATGGGTATTTGTTCTTGCACGAGATCTTACAAGTGCTTTAGGACTAGTCTCCTGAAAGCAAACCCTCGGCCTTGCTGCTTGCTTTCAGCTCCACTGCAGCTACCCTGGAGGAAATGTTTCCTTCATGCTGATTCCTGGTGTGATGCCTGATACGGCAAGGCAGCATCCCCTGTATTTTAACTGTCTAGTAAATATTTAAAATGCTTCTGGCTCACAGTTCAAGCATTAGAAACAGCCTTGTCCCAGGATAACGAGCTACCCCTGCCTATAAAGAGCAATGGTTTATGCCCTTCTATCTGAGCAGACAAGAGAACACTAGCAGAGTGTCACCATTCTTAGCTAATTTGGCACTTCAAGCAAGAACGGAGCTTTTATCTCTTCTTTTTCATTATAACATGGTGAGACAAAGATTAGATATCAATAAGTAACTAAGCTGGCTACAGAGGACAAACAAATAATTGCAGACGGTTGCTTGGTAAGTGATAAGCCTTTTTGGGCTCGATCACCACCTGTAGGCAAGCTTTGATTCATACATGAGATCATGGAAGAGAAAGTCAGGCACAAAGCAGACATGCACGAGAGAGTAGCACCTGATTTCTTCTGGTACCTGAGACAGCAAACACAAGTAAGTATAACTCCTGCAAAACCCCAGTGGGGAAAGAGGCAGAGGAGATTACTCCAATGCTTTTCTTTTTTTTACCCAAATTAATATCTTTTCTTTGCACATGTGCTCCTCCCTATTCCCACCCAAGTATGGTATCTCCAGTGCAATGGCTGCTTCAAATAATGTCATGTTGCCCCCCCCTTAAGAAGGGACTAGAGATAGGGTCTTTCTCACTTGTCTGTACACACAAGCACACACCAAAGCACCAGCCTGAGAAGCATTTCCTTGGGGCAGGAAACTTAGGTAGTGGCAGCAACACAACAGCTTTACTCTCATTCACAAAGCCAGGTCAAAACAGAGAAAAATAACTTGAACCATAACCTGCTGAATATGTACAACATGGAGAATTTGGTTCAGCTTCAGGAAAGTGCAGCCAGGCTGAGACGCTGCTAAGACTGGGCAGAAAACAAAAAAAAAATGCTTCAGCCCTTGCACAGCAGGACTGTGTATGGAGCTGGCTCCTATTTCTATAGGGCTGAACCTGACACAAATGTTTCCAAACTCCAGACTTCAGCCTGGGACCTTTTTGGCCTGACAGCATGCTTCACCTTTAAGCAAAGCTTAAATGTCAGATGGCTGCTAAGTCAAAGGACAGCAGAGCTGTGAGCTGCACCCAGCACGGCAGAAGATGAAGTCAGGGAGATGCCAGTCAGCTTTTACTGCCACTGTCTCCTGTCCAGTGTGAGCAACAGGAGAACCTAAAACACAGCTAGTTTTAACAAGGGGCTTATTTGGACTTTATTAACAAACATAGTAGCCACTAGATGGCAAACTCACAGCCAAAACTAAATACTGACCGTAATAGACTCCTCAAATGCTGTAAAATCAAGGGTGCAAAAAGCCAACAGGGGAAGGGGCAGGGGGAGACAACACACACCAAACACGGCTAGTTCCTTCACCAGGTTCAGTTTCTTTGTGTATTTCTGTCCCATCACTATACTGCACAAAGATGAGCCATAAACAGTGTGCTGTCAACTGCGTAAACCATCTCCTGGTATTAATGTGCAGTTCCAAACATCCCAGGTACAGTTATGGCAGAAGGGACAAAACAAAATTCCAACATATCCACTAAAAAACATATTGCTTAAGCCAGAAAAAAACTGCAGCCTGCAAATAACATGGCTAAAGGAGCCCAGATTGCAGATCAGATTATGTATTATTCATTGCTATCATCATTGTAAGCCTCCAGCCAATCTCGCTTTTTCAATGTGGGCTGCAGGAAAGGTGGGGCCACTATGTAAATCAGAAATATCTTGCAAATGACTCTTACATATTAGCCGCATGTCTATGAAAAGAAATGAATTGCGTGGTAGCCAAAGCTCTACACAAGCAATCATCTTTGTCTTGCAAACTGGCCATTTGTATTTTATGTCAGCCTGTTATTATCCTGAACCAGTTCTTGAGCAAAGATCAAAGCTAGTCTGGGTAAAGCAGTCCTCACTCATTATACGCTGATAATTTTTCTAAGTAGGAGTCCTTTCCAGGAGCTGGAGTCACAGCAATGGGCACTGTTATGTGCGTGGGTTCTGAAAAAAAGCGGGGTCACACTGAGCCAAAATTTCAGCAAAGATGCTGAGGGCAGCTGCCTGCCTCCACACCCAGAGAGACTGGATGTTCAAAATTGCTGCGCATCTGTAAAAATATGAGGGCAGCGATGTGATGGTAATTTTACAGAAAGCTCTAAACTTACCATTTAGCTACAAGGGGAAACATCCCTTACTTCAAGAATAATAGCAAATAGATACATTTTTATTTAGTGTCCAAAGGTACAAATTGCCAGTGATTTTACCATGCTACTGTTCAGGGCAAGACAAACTCTCAGGCAGTTAACTTCCCTTGTATGACTATAACAAAGTGTTGATCAAAACAATTTTCATTTTTACACCAGTTTCATAAGTTCATTTTCCCCAATAGTAGGCTTGTTTGCTGCACTCAAAGTAGCAGCAGTGCTGCATACCCAGGCTCAAATACTCCTTTCATCCACAATTACTTTAAGAATGCCAGGAAAGAATAAACTCACAATCCTGCAAGCATTACTGAAAATATTTGCCTCACCTGATGATACTATTTCATACCCCTCAGAAAATTCAGCCTAAATACATAAATATAGTGGATCCTACTGATCCCTGTTYGTATATGTGTAGAGCCATTCAACAGAAGAACTCATTTCCCAGATTACACTTTCATACAATTTATCAATAAATTTTGCACCATCAGTTCTGAATTACAGTAACTCCATTAGGTCTGTGGATCACCAAAGTCAGGGTGTATCTTGCTCATGAAACTCACAGTAACCATCTGCTCCTTGCAACGGTGAACCTAAGCTCCAGAAGAAGATATTTTCACTGACCCACTTTCCAAGAATCCAAACTGAGGTAGTCTGAGGTCCATCCATATGGCTCATCCATATATACCCTCTCTGCTCTGCCTTTTTCAATTCCAGGGATTTACACAAGCTGGAAAAATCTCTCCTGAAAGAGTACTGTGCAACCTTAAGCAACAACACATTGCTCCCTTTTGCTATTCTGGTTCTGCTGTTTCCCTGCTTTCGCACCCACTCCCTTAAATTGTTGACACATCTCATAAGCGTGTCCGTTATGACCAACATATTTGATCAGTATGTTTCAAACCTGAGCACTGCGCTCCCCATTTAATGAGCAATATTTTAGACATTTTCCAAACTTCCTGTCACCAGCATTAGCTAACACACAAGCAATCCAGACAGACTCTTTTGTTCTGAGCAGCTGTGCTGTAAAACAGGCTGAGTATCTTTGCGGCCACAAACTGCTCTCCAAGGTCTCCCCATCCCCAGTCTGCCATATGTTGCCCCTATAGTTTGTACAAACTCTTTCATTTCCTCTCTATCCTGTTGCATTTCATCAGGTTAAACTAAAAGCACACACCAGCATCCAAAAGCCCGGCTGTTTGTAGTGTTCTGTGTGTTCTGCTCTGTTTTGCAGAGGGCACACAGCCTTTTGGTGAAGTTCCTTACATGGTTTCTCACTAAGCTCTCTGATTTTTAGGTTTCACAGCCTTGCAGCTCTTCTATTTTCAAGGAACACTTTTGCGAGCATTGGAGCCCGCTCCATTGGAGCACTGTGAGCACTGGAGGTGTCACATTCAAAGCAGTCCATAGCAAAGACAGTGCTAGGTGGTCGTGCTGTAGTGGGGCTCTCTCAGATCAAAATCGAGAAGTCAAAGAGATTTAGACAAGGAAAACCAGCAAAGAATTTTGAAACCATCCACTGAGGTTGGAGAGAGACAGGGACACTCATTGGCCAAAGCACTGGGAACAAGGCTTAGCTCACTGTTATTCTGCTGACCTACTGCATGTTCATCATGATTTCTTATCTACTGCTCCCCCTCCATCCCACTATGGATTGTTCCCAATACTAGGGACAATTAATCAAATGAACATTGGTGCCACTAAAGATAAAAAGCAAATACAAGATGAAGGGTTGATCAAAATGAAATGCTGGTTAAAATACAACCCTTTGATTCCTGGTTGGGACTCCAAGTTTCAAGAATCCACAGCCCAGTCTAAAACCCCAACACGATGAACAGCCAAAACTGGCACTGGATGTGGTTCCACAGTGAATTCGGTGAAGGAGACCTCTTCCATATTCCCATGTGGGGGCCATGTGACAGAGGCATTCATCACAAAAAGGCCCATGATGTGGGCTCCTGCCAGGCACGGAGCCATTAAATGGCTTCCCTCTGCACCCAACAACTGGCATCTCTGCCTCTCTGTGTAGTACCAACAAGGCTGTGTTCCCTCTGCAGTGCTGTCCCTCCTCTCCAGCAGCCTGCCACACAAAGTGTGTAGCAACAAGAGCAGTTACAGATGTGCACAGAAAACAGTGTCCTGGTTTGGAGCGGAAAGTTATTTCAGATGATCCCAGCAACAGTAAAGGAGCTATCTCATACAACACTATCAGGCTGCCAAACAAACACAGAATATCTAGCTCATCCGTAACTACTGAGATAAAGGCTTGTGTCAACAGCAGATTTTGAGAAAAGCAGAGAGCTATAGCTAGGAAACAGCCACTTGGAAAGGCAGAGGCTGTGCTGTACAGACATCATGTGCTTCATAAGGGGAGAGTTGGTGTCCTCGATGCTTTACTGGAGGAGCCTGTGGGGCCTCGCTGACATGCGAAGTAGCAATGGTGAGAGTGAAGAAACATTCACAATCTCTTGAGCTTCGAATACCAAGAGGAACCTCTTCAGTTCTTCTCAGTTTCAACTTCGGAGGCCAACGAGACATGAATACTTGTCAAGCTTGGTGTCAGAAGGATGCTAACGTGTATGTATAACCCAGTCTGACAGACAGCCCCACTATCTGCAGATTTTCTCGACTCTGAACAGGCTCTTGCTATCCAGAAATCCTGCACCAACAGTCACTGTAGTAAGCTCACTGCAGAGGCGCAGCGCATTTGACTGGCAGCACTGCACCTTCTGCATCTGCATTGTGCAGCACATGCACATGTATTTCTGTCTGGATGGGGCCGTATGAGAGCCATACCCCTGGCCATGACCCAGCTGGCTGCACTCTGCACTAACTGGAATTCAGGAAACACCGTCCCTGCTCCAGGAGACACTGCTACACTGAAGTCAGTGGAGCTCAATTGAAATGCCACTTCTCCTGTGATCACAGGGACTCACACCCCCTCCCGCTGGGGGACAGCGCATTTTCCATTTCTCTGAACAATCTTACCAAGCTGCAAGCATCAGCTCTCTTTTGGGAAGGAGCCAAGGCTGCGAATGTAAAGCGCAGGATGTGATTTCCTGCCCCTCCTGGAAAAGGAAGCTACAGTCCAAAAGGTAGAGAAAGAACTATTAATCCTAGAACAACCATTTTAATGTTGATGATCACATGATGCAGCTGCAGAAATACGAATTCAATTCAAACAGAACTTGAAATGTGCTAAACATGYGGGACTCATGATACAGAAAAGGAGATACCAGATCCGGGTGCTAAGAAGAGGAATTACTATTCACAGGCCCCTAAGGAAAGATGCCTCTAGGACCACTGCTCTTCTGACACAACTCTTTAATCAAGAAAATACTAGAAAACCATAAAAAACTAATGGCAGATTCTCTACAGAATCTCCCACAGTTCTACTTTATACTGTATATATGAGCCGATTAGCAGCAAGGTGCTGGGCTTCTTGGGAAAGGAACAGCTTATGGAGTGAAAAGGAAACTAATGTACAACCCCAGCAGGTTTACTTTTGCACAGGCTTTAAAAAGAGATGGAGAAATAAGCAGTGCTATTGAGTTAGTGCAGAGATGGGCTGTACAATTCCAGTAGCTATTGCCTGCTTAAGCACAATGAAACAGGATGAATAGAAGCCCTAATGTGGCTGACTCACCCTCATTACCCAACAGCCTAAAATGTGGGGGGGGGTGTCTTCTGAGGAGATCAGAAAATATATTTTTAGATGTCTTAAGGTGTGAGTCTGTACGGATTATGCAGCCCAAGCAGCAAGTGCCCGTTATTTTCAATGGATTGCATCTCCATGATTGTAAGAACCCTCCCGTGTGCAGAGCTCAACCACTACTTTTGTTTTCAGTGTCTGCAACCATTTGCAAAAGACTGACAGACATGCATGCGCAGACACACACACACACCGTGCTGTCATGGGGACTTGCCTTCTGTTCTTTCTCACTACAGTTTTCCTCAGCCTAAAATAAAAGCATGTTATGCTGTGCCCTTTGTGCAAGAAAACATAACACAAGAGTGTTTATTTGCCTATGAACACTATAATCTTCATAGATCGATATTAAAACCCTTCACACTTATTTTCACTGCCTAGTTCAATTGAACTTAGAAATTCCAGTGTATCTTGAGAGAGTGCTGAACAGCTGCAAACTAGCCAAGGGATCACATTCCCACAGATGGTATTAGAGTCCAAAGCCCTTCATGTTTGACTGTGGGATATGTACAGGTCAAATGAGAAGTTACACTGTCTGGGAACAAAGTTTCACAATCCTTGCAGACAGTGTTATTTGTTTTTACAGTTCTTTGATTTAATACCGTTCACTTGGAAACTGCTATTTTACAGGGGGTTTTTCTGTATAGGTAATTCAAGGCCAATTAGCTTTCACCGGAGACCATCTTCTATGTAAATTCTGCTATGTCCAAACTTTGTAGCTTCTCCACTAACTGATCGATTAAACGTAAGGTTTGAAGTAGTGTTTTCAGCACTAATCTGACAGGTGTCCAGAGAAATGCATTAGGCTACACAGTGGTCGAAGGAGGGGATTAGGAGCTAGGACCCTTAAACTCCAGATCTGCTCAATATTGTTAATTATGCTTTGCCAAATTTCCTACCCTCATTTACAATCTGTCAGAGACATGCAGTGAATTTACTGGATGCGGAAGGAGGAGGATGTACATGATTGTTTGGCTCCTGCAGGCATTATCTGCTATGGCCTGTGCTCAGCATCATGCAGCGAAGGTAAGACTGTCAGCCTGGCCACCACCACCCCCTGCAGCTGCCTCCAGCTCACAGCTCAGCGCTGGTGTGAGCGGCCAGTCCAAGAACGGCCAGTAATGACAGAGTTCGCTCATGAAAAGGCAAATGCATGATGACGAACATAACAACTTGCTCTTGCTTGTGATTAGTAGCACCAGAAAGGATGCTATTAAATCCAGAAAGACCAAAAAGCATAAAACCACAGCATCTGTCTGACCAGAAACTGCTTCCATGTACTTACGGCTATGCTCAGTAATGATCCAGAATTCCAGAGTTTCGGAACATGCATTTTAGAGGCAGTGACCTTCCAAATGCTACAGTGAGAAGAAGGACAAAACTTAGAAAAAGCAGATCTTTTCATGATGGCTATTTCAGAAAGCATGTGAGCCAGAAGACCCCAGGTACCCATTCTTTGGACAGTGCAGGCACAATTGTATGTTCAGAAGCAGCAGCAGCTTGTTCCCAACCTCTGCCTGAAGAGATGAACTCTGGAGTCATCTTTCATTATTTTTAACCAAAGCTCAAGAGCTGCTTGGCAGACACAAGCTCTGGATTGCTAGGCAAGCACAAGGTTTTATTGTCTCTATGTGACTGAGAGGCTAGCCTGACTCCTGCAGGATCTTTGTTTCCTGACCTCATCTATTCTGCAAACACTATAAAGGGCACAATGGTCAATGTGGCACCCTATTTGCAACAGCCAGGGCAATAGGCAATTATGCCTTGGAGACAAAATGATTGTATGCATGTATATATGAGAGTAAGAGAGAAAGAGAGAAACAAGGGGGAGAAGAACTGGTGGGAACACCAGGCAATTTCTCAAATGCCCTGCCTTCCACAGACAGAGCAGTGGGTCACCCCCCTCCTCAAACTGCCCAAAGCAGTCGTGGCCTCCAATGAAAGTGTCACCTTCAAAACTGAAGGAAGGAGGTAGGCACAGATGCAGAACGAGATCTGCTGCTGATTGAGTTCTACAGCCTTCCTTAACACCTCCAATCCACCTATCTTATGTTGGCCTGTCCTGGACACCTACAGTCCAGAGCCCACCTGAGTGGATTCCCACTCTGGGCTGTCCCCAGGATGCAGAAAGACAAGAATTGTCTAATCACATCTGGATAGATTATATCTGCACTGCAGCAGAATGGGCAATCTCCGAGCTTTCCAGTGGTATTCACAGTGTCTTTCTTCGTGTGAGCTTCCAGAATTAATCACCAGTGTATGAATTTGGCTTCCCATCCCTTTCCCCAGCTGACAGGAATTGATGGCACCAACTGCCGTCACCATGAGAAATAAGCGATTCCTTCACTAGCATGGCAGACATATGCCAGCTAGGAAGAGAAGATCTGATCATCAGACTCGCTTGTTTTGGCTTTTCAATGCACAAAAGGCTGTTTTTCTCAGAATTAGGGTGACTGCAACAATCTGTTTTTAGACAGAGTTAGAACCACAAGATAAAAGAGGCAGAAATCTTCTCATCTGCATATTTATCATCAAAATGCAGCAACTGCATAATTTAAGCTTAGTGTTAAAAATATTGTATGTATATTTTAAGGTTTTTCTACTCAGGTGAAAAGGAGACATGCTTTCACTAAGGAGGTTAATTATTTCCTAATGGTGTGAAAACAACAGAAAAAAAAGGAATCAAAAGGAATTTTCTTACCCTTCCCCCTACCCTGAGGCGCAGCAAAGAGACATCTCCGTCCATATCCTTCACAGACACATACAGTAAAATGACTCAGAACAATAGAGCAGAGGCATGCGCTGGGGTCCCACTGAGCCCCACGAGGGTCTGGACGCTTGCACAAAGGTGCAAGTTACAGGAGATTTGTAGTGAGAGCAGGAGCATCCTCTCAGCTCATTAAACTGTTCACCTGAGAAGGGAATCACTCCCATATGCAGGGAATGGGCACAGGCACTAACTGCCTGGTGGGCTCTGCCAGAGGAGAGAAGGTTCTCTGATACCACGGCCGATGGTGCCACCCAGCTGGGTGAGCACTGCACCCAGCCTTCTCCAGCATCGAGATGCTAGCAGCTGCCTCCTCTGCAGTCTGGAGCAGAGCACAGCTGGGCTCTGGCTGCCCTGTGTCATCCTCCCCACCCCACGCACCCTCAGGGAGAGGAAAGAGGTGCTCTCCACTAGGCCAAGCTCTGTAGGGAAGAATGAACTAAACACAGGCTGCCTCTGTGGTACTCGATTGCGACTGGGCTCTGTCAGTGATACCGTGGAGGTTTCCTCATTGTTCCTCCCTATCTCTGCATATGGAGCCTTTATACTCTGCAGAGCTGAAGTGACTAGCTAGCTGTACATGAGATCCAACTTCTTGGCAAGAGGACTTGTTCACCCAGAGGTGTCCTGGTTTATTGTTGTCTTTCCCACTGGCTGTTTCCTTAATAGAGACGGGTTTTATGTGACCCCCGCTGCTGTCCAGCAGACATGTGATGTTCCCGACAGCACCTTGCTTTCATGCTAGGAAGCATCCTTTCCTCTCCAGCACTGCCCAGGAACCCCGCAGCATGATCAGTCACTGCTCAGAAATGTCTCTGMGAGCTTGGCACGCCCCGCGAGGGCTGCAGAGCCGGCTGGCCATGGCCAGCTGGTGCTCCCCCAGCTGACACAGCTTTCCCATGCTCTCTGCTGGCTGCCTTTGCATCCTCATATGGCCACACAATCCACTCTGCTTTGACAGCCTCATCCCTCAGATCCTAGTCCCTATAACTACCTGATATGCACATGTGCTTCTGTTTAAAGAGACAAGTTAGAAGGGCAATGCATGACAATACACCGCAATCTGAAGACAGCCAATCAAACCAATAAATCCCTACTCGCTCCCCAACAGCTGTAGCCCAATTAAACTCAACAGTTCACAGGTGTTCATGTAATGACTTTAACACAAAAAAGCACCGCTCCCTTTAGGGGCCTTTAAAAAAATTTAGAGCTCTTTAAATTTTATATACCAACAACATCAAACCAAAGTAGGAAATAATAAAGAAGGAAAGGAGATAGAGCAAAGAAAATACACACAGTGTCAGCATCAGCAACAGCCTAATTAAACAATAGCCAACAGGAAAATGCACATTCTGCTCACCCAGCCACGGCCCTTCTTGAGTTCTATGCGCTGGATGCAAAAGCAGTTTTCTCTACAGCCTTTTCAGCATCGTTGCACCAGCCATGCTTTCATTCATGAAGTCCCTCTGCCTCCTCAAAACAAAGCTGTGAATGAACTCACGCTAGCAAAGCAAAGGCCTGCATCTATCATTTCTCTCCAACTCTTTGACTCCCTCCCTACCACGAGGTCGAGACTGGGCTGGTCTCTATGGCATGCTGGGGAGGCAGAGCTGTACACCTCTGGAAGTGACTAATGACCCCACTATTTTCTGTGGCCTTGCAGCACAGTTAGTTAATCCAGGGAGCCCTGGTGAACACCCTTGCTGTTCAGGTTGTCTGCACCATCTGTTTGCTATGTGCCAGCTCTTGCTAGGTGCCTCCTTATTCCTGGGTTTTGTTACACCTTACTAGCAGTTCTGGCCACAACATCATTATTTTCTTTTGTAGTTTTCCCACTGATTGCAGGTGTTCCCTCTCCTTCTAACTCACCGTCTTCCCCCTCATTCCCACAGACCTGCATACACGAGCCCCTAGCAGTGTCAGGATCACAGCTAGGAGCTGCCATGTCTACTCATTGCAGGACGGATGAGGAGACAGGAAACATGATTTCATAAACCTAGAGAAAGAAGCATCAGGCTGGAGAAAAACGGATACTTTTGGGACCCTACAGGGCCCTGAAGAGGCAAAGAATTTGCAATACCTCAACCTTGGGGGGAACTCAGTCCAAGGCTTCTTTGTTACTGCCCTTGGTTTGATTATGTGTTTGTAGCTCCTGACTTTCCCATGGTGAGATACTGAAGCCAAAGTGGATCTGAAGCTTCTGCTTTGAAGCAATCCTGGCTTCAGCTTTTTGTTCTTATAAAGAAACATGAAGTGTTCTTATAAAGGCACATTTTTGTCCAAAAGATTTTTTAAGAGGGGCAGTGAAAAGATGCTGCTCTGTTGTAGTCAGAAGGTTCTGGAAGTGAAAAGTTTCTCTCCATCTTACTAAAAAACAAGAGCCTAAGAAACTGAAATATTTTGAGGCTTCAAAAATCAAGTTACAATGCCAAAACAGTGCAAAAGAAGGCTCTTCCAGAGTCCCTAAAAAGGGAAAAGACCATCTTGCCGGGCCTGTGAAGCCAGGAGTTTGCACAGGAGCAAACCAGGCAGCTCTGGATCCTGAAGTCCATTTTTTCATTAGCAGCAAACGCACAGCACAGACAGCAGCGGTAAAATCCCTGGCCCCAGTCTGCCTTTCCCAGAATATGAAATCTTAAATCGCTTTCTAGAAGCAAAAAGATGTGGGGTTCCAGACTTCTTCCATCCTCTGTCTTCTCTGCTTAGAGGGATTGCAAAATGTCATCACCCTACAAAAGGCAGATTCATAGAGCAGTATGGAGGTCTTTGCAGCTACGTATCTTATTCATGCACCGACAGCACCTAGTACACTGGGCCCCAACCTGGGAGATTCCTTTAAGAATTACAGTAATATAAATAGTAAATAAATATGAATAATTATCTGAGGATGATAACCAGTGATTTAGATTGAAAAGGCCCCAGGATGCAAGTGCTAATCTCCTGAGATACTTAGCCATCCTTTCAAGATGCATGAAGACATAGAAGTAGGCTAATTACAAAGGAAAATGTTTCTTGTATATAAATCTCATCTAAATTCAGAAGTGATGCAAAAACAAATTGAGAAGATACTCAGGAAATGTTCAATAATGTTGCTGGGAAAGGTTAATTTTTAGAGATTTTTTTAAGATAACCCAGAAGATCCTTAAATACAAAAATAGTTAAACCTTAAATAGCAACTGGAAGTGTCACACCAGAAAGGCACTCTGAAATGAATAGAACTATTGAACTGTGGAAGCATCATGGCAAAAAACACAACAATTTCATTTTCTTAGTTTAGTTTCAATTTATAATTCACACAAGTAGCTTAAACACGTCGATTTGAGATCAAAACAGAACTGCAGGTTACATAGCATCTGTTCTATAGGAGGGTGCTGTGTGCACTGAGATAATTTTAGATGAATGTGTTATAAACAAGATCTGTGGAACATTGCAGAGTAGCAAGTTTTGAGAGAGAAAAACATACATTTAAATGCATAAATTGTTTAGAATGTTTAGCATGTGGTTGTAAAGCGATCAACCAAGTAATCTGTTTTCCAGAGTAGGACAGCTCACACAGATGAAACAGTAGTTTCCTCTGTATTTAATGTAAGGCTTGTTCAACATTCAGAGAAACATCTTCTTATTCTGTGCAAACTTGGTGATCATAAAGCCTCAGCTTTTAGCCGCTGCTTTTTGTTCTTTCCCAACACCTCCCCAAGCTGCTGCGGCAGTATCAGGCCTGCATGCATGACGTATTCTGACTGGAAAAGGTCCACTGATGACCAGACTAGACCCCTCCTGGGACATACTGGTCAGTTTAGACCTACACTTTGATATTGTTATTTTGGGATATGGTCACTTTTGCTGTGCATTTCTGAGGTTATAGCTGCGGAGCGAAATAAACACATTTTTATTCCTTCTTGGGGAGGACAGTTTTGGAGATACCCAGGAACCAAGCTACACCACTGAGATGCCTTTCCAGGTTCATTTATCCACACATTCTAAGGACATCAGGTTGCCTGTTCTGCCTACAGCAAGGCAAACACTTATGGGTACCATACTGTCTCCTGAACTCACAGGACTGGTTTCTAACAGGTCTTCCTGTTCTAGTCCTAGACCGAACATTCCTCCAGTACTCCAGTGCTGGGTCATCCCTCAGCATACCTTATAAATCCTACAAGTCCTAGATTCAGACAAGAATTAAAAATTTGAACTCAGACAAGAATTAAAAATTTGAATCTAGAAATGTAAATTAGATAAACACTATGTATTTCTTTATAGTTCTTTTTTCTGCTATGTGAAAAAGAACAGGTGTGTATGTAACACAGGAACTTCTGACATACTATGCATCAATTCATGGATACAAAAGTATTCTGCATTTCAACTCCTCCTTTAGTCAAACCTAAAAGYGAGTTCATGATAATGGTGTAGTTTGGGTCAGAAAAAGGCATTTCATATGTGAATGCAAATGAAGATGCATGAAAATGTTTTTCCTTTTAGAAAAAAGAGATCTGAGATTTAAAAAATAGTGTGAAACAACCTACAAAATATAAGACAAAAATCAGTTCCATTGGTTGATAATCCTATTCAGACTGCGTAGAACATTTCCCTGAAACGTTTCCTCCTTTGCTAGGTTATTTATGGTTTGCTTTCCAGCCTGACTGCAGCAACTGACACCCTGCAAAGAATCAGAATAAGAAGGGAAAGCAGCTAGCACCAGCTCCCTCTGAGATAATCTAACCTTCTGGCTCCAAAGCAGATGCATCTCTTATCAAGCCATCACCACAACTCACTGTACCCTCCCAGCCTCTTGGGCACCCCCAGCCTCCTCGCTGGCGGGGTGGTGTGAGAAGCAGAAAAGGCCTTGACTCTGTGTAAGCACTGCTCAGCAGTAACTAAAACATCCCTGTGTTATCAACAGTTTTCAGCACAAATCCAAAACATAGCCCCCATACTAGCTACTATGAAGAAAATTAACTCTATCCCAGCCAAAACCAGCACACCAGGTACTCAAACTGCGGGGAGGAGCTTGCAGGGTGGACTAGTTCAGCTCAACATCAATGTTTAGGTGATCTGCTCTGGAGATCTACTGAGGTCTGCAGCACTGTACAAGTTCTCACCTGAGTGAAACCTATGCTGAACTGTAACATTTTCCATCACCTAGAGCAAGGGCTAAGTGTAACCTGCTGCCCTAGTAACAGCCCACTCCCGCTAAAGTACAGTAGCACAGTAGCTGCCAAGGCCTTCCTTCTTCTACATCAGCTTTTCCTGCCATCCCTGAGCCTGCTGAACTGATGTGAGACACAACCACATCAGGCACACTCCGTTCAGTGAATGAAGCTGCTACAAAGACCAGCAAGAGATTGCAGCAGCTCTATTCTGCCCTATGGAGTGGAGACAAATGGGTCTGACTGTCTCTGTAGCATGGTTGCCCTCTCATTGTGACCTCTGAAAATTCTCTGCTGCAACTACATGAGACAGCAGAGTGCAAGGGAGCATCAGACATGAATACAGAGCCTGAGCAGCATTAACAGCGACATATATTCCCGCCTCAGCTGGGTAAAACTACCCAACAGTAGCACCTCTCAGGGGAAGCTGCAGCAGCCTTGCTTCAGCAGAGCCCTTCTGCAGAGACCAGAGGTGGAAGGGAGATAGGTCACTGGGTCTCCTGCAGTGCTCTGCAAAGGGAAAAATTACGCCTATGCTCCAAACCAGCACAAAACTGCAAGTAGACTACCAGAACTGGTTGCCCATGAGGACAAGGCTCTGGGTATGGGGTAGAGCAGGCAGTGATGTCTCCTGGCTAGACACTCTCTCCACTCTCTCTGCTCACGTGTTTGCAGCTACCCACTGGCTCAGAGACCAGGCAGTGGTGGGGGTAAGATGCCCATCTGCTGTTTGCGCCGGTTGCTCGCAGGGCATGCTGTGACCTCCTCCCACCCTTCTCCAGACACCAGCCGCTTCCACACATTCATCTTCTTGCATATTGAGCCAATGCGCTGTCACTCACAAAGTTTATATTTAAATAAGCCCTTCTGTTGAACTCAAATTAAATATAGCTCGGTTKAATCTGATACCATGAGAGAACCAAGGCTGGAGGCGAGAGAGAGAACGAGGAGGAGATCACAACTGAACAAATACATTTAAAGCTGTGAAGTTAACACCAGGCTGCACATCTGACTGGTACACACTGGGTTGGTTTGTTTTCAGCTCAGCTATAGTATTAGTTGCAGTGAGGTCATCCTCGTATGTCCTTCTGCTTTATGTCTTTTACTAGACAGACACACACAAATCTTCCAATTTTACAGACAGAATGAAAATTCAGACAAACATTTGTCTCCCTGACCTGTCAGCACTTACGGCAGCGCCTGACTGACAGAGGCACGAGAGGGGAAGTCAGAACCTCTGGAAAGGCAGGTATCTCAGGACTAATTTTGGAGTCTACTGACAACAATAACAATCAGCTCTTAGCTAATGTCACAGTGCAACAACAAAGCCTGCGGCAGCTTGTGCTACAATTCAGGCCAAGGACTCATTCTGGGCTGTCTCCTGATGTGGGTTGCCCTGCCAGCCATTTTTCAAGCAGTGCTTAAAATCTGGTTCAGGAGAGTGGCCTGGGTGGCTGGATCTGAGAAAGGACCAGAGCTGAATGTGTGCATATTAGCAAAGATGTAATTAAGGAACCCAGGCGTAAAAAAACAGACCAAAAAGTGTGACCACTGTAGTAAGGGAGGAAAGTTGTACCATTGTGGTAAGAGAGTTCACAAGAAGTAATACAATAAAGTTAAAAACCAGATCTTCAGGCCTGTGGGACTCAGGTGTTCAAATCCACTGAGCTGTGTCCTTAGTACCCTAAAACTTTTCATTAGGCTTCAGGATAAACAGCTTCTAGCAGCAGAACAGATTTCAAACAGGTCAGTCAGCCACGAAAAGCCTCATCAGTCATCACGTGATAACCTTGACTGAAGCATCCACATATATTTAAGAAACAAGTCCCATTAGTTGCATTGTAAGGAACCAAACCAAGTTGTTCCTATTTCTGTCCCAGTATCCTAAAAGCTAATCCTAAAAGGTAGTCCAGAGCTACTTTGCTCTGGCTGGCTGACTTCCTTTATGGCTACTTGTTGTCTTTGACAGCTATGAAATCCACTATGTTTAGTTACAAACTGGACCAGGGCAAGGAGAAGCAGAGGAAGAGAGGGAAAATCATGCTGAGCGAACTTGTTGGGCTTGCAAGAGTTAAAGATGCTGTGTTTCAGTGCCTATATACTGTCTCCTGTACCAATAAAACAGTGTGTGTTGAAACGTATGGTAGGCAAGCCCTGCTTTGTCCTGCTGCAATCATCTCTTCAATTATTTTTTGTGTTGTGTATTTTACAAAGGATAAATCAGGGAACATTTCAAGAAATGTTTTCTCATTCTAAAACTTATCAAAATATTGCTGACACTGATCCATGGCTGGGAATGTCATTCCTGAATAAACATGATGTCATTCTCATTCCATTCATACTTCTCCTGGACAGCTGCTGTCAGCCTCAGTGAAGAAAAATGCCACCTCACCGGTGACAGCTGCCACTTGAGGTACTTTGTATATCAGCCTCCATAGGAAAAAAAAAAAAGAGCCAGTCATGCAGATGCTATTTAAAGTATGTTGCATCTTGATGAGAAATGCAAAAGTTAATATGGGGCAGGTTGCTCTGTGTCAAAAGTCTGGACAATGAAGAATAAGGAACTTGTCTGGTCTCACTTTCCTAAGAAGCAAGGCTCAGACAAGGCCCTCACTCCTGCACTGTATTTGCTTTAAAAACAAAAGAAGTGCTGGCTAAGGTGTGCTTTGGTTGCTTTACTTTTCCTTTAATCTAGACCTGGRAAGTCTTCTGGAGCTTACGACTTACAGGGGGACAAAGAAGTGCATGAGCAAACCCAGTACGGATGCTCACTGTGACTTTATACCAGTGGTGACACTTCCAGTTTGGTCATCTGCAAACTTCCTGAGAGTGCACCCCGATAAGAACTTGTAACTTGGCAAAGCAGGTAGCCATCAGGGAGCAGACCTGGCCCTCTGCACCCAGCCACATTTAGAGGAGAGTGTTCGTGTCAAGGGCTTCAGTCAGATTCCAAAGGGAAAGAACCAGCGCGACAGCGAAGCTGCGGTCCCGTCTACAAAGGACAGGCACATGCGATACTTTGCAACCACACTTAGAAGGCTCCAGGAGAGTTCAGAAGGACACAGCTAAATGGCAAATCAGACCAGAACAAAGAATATTTTGACTTCCGATGACAGTTTTTATTAAGTTCCTAGGCCACAAAGCAACTCAAAACCTAATCCTTTAGTTTCCTCCACCAGGGAAAATGAAGAAGGGAGGAAAATGAAGAATTTAAATACCATAAATCCCTGATATTAGTTGATGGAAATTGTTTTGAGGCAGTTCTAATTGCAACCCTTACATTGACTCATTTTGCCTCATTCTGTGAACGCATCAGGTGCACTTCTGATCCATGGGCAGAATCCTGCCCAGGAATATAAATTTGCCTCTTTTCATATAAATCATATCACAACAAAACTAATGAAACAATCAACAACTAGGTCCCCTTGTTTTGGAGCCTTACATATTAACCGTGATGGAAATGCAGATATTTCCCAGTCATATGTCAAAAGCAATTCACCTCAGCCCTTACATGACTGCTTCCCCCGTTGTGAATTCTGCAGGTGCTTCTGTGAGACCTTTCCCATTGCAGTAATTTTTTGTATCAGGGTGCCCCAGACCACTCCCCATTGCAGTAGATGCTGTAGAAAACCCACAACTGAAAAGTGGTCTGTGTCCCAAAGAACATGCAAAGTATCCTCATCTCCACCCCCTCATGCAAGGAAAGAGAAAGCACACCTAGTGGAAGAGAACTATCTACAATTTCTGATAGCATGTGGAGCCAACTGATCAATTTTATTTAGAAAATATGTGGTATTTTCCAGCTCGGACAGGAGGTGATAAGAAGGCAAATAGCAAGCACTGTCACTGGGAAAACAGTTGGGCAACTTTCAATTTACCTGCCATGCAGGGATAGTACAACACGCAGATTTATAACAAAACATTGGTTTTTCCAGTACCCCAATTACATTTGCAATTCATTGGCACCCAGATCTCCTGCAATTGCTCTAGGAATTGTTCTGGGCTGGTGTAGCTCTCCAGTTGCTTTCCAAGCATGGAGACAGACAATCCTTGACCCAAAGAACAGCCCAGACTAAATCTGTTCTCTGTTCCTTCTGGCCTCCAACTTGCGCTGCTGCTTCAGTGTCAATGGGGCAGATGTATAATCTGGGAAGCTTTCCAGATGCATCTTGAGCAAAGCAAAGCATTGTGAATCATTGGTGCTAAGCAGGATCTTTCAATCTGTCACAGTACCACTGGCAGCACTCAGTATGTACTCACGGTACACCCAGGATGGCAAGCACCTCATGGAGGGGACACTAGTATTCACCAGAGCCAGATCCTCAAAGAACAAATAAATGAGTTATCTTCCCTTGCATGCTGTGATGTTTCATCATGCAGACTGTGCCCCAGCAGCACTGCTCTACCCTCAGTAGAATGGCAACAAGCCCATGCTAGGCATGAGCTCCTTTGTAGCCGTAAATGTTGCATTAATAGGTTTCTTGCTAGTACTGGGCCATCACTTTAACTTTTATTACTTCTCCTGTCCCATAAATGCTCTCAGGTGCTCTTCCAAGGAGTCTGTGCAGGTTGCCAAACAGAGAAGAATGACAACGACATGGCCTCTGGCTCTCCCCTGAAACAGCAGCTTTTCTGTCATCCCCTGGAAGTGCTCCAGTTTCTTTACAGCTCTGGAAACGTGGCTCAAGCAAGGTTGCCAACACATGTTTCTCCGTGTCAGACATTACTCTGATTCTGGAGCCTGCGAGGAGCCTGTCAGCTATCATTCTGCCAGGAATACCCCAGCCCTGGCTCCTCTGCTTTCAAATTCAGTCCATGTTAGGTTGAGTAAGAGGTGCTGTCAGGTATCTGGAAAAACAATAGCAGCTCTTGCTTTAATTTGCATGCCCAGTATTGAAATCCTTTGTCACTAACTCAAGGGGGCAGTGGATAAAAACTAAGTGAAATATAATGATGCAATTCACATAAATGCGTGAAGAGAGCATCTCTGCGCCTAACCTCATGCTTGCCAATGTTCTGGTGCAGATTTGTTGTGTCAAAGCATCAGAAAACAAGTGGATATCCAGCATGCTGGAGTCCCCTGATCAAAATGATGTTTATCAAGTCTCCTCACAGGCTGTCCAGTTCTCCTGATTTCAGGGGAGTGGCAAGTTACCAGTTCTTTCTTTAACCTGCTCTCCTCCAACACCTAAGCACCTCCTGACCCTCTGCTGGGACTGCCCTCCAGGTGTGTCCCATACCAGGTTGCTCTAGCATTTGAAAGAGAGAAAGAAAACCTTCGTGCAGATTTTTTATGTATGTTGTCTTTGCCTGGCCATTTTGACACAGAGATCCTCTGCTTTTTCACCATTTCTGCCTGCTAGCCTGTGTGTGCAGCCTTATTCCCTTCTCAGGTTTCCATTGTGGCCTGCACGGCAGGTGAGCACCCACGCATTTTGGGAAGCTGAAACACCAGGCACCCTCCAGCACTATCGGCCCCGCACACTGTGCGGCAGGAGGAGAGTAAGGGAGCTCCACCACCTCAACATTAAAGAAGAAAGCCAAAGCGCAGAGCAGTCACCTATGTTAATTTTTATGGCACTCTTTATACAAGATTTTCACAAAACTTTGTTGTAAGTCAGCTCTGACAGAAATAAAGCTAAACATTTCTCCACCATGAAAGCCCTCCCCTGTCTCACAGCCATGCTCCTCACTGCTGTTTGTCTCACTGGCAGCCACAGACCTCCACGGTGCTCGGATGTGACATGCCAAAGCCCCGACCCCA
This sequence comes from Phoebastria nigripes, assembly GCA_035582835.1. Lineage (NCBI taxonomy): Eukaryota > Metazoa > Chordata > Aves > Procellariiformes > Diomedeidae > Phoebastria > Phoebastria nigripes. The sequence continues at coordinate 247,807 of JAYKAV010000500.1, read as the reverse complement.
CTTTTCGTGAAGGACTGTGCCCCTGCCATCCCGTTTTTCAGGGGACTGTGCGCTGCGGACATGGCTTCTCCCCTCGCTTCGCGTCTCCCCACCGAGAGCCCCCAGCTCCCAGGCCTCCATGGCCTCAGCCTGCTCTGTGCAGGGATGCAGCCCTCAGGCTGGCCACCCGCCAATGCAGGCACCGCACGTTGTTTATAACAGAGGGGATACAACAGAGGGAACCAGGCCCCATGCTTAGTGTCGCGCATGGCATCATTTAACTGCTGGCATCCTCCTGCAAACACCTCCTGAGGGGGAGAACTGGCAGCTCCACATGCTTCAAGCCCCAAACACCCCAGACCCCTGGACTGTCCCACCTCCAGCCTTACCTGGTGCCGTCTTCTGGGGGATGTTTCCTCACATGGCGCCCACAGGAGACTGCCTGCTCCGCAGAGTCCTCCGCCGGCACCGTCTGCCCTTCCCTTCACAGAGAATGGGCATTCATGTCAGGGTACACCAGCAGTGAAAGGCCAGTTCCTCAGAGAGGTTCCCGCCATCCCCGGCAGTGGGTCTCCAGCTGGGCGAGGGGTCACTGTGCTCAAGCGAATTCTGGGATTTCCTCCACTTTTGAGGATAAAACGCTCCCTTCACAGAGGCCATCATCTCACTGAAAGTGCCTTGCACCTGAGGAGTGCCCCAGCTTCCTCCCAGCAGCCACTGAGGTACCGAAACACCGCAGTTCTGTGAAACGTTGTTTCTCGGAACATGGCCACCTCAGAAAAACCCAGCGTTTGCCTCAAAAATGGCTGCTGCTCCACACCTTCCTGCTCCAGTGTGCTGCAGCCAGGTCTGTGGCGGGAGGCCAGCTGCCAACCGAGGCCGCCGCTTCTCAGAGCAGGAACCTGCCCGCACAGCTCCGGAACCTTCCGGCGCCTTCCCTCAGGGAGAGGTGGCCACAGCGGGGGCCCTGCCGGGCTGTGCTGGGGGAAGGCAGCAGTGGCCGTGGAGGAACCCCCGCCCTCACGAGGCCTGGTGGGGCTTTCTGAAGAAGGGGGCATCGCCAGTCACGGTCGACCGTTCGTAATGGAGTATGAAAGTTTGCAGGGAGGCAGAGGAGGGGACAGGAGCTCCTGCCAAAGCTGAGCAAACATTAGCACAGTACTGCGCGGCAGCACGAACCTCCCTGAGGTTCCCAAACCCTCCCCGAATGCCCAAAACGGCCATCCCAGCACGCCGGCACTAAGTCCGGAGGAAGGGACGGGGTTTCCAACATCCATCAAACAAGACAGAGCCTGCAAACCTCAACAAAGAAAAGCTCTAGAAAGCAGTTAATTAAAGAGTTCCAGTTCCCTCCGATGCAGACCCTGGTCCTTTGTGAGCACAAAACTAAGCCTGAGCATTCCCACTGCTAATTATGAGTAAGTTGAGGAGCTCTTTGATATTACTGCTGCGGTTCATGCTGTTGCCACATAGTGCAGACAACACCCGCATAAAACCACCGGTGTGTCGGCTGCAGCCTCTCCCCTCTCTTGTTTTGTTCATTTACATTGCTTGCAATGTTTAGCGGTAGTCTGTGTATCTCTCGAACTAAAGCTGTAACCGCTTTCTCCAGGAAATTCTCCATGTCGCAGTCTCCAAAATTGCACCATGTAAACCTAGCCCTGTAATGGTGAGGGAAATTTCAAAGATTTTTTTTTCTGTAAAAGGTTCCTGTATTTTTCTCCTGAACAAGTGAGTCCACAGGTGGAAATACAGAGCATGCAAATACGTGTAAAGCCAGGTTGCAGCATGCGTTCCCTCTTTCGCCAAGGTTCGTCAGAGGCGCTCACAGCTCCTGGCTGTTTCAGTGCAGAGTTGAGTTTTGTGAGCAGATACATGGTGATGTATGCCCACAAGGAAGGTGGCTGCGAAGCTCAGAAACACAGACTGTACTTCCAGYGACTGCCTCTGCTCGAGGGCTCACTGAGTCACGCACCCAGGGCTGAAATATATGGTCACCTGCTAGCTCAGCTATTGCAAAAAAGGTGGGAAGGTGACAGCAGTTCACATTCTTCTGCTTTCTCTCACCACTCAGTGCCAGGTCATCCAGCATTGTTTGCTAATGCCAAGTCCATATGGGACCTTGAATTAGGACACGGTGTCAGTGGCCTGAGCTGGCAGTACAGCTTTCTGCTGGAGGTGCAGCTCAGTACACGGTTAGTATCACAAAAAAAAGAATTCTGCACTTTAGTTGGACTAAATGTTGCAAACACATGATAACCATCAACTTCTCCGCAGATTACATGGAACAGCATGCAATAAAACAAAGCATGTCACAAACGTGAAAACCTGGAGCTGTTTTCTCACGTACCATCAAACTCCAGAACTCTCTCTTTGCAAACGGGCTACTTGCCAATTTGTTACAATAAGAGATCTCCTTGCACCATTTGGTTAGGTTAAGCATGGGTACCAGTGTGTACTCGCATTCGGCATTGATTCTCCCCCAAAATCTGCCATGAGAACACTAAGAGCAGCTGTAAGATACTCCCTCAAGTCTGCTCCAGAGAGGTGATACTGTCTGTCTGTCCAGTCCAATAGATGACACTGGACTTGGCCTTCCAAGCTCAGCTAATCATGGCCAGCTGCCAAGAGACCCTAATATGCGCATCTCACTGGAGCATTAATAGGAAGCAGAGAGCGTTATCTGTGCAAGGGAATGACTGCTTCAAACAAGGACAAAATCAGAAAGCAGAAAATTAGAGCTTCAACCATAAAGTTCAAAGAACATGGGGAAAAAGCATGAAAAATAATTTTGACACTTTGAAGTAGAACTCAATTGATCCATTAAACTGTATTTTTAATAAAAAATAACAATAACAGCATTCCAAATTTCTATTTTATAAGCTTTACTAATGTATATTTTTTTAATACATGTCAGAAATTCTTACTTGAGGCAAATGCAATATTTATAGAAAGCAAGAGACTTCAAAACAGCTCCAGAGACTTTAAGCTCTCGATTTATTCACAGATTTAGAATAACTCAGGAATACAAAATGACAAAATGTACATTTTTTATATTGTTTACTAATGTATTGTCTCTTGTCCCTGATCCGTCATTTTCCTGACTGGAGGAAACACATTCAGCTTCTTCACTCCCTTTAATGCTACACACTTCTGGAGGGAAATACTCCCATTTGGTGAAAATCTATCACAATTCTGTCTTGCAGAATATCACTCCCAGAGAATTATGTGAAGATCATTAATAAATACATTTTTGCAATGACAGTCATTTCTTCTTTGGTCATGATTTGTATCTATTATTTGCCTCAGTCTCTCCAGTTCCCAGAGAAACTGCTGGTGAGAGTGAAGAAGAGACGAGGCGGTGCAGCTTCAGACCAAAATCAGAATGGAGGTTTGCTAGTGGCTATAAAGGCTAACAAGATGTTGGAAGTTAGTTAACCCCTAGTTAGACATGTCAGTGGGTGTGGAAAGATGCCCTCACTGTCTGTGAAAGACCACCTCCACAATGTGTTGGTTGTGTTCAGAAGCGAGGAGCAGGCTTTCCGGAGGACGGCGCCGGGAGCCGGGAGGGCCGTGTCTCTCCTCCCAGCTCAGATGCTGCCCCACTGTGTGGCCTCGTGCAGGTCAGTTGCAGGACTGCACTGCACCCGAGGCCCATCCTCAGTGGAAGAAAGGGTCCTTCCTCTGTCAGGACCTGCTCACAGCCTGTGGGCCCACGACAGCCAGATGTTCTGGTGAGAGATGCCATAAATAGCCAACAAACAGAGAATGGGTAAGAAGATAGGAAAGCAGTCAAAATACTCTTTCTGTTAGCATTGTAAATCTTTAGTTTTCCAAAACAATGATTCTAGACCCACAAAAGCACATTGTTTAAAAAATACCAAATATTGGCTCCTTTTATATATTAAGTCTGTGTGACATTCTCCAATCTGGAGGCATCTCTGAAATTGCAGAATTTCCGCTGTTTATTTCTGCCTCTTCAATCAGCAGGTAAGCAGGTGTGTTTCACTTTTGCTGGCAGTGTTGTACCTAGGCAGTTTCACTTTCCATTCTCACGTGTTTTTTCATTATATTACAGTGCACCTGTATTTTTACAGCCATACCTAAACACTGCTATAACTGAACACTGAGAAATTTTGGAGCAGCCAGTCTATAACACCCCACCTATGGAACAGGCGCAACATCGCTCCCAAAAGGATGAAGGGGAAACAGTCAAAAGCCTAAGAGAACAAGAAAGCCTTGCAGCGTGACTGAAGTCTGCTGTCTGGGGCCCTGGTGGAACAAAGTCGTGATATTCGATTGCAGATATCTTAGCACAACAGTGAAATTTCCAAACCAATACCATGTTTTGCTAAGAAACCATAAACACTTTTGTACTTGCTTCTCCTTTTTATTTCAGCACCATGTAAATTTTAAAGTGAAAATTGTCTGATGTTCTTCTAAAAAGTAATCTAGCCTCAGATTTTGGGGTGTAAATTTATTCCACATACTTCACTATATGCCTAGCAGAGGACAGTGGGAAGCAAAGGAATTTGTGACCCACATACACAAATAACTATATGTGCAGCATGATACAGATCTGGGCAGACACAGGGTTATTTTTCTTTTCCAAGAAAATCCTGGATCAGAATTAGTCAAAAAGACATGTTACCCTGGCAAAAGATAAGTCCAGAGCTCTCCCAAGTGTACTGCTGATGAATCAACAGCTAGAGCGCTCAGCCAACTCAGTGTTGTGGTAGATATACAGCAATAAATGATGTACTTTTGCTACACAAATTGCAGCAGCGAAGATACGCTGTGAAATGCGTAACTGTTGGAAGATAATTAGCACACCAGTTCACTGTACTACTACAGAGCATTTCTTTTCTCGTTAGACTTTTCCTGATGTTTCCAACTTCTACCAAAGTCCTGCTCAACCAAAAGGTTTCAGTACCTGATGAAAGACCACAAATTTTGCCTACTCAGTTTCCTGAGAGAGAAGAAACAAATTTAAGGTTATGAGCTTCCAGTTGGACCCACACGGTCTCTGCAAAGACCCCCTGTCTGCCCAAGATCTGCCCAAGAGCCACAGACCTCAACTGTAGTATGTCAAACTACAGGTTTAATCGGGGCTACATTTCTTGGAGAAGCAACCTGCACCCAGACAAGCTTGCCGATGGCTACCAATGTTCAGAAAAACAATTGTAACATTTTGGCAAGAATAATTTTGCACACCACAGCAAATTGACATTGGTAGGCTCAGCCTTAATTCACAGGAGTGTCCAAAGGTAAGATGACAATTTCTCCTTTCTTCTTCCAAGCCAGCAGCTGCGCTGGTCACAAGCTGTAAGTGAACTGTGTTCTGCAGCTGCATGTTCTCTCTAAATAGTTGGTGAACTTACCATAGGCATGGTGCTACCTGTGCTCTTCTTCAAACCATCTCTGAGAGTTTTTTACTGTTATTATAAATAGGTGCTTTTAAAACTGATGCGTTTGCAGTCATTTCAATCACTAGCATCCGAAAGTGTAACTCAGGGCACTAAACATCAATGATTTAAATGTGAGAATAAGTGTTGGCATCTTTTTTCTTCCTTGTATCTCAAGTTCAAACTATGATTCTTCACAGTGTCTTGAGTCTAGCAGCTGGGCTTTAAGAAAAAACAGTAATTGTCCAAAAGCATGTGACAAAATCATGCAAGTTGGTAAAAGCAAAGCCGGATGGGTGGAAAAAACTGGTGAGTCAGCTCGTCACAGAAACATATTTAGAGCTTAACTGGCTGTAAAACTCAACAGGGGCTATGTGTTCTGGGGCACTGGGCCAAAATATGCCCAAGAGCCTCCGGCTCCATATGACAGAAGTAGCTCTATCATGCAAACAAACACTTTTCTGAGCAAAGGATTTTAGTTGAGAGAGCAAACAGGTCTTTGTGAGCCTTTCACCACAAATGGCTTTGTGTGGCCAAAATCTGGATCCTTCAGACAGAGACAATTTCCTTCCTGCTGCTTCCCCTTCCCTGAAGAACTTGGGAGCAGTTCCCAAAGCACTGTGCACTTGGGGAACAGGGGATTGCGCAGCTCACCCACCAAGTGGCCACGCACTCACACTCACGACCAGTCCAGCCCTGTACCCCTGCACCTCCTGTGCCCTCTGCATGTGCACCAGTCGTTCCTCCAAAGAGAAAACATAATGTAAATGGCCGGTTTTCTGCCTCCCATGCAGACACTAGCAGGTACCCAGTCGTACCAGACCCATGCAGCAGACCTCATGGCAGGTGTCATGCTTGAAGAGAAACATCATCAGCAGGACCTGAAAGAGGCACTCTCCTGTGAGTCAGTCACTGCAGACATTGGTCCCCTCATACCCTCCTCTGTCTGCCTCAGTCACTGGCCATTTTCTTTTCTGAGCATAAAAAAATATCTTACGGAATGAAAATAATCAGTGAAACTTCTAGGATGTAAAGCAAGGGTGCAGTCCAGAATGAAACGGCATCGGGGGGCAAGCCCAGCCCAGAAGGAGTTTTACTGACATACAGAAACACGCAGAGCTGCCACGTAAGGGCAAACGTGGCTGGTCTTGGGAGACACGGCTGCAGCCGCAGGTGAGGCCTGGCCAGGCTCTGCGGCTGACGGGAGTGATCAGCACGCACAGACTGGGCTTAACAGTGGGTTTTACAAACAGTTTTTACCAGCTGAAGTGATTCTGCAGCTGCCTTTGGAGACTGCCATTAATACTTAATTTTGGACCATTTGGTTGGTGCTGACAGAAATTCCCCCAAACAGCTCACCGAATGAAAAGCTTTCCCTGGCTACCTTTAAAAGGGGAGCTGATTAACTAAGGGTTTAAGTGTTATTTTTGATGTTCTGGGTGGTTCCATGAGACTCTGGCACAAAGCTGTGGAGATATTTTAATATAAACTTTGACAAATTCACTGGAGCTAAATAATTAAGCTTTTGCAGAGTGCTAACACTGGAAGCTCTGAAGAAAGTGCCAAAACAGGGGGTTTTAGTGTATTGCACAGCTCAGGTTTTGTACAGCATGGGCTGCCATGGCTGGTGTCATTTCTTTGAAGGACAATTTCATTGCTAGCACCTGGTACTCTCTTTGACCAGAGTTATTTTATTTGTCCCAATATACACAAAACCACTGTTTTTCACAAAACCAAAGAACAAAGCCTTGCTGACACCCAAAATGCCCCATGTCACCCTGATATAACAACCGTTATGCAATTATCTGCAGAGAAGTGATGATAACTCTGCTTCAAAGGCATGGGGAAATGGTTTCAAATTAGGTCCATGGAAGAAATTCTTTGGTTTGATGACACCAAAGAGCTCATTCAACTCTGCTATAACAGGTAGCAGTAACACACTGACCCTTATGKGCCTTGCTTCAAGTCCATGGTGAGCTCCTAAACCAGCAATGTCCAGTTTGGGGTATTTTCCTTATATGTAAATAAGGAAATACATGCTATTGAGAATTTTGGTTAAACTGCACCATAAAAAAWATGGGCATTTGTCTGTATGGAAACCATCTGTGGTCATAAGGTCCAGGGCAAAATCACAACTGCCCTGGGTATCTAGAAAAGTGGTTACCAGTGCCACGGTGCCCAGCTGCTGCCTGTGTAAAACGGCAACTGGTGCCATTCCAGCAGACCCCGCAGAATCACAAATAGCAACTTTCCAAAGCATTTGAGCTGGTGCTTTTCACTGGCACTGAACTCATTCAGCTCCTGTGCAAGGACAGGATGGCAGAGCGGGTTTTGGATCTGGGGAAACCTGTGCAAAATCCCACCAGTTCCCATCCCCTCTGCGACCTGGCCTGGCTGCCTGTTGCTGCTAAGGCCTGCATCTTGAAATACTACAGGGCCCTGGATTAAGTCAGTCCTTTCTGTATCAGTTACTGACATTTCCGTGTTCATAGCTCCTGCAGGAGCAATGCTGTCATCAGGGCTCAGCGCAGCAACTGGATCAGGGACAAGGGGGAAGGCTGCTCATCCTTTGGACATGCCAAAGGAGCAGGACCCACAAGTTCCCGTGCCAAGGGAGCTCCTTCTCTCTCTGATACTTTGTCTTAGCAGGACCTCACATTTTCGCATCTTGCTTCAGTGCTCATTCACAAGGCTGACACGTATGGCTGTACCCTGTGTGGCCCCTGCTAATTCATGACAACACTAGTGACTGACAAGAGCTGGCACCTTCCCCATCAACACACACTCTCGGCCAGCATGAGCAGCAAATCTACAGTCAAGGAATCTCTTAAAGTAAATGCTGGAGTGAGTGCTTGTGGCTGTATCTTACAAGCACTGTTCAAAAGACTTGGCTCCTGGGCTTGGAGTATATCGTCTCCAGTGTGAGCCTCGCTGAAGTTAATATTAATGCTACAAATATTAATGCTACAGCTAACCCAGCCAGCTGCTGCACAAAGCAAAGAGGAGCGTTTATAGCAGAAAAGTCCCTGCAGCCTATTAGCTCTCTGCAAGACAGCAGTCTCATCCTTCCAGATGTGCGCTCTGGCATTCAGCTCCAGAGCATCCGAGCGCTGTAGAGATGGCAAGCTCTACACATGCCAAACACATGTCAGAAACATTTCTGAGGAGCGTCTGCTCTTGCTACCCATCCCACACTGTCCCATGCTGTTCCTGACACGACCGCAAACAGCAGTGTCGCACACCAGGGTTCTCGCTGTCAGGAATTACATTTTGAAGCCACRCTCCCAGTGCTCAGTCCCAGCTCTTGCCCCTGAGCCCTTGCACAACCATGGGCTGATGATTAAGGCTGTGCTGAGACTGAGCAGGGGGTGCTGGCCGCAGAGTGCTCCACCTCCTGTCATCCAGGCAGGGATGTGGTGGAGGGGGACCCAGCTCCCCTCTGCGCTGCTTTCCCTGGTTTCCTCACCGCAAGCGAGGGCTGGAGCTCGCTGCTGGGCACTGGGGTTTTGCGGAGACGTGGATCTGGGTGCAGCCTGGGTACAGGCCCAAACTGGGAGCCTGCTTTGCTGGGCTGGGCTTACGGATTCTCTCGTCTCCCTGGTTCATAGATATGTATCAGTCTATGCATATGCCACTAACCGTAGGTGGTTTTCTATCTGTCATACACAGGGCTAGCAGAACAGATACCAGAACCTTTGTACAAGTTAATAAGTTTCAATAAAGAAAACGTTGCTTAGTTGAAGGGTACATCCATAAAAATGAAACCTTTTTCACTGTATATTTAACAAGAAGTTACAACTTTGGTGGATGCTACATTTAATTCTCATCCCCGCAGAAGTAATGGGCTTGCCAAAGCTCCACATCTTCATATCCTCAATAGGAGTACTTTTTGGAAGGAAAAAAAGCCATCRAGAGAGCGGTGGTTGCTGCGTTCCAGCCTAAAGGTGTTTGCTGCTGCCTTCCCTCCATGGTAACTTGAACAAATAACCTCCTGCGGGGAATTAGAGAGCTGAAATATTAGCAACCACTGGCACTGTCATGGACACATGTCACRGACACATGTCACAACCCAAAACAAAGCCATATCCTCATAGAGAGGTTTGTGAGCTTTTATTTTGGGGTGAATTGTATTTCCATGAAAGAGAGACAGTAAGACTAATGATGCAGGCAGAGAAATTAGCCAGGATGCGACAGAGACATAGTGAGTAATACACTGGAAGTACTAGTGGCGAAAAAAGGTTGAGCAAGAAGAAGTGATTTTTTTTTACATTTGTGTGTGTACATAATATATAATTAGACCTCTTGGTGTGTTATATATTAGTCTCTGGTGTCACTGTCTGCCCCTGAAAGACCAGTGTTTCCCACTCTTCCTCTCTTTCCACAGAAAGTTTTAAGTGACATCTACATAGGTAGAGAACAAATTTTGTTCCACCAAGTTCTGGCACATTAAACCTAACAAATATACAAGAGATGCAAGAGTAGCTAACACTGTGTGCTCATTGCCTTTGTGATACATCACTACTAAGGAGAGTGTAGAGGGGGCCAGTCCAGAGCAAAACTATTGTTTGCAATTGCCTTTTCCTTTTGACATTTTCATTGTATGTTCTTTTAGGATTGTAAATCTCCTGCGATGTCTTTACAACACAGCTGCGAAGAGGCAATATCTAAAAGGCTGAGGAAGAAAATGTCCTGCCACCTGGGAGCAGCACTCTTTATCTCCCCAGTAACATTCAGGTGTCTTGGGCCGGTCTGGCTCTCTTCTCTTCCACTGTGATATTTTTCAGTCAATGCATGCCTGATTCTTTTTTTGTTCTTTCCTGAATTGCAGGTAGCTTTGAAAAAACACGCATGAACCAGCCCTGCCAGGTGAAAAATAAAGGCTCCTGATTGCTATCATTATTATTATACCACTAGACATTTTATTAAGACTAAAGTGTGACATTTCCCTCCAAAGAAAGGCCTTCCTCTGCCCTTCTGCATGGCTACTTTATTGAATCCAAACTCCATTTCCGAGGATCTTCACCTGTTTAAACGCTGCTGTGTTTCTAAAAGCAATTTAACCTTTCATCTTTTATGGATGGATCCTTTTTTAACAAAAATCCTATAGGGCCATTTTTCTCCTCATCTCCTTGTGATCTCAGTGATATTACGTGATGTAGCTTTTGAAGAAGAAATGCCGAAACAGCAGCTTCACCACCTGCAGCTAATGCAGCAGGAAGACGGAAAAGGCAACCTGGAAAAATCCCTTTTCAACATTTCTCTCACAAGCTCCTGGTAAGAATCCCCCAAACTGACAATGTCTCTTGCATAGAAATGAAGGGCAAGTGCTCAGGAAGGGGAGAATGGCCTGGAGATTTTGCCAATGTAAAACCCATCAGCTTGTTTTCCAGCCTCGCCTCCTCTCATTGCATCGACAACTCAAGTGCCACCCAGCTTTAATTATTTATTTTTGGCAATGGCTGTGTGTTGTCCAAGGTAACACGGTCTCCTGGGATGAAGAAAGTCATTCTGAACAAAACCAGTGCCCGGGAGGTGCAGTGTTTAGAGACAGAACTGTTTTCAAGGCATTGTTGGATGATTTTACTGCTTACGTATTGCATGGCTCACATGGGACTCTTGGTTCAATAAAAATGAGACAAACTACAGACACTAGTACGTATTTTCCTCTACTAAATCCTCTAATCCTAGTTCAGTCCAGAGTACTCTGAGAAATTCAGCCTCTCTCCATGCTAATGCATGTTTCTCCTTCTCCCTCCTCAGCCCTGGCTGGGAGCCCTCTGGGGAAGGCAGATCTGTCCCCGCAGCAAGCCCAGCACTCCCCGAGCCCACGCACGCCACTCCGAGCAGGGATTTACCACCAGGGACCGTGAAACCGCAGGGCTGCGCTGGCACCAGCCACAGCAGGTCCCTTTCTCCTCCTCCCGTCTGCCCCGGGAACGAGGCCGAGTGACGGCTGGAGCCCACGGGGTCTTTGGAAAGACCTACTGCAAGTGCAGAGCCCTCCACAGAGCCACTTGCTCCAGCTCTGCCAGCTGCCTCTGCTGCCCAGCTGGGATTACCCAGCACCGCCAGCCAGGGTGGAGCACAGCGAGCCCGGGGGCTCTGGGAAACGCATGGTTCCTCCAGCCAGGGCCTGGCACCCTCTCCCCGTATGGCCACATTCGGTTCCTTCCTGAGTCCCTGGCCAGGGAGACCAGGGCGGCAGCTGGCTGCCTTGCCCGCGTGGGGAGGGACCGTGCGTCCACAGAGGACCCCTGGTGACCCTACCCTCTGCTGACCCTATGTTTGCATAGTGTTAGTCCTATGTTTCTTCATCCAATGGCTCTTGTAGGCTGCAACACTTTCCCAACACAGCTCAACGCACCAGGTCCCCCAGGAGGCCTGAGCACTGGAGCAAGAGACTGAATCGGCTGAGCAACATAAACAGCTACTGCCGCAGCCATAACAAGGTCCTCCAGCGCCTGCAGACTTAGGCCACGGGCTCACGAATGGCAGCCGGGGTGAGGAGGACAGTCAGAGATCTCTGCAAGCAAGACCTACTGTGAAAAAAACCCCACATACCCTGGTTTTCCTGAGTCACTGAGAAGTTTTTAGGAGGTTTTCAGGGAATTTTGAACCAGTGACAAGTAGAGAACTTGGATCTTTTCTTTATAAGGTCTCTGGATCTCTAATTTGAGAATTGTCTGACGACTATRGATGGGGACTGTTGAGTGCTGCAAATGGAAGTTTCCTCCTTGGTGTGGGCAGCTGTCCCTGAGCAGGAGCAGTGCTCACTGACCCTGAATACAAGTTATTTTGCAGATCTCCTGCTCCTTTCCTTCTCCCCTCCTGTCCCTCTACATATCAGGTGTCAGTTTTTAGTTTTGGAGCTTTTGCTTCAGTAAAGCTTCTCCCAGTTCACACCTGTGAACATCCTCTTGCTATGGAAGATGTTATTGTGCATTTCACTCACAAATGAAAGACTGTGAAGTCTCACAGATGTGCCACCTCTAAGCTGTAGTTAAAATCTACATTTATCTGTAATTTACTTTATAAAACACATTAATAAAAATAATTAAAACCACATAGCCAGAGCATCCACCAGCCAAAGAGACATCATTAACATTCCCTGCACCTGAATAACAAGCAAGGAAAAACAACACAGGGATTTAGAGTTCAACTTGCAAAAGATAACACCATGCATTAGAAGCGAATGAGCCTCCCAATGGGAGCAGCACTAGAGAATGGAAAGAAAATAAAGTAGGGCAGTGTGCCAAATTCAGGAGGTTTAAAAAAAATAAGCAGAAAAGCCATCACAAAAGAATCCCCGTTTCAGCCCAGCATGGGAGGAAGTATGAACTGAAACCCAACGAGGATTTCCATGTTACTGTCTTAATTTGTAAAGGCTTTGAAAAATAACACAATGCTGAGCTGGTCTTTCTTTTTTGGGAAGAGGGGAGAGGGTCAAAGGGAACTGTATTGGTTATCAAATAATGACAGAAAAAGCTATTCTCTCTGGCTCTCCTAAACTCCCAAGTGACTTGAAGGGACACAAAACACATCCAAAGAAACCCTTGCGCAGGAAGGCAAAGCAAAGCCTGCACCTTTCTCCAGCATGCTGCTCTTGTGTCGCTGTTCCCTGCCTCCGTGCTGTGCACTGACACACAGCAGCTGTCCCCCAGAGGGACGGGAACTGCACCTTGAAATGGAGACTGATGCTTTTCCTCACACAGGAAGACAAGCTTTGGCGACTATAAAGCATATGGCAATAATGGCAGGATCAGATCTTGTGCATTCAGTGACAGTTCTGGATACACACCACCACGAAGGGCTCATACCCTATAATTACTGGTCCAACCTGACTTTATGCTAATGACAACCGCAGGTACTGGACACAGCCTTTTTGTCCATATTGTTGGGGGATGCCGCATTCATATTTAACTTTTCCTTTGCCTCCTGTTTTCAAACCTGTTCAGGACTTTTGCTTTTTCCCATTCTGTTCTGACAATTTTAATTGTATAAACCCAGCTTTTCACCTTTTGTTGCTCAATGGATATAGGAGAAGGCGAAAYGCAGGTAGAGCACCACAAAAGCAAAAGGCAGGTGAGCTTTGAAGGAAAAGGGATCTAGGAAAGGGACAAAAAGGAGCATAGAAATGGAGGTTGATCTCTGTTGTACTCACAGCATGTAGTAAGCCAAGCAACAGCTACTGTACCTTAACTAAGCAACCGGTAGAAAATCAAACCTTCCCTGTGATCAATAGGATAACGGTGAGAGTTTGATTAGCCTTGGAAAAATTACAATAAGGAGAGAACTTTTTCTCTCCATGGGCTGGGTGATTTCCCTGTGAAAGTTTTTACAAGAATGAGGCTGCATATAATGCGTCTTGTTAACCCAAATTACATGCACTCGAATTCCCTCTCTTTCCCCAAAGAAATCAGAGAAGAAATCAGGCGTGAAATGGCATGTGGGTGGGGCTGAGCAGAGCAAGCACTACACTTGTAATTAAATGAGACTCGCTGAGCCCCCTCTTCTCAGAGCCTTTCAGTTTTTCTGCTGGGCTCCGCTCACTACCCAGAAACACAGGGATATACTACTTGTATACAGATTTTACGCCCTCTGTGCAAGAGAAGGCATGCTGCAGGAACAGGGGGTGCCTCTTGCCTTTCTCTAGGTCAGGAAATCCTCAGACCTAAACTTCATGCTGCAGCCCCAGAGCAGAGTTGCCTGCTAGAAATGTGTCTTCTACTAATTTGTCAAGTCCACTTTTTAATATCTCAAACAGAAGGTCTTCTATCCTATTCACTAGAGAGAACTGGACAGTGTGGTGCATTGCAATTTAATTTTTCTTATCGTGTTCATAGTTTCTGCTACCAGATAACGTCACCAACTTCTTCACCAGATGCACTGGGAGCCCCTTCTGTCCTGTCCTCTCTGAGCGTGAGCCCACACTCTGCCATGCTACTCTGTTTGCCCTAACTGGGTGAAATTCCTTGAACTGGTCACTGTTAGTGGGACAGCACATGTGACACTGCTTTACAGCATGTCATGTTTGCTATCTATGTTTCATTGATCAGGAGGCTTGAGAGTCTTTTGAGCCTTTACATGGCTTAATATTGTGGTGAATTTACAGTCTGCTCCTATAAAGTTTTGCAGGAGACCTTGCAAGCTATGGCAGAGCACACAGAGGTGTTGCTGAGGCCATCGCTGTGTGTTGGTGTGACACCAGCGCCGGGCAGAGTGCCTCCCACAAGCCTCCCTGTTGCCTCGACACATTCAGAACTTCGCTTCGTGTTTTTTCTCTCTCACAGCCTTGTGCAACGAGGCTGCAAAAGCAACTGTGATTTGGAGAGAGGCAAATCCTAGCCTAGCTGTTTATAGAGAACTAGAGGCATTTTCAACTCCAGGAGGTTCCCTGCAAAGCAGAGAGGGGCTTGCGCTCCGTTGTTTAGTCCTGGGTGAAGGAGCGATGACCCTTTCCTAAATCTTTCTGCTCTGAAACTCTTCCTCCTCTGCCAAGCGTATCCGCTGTCTGGGCCATTCTCCCCTGATGAACTCTCAGCCTCCAGACACCCCGTCCCGGCCGGGTTTGCTGCCTGTCGGCCGGGCGAGCGAGGGCTCGCAGCGCCACCCCCAGGAGCCCAGCCCGGGGAGCTGCCGCAGACCCCGGCTGCGGGGTCGGGGCGAAGGAAAGCCAGACCGGCCTGGTGTCCTGGGAACAGAGTGCCAAGGAACGGGCTCTCCTCTAAAGAGCGGCTGGCCGCTTCTTTGCTAACATTATGTGTTTCAGGAGTTACATTTCTAGGAGGTGCTAATTTCTCCTGGTCTGTAATGAGGGGCAAAACCGATGGATGCAATAGTACAGAAGAGGGGCAGCTGGTAGCTGGAGGAATCCAAGAGACCCAGCCCTACTCAAAACCCCTTTGAAGACAAGGGATGGAGGTAAGAGGCCGTACCAGCCATGCCATGCTACTCCCATGCCCACAGGCTCTTTGGGGATTGTGCACCGAGCACTGGAGTGCTCAGGAGGAACTTGGGTGAGTTTGTTGTCAGATCTTGTTTCACAGCTGAAGATACGCCATGCTGACCCAGCCCAGTCCCCAGGCCAAGCCCAGCGAAGGCACCCATTTGACACTGCGTTGGTGCTCTTGTCCGAAATGCCTGATTTGATGCAGTTTATTATAGCTTGAACAGCAATCTTGTGCACACGGGAACTGTAATTCCCAGTCCCTGGCATAAAATCCATAGGAATGGTGTCCCTGTTTCCCAGACAGCACAGAAAATGGTGTATTAGGTTGCCACTATTATTAACAACAGTAATAGAAGTACTAATAATGTAAATAGTAATAATTTGCGCGGTAGTGGTGCCAAGAGTCTCTGTCTCACAGTGGGGTCCAGTTGTGCCAGGTGCCAAAGTACATACAAGACTTCACAATCCAAAGACACTCAACAAAGTATAGGTGAAAGGAGCACTTCAGCCCCGCTTTTACAGCTGAAGACTGAGCTGCTAGTGGAATTTAATGGCACAATGGATGTTTGGTTATGAAAAAAAGATGTTGTGACTCTTCCCCTAACTTCTGCTTTGCTGTACATTTCCCTCTGTAGGTGTAGAGACCTGCCATTGCTTCCAGGCTTGCGCTTCTCCGGCTCTCTGGCCCTGATTGTCCTTGAAGCCCACTGTCTCCTCGGYTTGTGTCTTTGTTTTTCTGCTGCTGGTGTGTTGGCACCCTGCCTGCTGGGGCTCCTTGCTTCTCAGGCCTCCCCTTAGTTTCTGGCTTTGTTTTTGTCAGTGAAGCATACGGTACGGTGCCAGTGGTCCTGGTGATGCAAGCGAAAGCTGCGATTGCAATAATAAGCCGAGTAAGAAAGCCCCAGGGGGAGCAACCTGGGACAATATGCTCGTGGTGCTGCCTTCCTCCAGGGAGCAGAGACAAGGAAAAGAAACAAAGGAGACTAAGTGAAGAGAGGCAAGCAGGTGGCACTGGGGAGGCGGCAGGTGGAAGCAACTCAGCAGCGTACAAAAGATGAAAAGAGGAATGTAAGGAGAATATGAAGCTGAAAGAGATGCTCAATTTGGGACAAGGGAATGCCGAAGGAGCCACGTTTTAGGCCTTTGCAACAATAGCTTGTGAGGAGGTCTGCTTAAGAGAGGATCAGCTCTCCTCCTTGACTGACAGCTGCTAAATGTGTCAGTACCTCAAAAGGAGATGTTCTCAGTGCATGCACCTCAGGCTGCCTCTGCTGAACCGCTGCTTCAGGTCAGGTATATTTTATACACTATAAAATAGCAGCATCTTCAACAGTTCCTGAGAATCTCCCCTCCTCTGCAGTCATCAAAATGCACTCCTCATTCACAGTCTCCTTCCGACACTGGGAATATCTCAACCCTTGGCAACAGGTGATGACAGGGCATGACATGTTATATCAGTGTTTCAGTCTCTAGAAGATGATGATTAGATTTCTCCCACTTTTGCATTAATGTCCTGTGAGATGCACAGGGCTCAGCTTGCAAGCAAAATACCGTGTTTCCTACACACAGATGTATGGCTGAGCTCTGCAAAAACACAACGGATATATTGGTAATCCTTTTATCTTTTTTTTTTTAATTCAGAAAACCTTTACTTGGGGCCAACTTAATGTAATGCTTTGACAATCCAGATGATTGTCAAAATCACGTCAAGAACACATAAAATTAAACTCATTTTTCATTAGTGCCCCCTCGTAAACAGCAGAGATGGCCTTGTGGAAAACACGGGCCAAGCTGCATTTTTTTAAAAGATACTGTGTGCAACTGAGTTTACTACAGGCTGGAATCTGGGACTGACGGTCCTGTCTGCTTTAGTTTGGTGAGCAAACTATCGAGGCTTTTTGGATATGACTGCACTACACAGTGCGAGATGACACGGGGATTACCCAGCTGGCTCCACCTGCTTCTGCACAAAGCTGAGCCCTGCCTGGCTGGCTGCTCACGCAGTGGGCTGTGGGCTGCTAGGTCAGCGATCACCTGGTAAYGCACTTTGGCTACTCAACAAAGCTGATCAGGGAGTCACCTAATAAAAACCCTGGAATTATGTGTTGGAGACCAGTGCCTTTAGTCTTGATCTGTGTCCAAAAGCAGTGAGGAAAATAAAGCAGAGGGGCTCCAATGTTATTTAGGTATTTACTTCTTGTTCTTACTATATCCAAATGTTCTCGGAAACTGTTATGAAATCTGAGCATCGGCTTGCTTCCAGGTACTGTGCCTCTGTGGAAAGGAGGACTGTTAGCCCAAATCTGGAGCTCTGGGGAAGGCTATGCTTCAGCAGGGGGAGAAATCTGGAGATTTAGTGTTAAKCCAAAGAAATTGCTGCAGCTGGGCCACATTAGTCCATTTTTTCAAATTAATAGAAACATAGGGACAGACAGGTTTGGCACGTGGCACCCAAATGGGGCAGTTTTGTGTGTGTCCAACCAAGGGAGCTTTCCCAGAGATGTGACAGCTACATACACACACGCTGCATTCCCGAGCATCACAGATCACGTACCATATAACTGCAAGTCTTTCAACCTCCCTAATGAATCCTGTTAACTGGATCATTAACAATGATCAGCTATGCAAACGGCAAAGGAGGTAACCAGTTATTAACAGAGGACTCTTTCATTGTTTCTAAAAATACGCCTGTGCAGCTAGGTGTTTTCTTGTTCTCTACGCACACATTAAAGAGAAACTGCAGAGCAATAAACGTTAGTATTTAAAAACACCCAACTTAAGAAGGGCACATTCACTATAACTTTCCTCTTTATGGAGGAATAACAAAGGATCCCTAAACTTCTATGGTTCTACAGAGACTATAAAATGATTGTGAGTTTAACTGAATCTTTCCTGGTTTTGAAGGTATAAGATTAGTGTATATCAAGGGAATATGCTTTGTTAATACTTGAGGTTCAGTCCAGCGGCATTTCTCCTGCATTTTATGGCATCTGTTTTTGTCACTTTCAACAGTTAGGTAACGCACCAAGGTAAGAAACATAGCCAAAATTAAACTCTGTAAAATGAGAGATTGGGCTTACAGTTTCCCGTTACAAGCTTTGTAGGACTGGAAACTCGGGCAGCCAGAAACATGCGGCGCTACTGCAGTAAGTGACATCTTTCCTTGTTAATTATTCATACATAACAACAATCTACTGCTAAGTAAATACATTTAATGAAGAGGGCCAGCTTACAGTAGCAAAGAGCAGTTTTGGGTAGAAAGGCAGTATGTGTTATAGGCTGGGTTTGTCGCCTTCAAATTTCTGACAGAAAGCTTGGAAGCGTGAAAGAAAACGCTAAGCCCTCCGACATACTCTTGCCATCTTTTACCTTCTATTAACAACAAGGGCTGGGATGCTGAGCAGTTGGTAAGCATTGAATGTTTAAGTATTGTTACACACACTGTAGATTGTTTTCTCCCTGACCTGTGCAGCATGAATCTGAAATCGTTCCTCAAACCAAAGCCTTACCAGTGACCGGGGATGGCATCACCTCTAACACGGTAACTTCTCCTTATCCTGGCAATCCTGTGCTCCTGACCTCTGGGCCCGGTGCTCTTCCCAAACACTCTTACAGTGATTTTTATACAGAAATGTATCTTTACCTTCTTTCAGTTGTAAAGCTCCTAGGACTTTTACTGCCTCTCAGGGAAGGAGAAAGGATAGACTTTTCATGCTCTCAGCCTTACCTGTTTTGACTGTGTCTAGTTTTCCACATCCCTGCTTCACAGGCCAGTGCTTTCTCATYTGCAGTTACCAAATAACATGATCTAGTGTCTCCTTCCTGGAAAAGGAAGATTTCCTTCAGTACCATCCGGTATAAATTCCTCTGAGTTTGTTGCATGTCATAGATTTGTGCATTCTCACATATCTTGCAAATACCTAAATGGACATGCAATAGTTTCTGGTTTCCGTTTTCCAAAATAATGTAAATCAGGGTCTCCTGTCTTCAGCACAGCTTGGTCAAGCAGCAATTAGGACTCAGAAGGTGAGACTAGAGGTACACACACATGGTCAAATTCATCTGCTGCAGTTTCATTTTCGCATGGCTTCCCATGTGAAACGTAATGACTTCCACTTTGCAATTACACACATTTTGCTCTAGTTTGGCACTGTTCAAGAACTTCAAAGCACTTTCTCTAAAGTTAAGTAAAGTAACATCTGGAAAGCCTCCCTGTGCCAGCTACAGAGAAAACTAGTGTCCACGGTGGAAACAGGAGGCAGGAGTCCTGCCTTGGTCTCTGCTCCAACCAATAGACAGGAAAAGAAAGAACAGAAGTATCTGGAGTCCTGCTAGAAACACATTCTTCCTTTTAACACCTGGCATCACCTCCAATATAATTGTGGAATTAAAATGGATTATATTTTTATGCAATCTTGTAAAATGTAAAAGCAGCCTAGCTTTCGGTCTTTTCTAAGCCAGCTGATAATTATGGTATCTGCATGTAAGTGGCAGCAACACACCTCACACTCCAAACTCAGATCCCCAGGAACTGGAGCTGTTTTGTGGGAAGAAAGTAGTTCTACAAATAGCTGCCAATGTCTTTTCTGAGACTCCTCTTTTGTGCTGGAATAGCCAGAAGGGACTCTGGAGAATCCTGTCAGTGCCAGTGGGTGTTGGTGTGCACAAGCTGTAACCTCTGGGACAAAACAGAAAGATGGAAAAAGAGAGTATGAACACAAAACATGACTAGGAACTGCCTGCACTTGGGGAGCCAAAGAGTAAAGAATCACAGAAAAGAGCATTGTATAGCTTTTATATTAATCTAAAATGGATTCCTGAATTCTGTAGGCACAATAGGAGTAGAACTGGAAAAGACATAAAGATAAATGAAGGCCACAAATGGCCTTCATTACATTAAAAAAAACTTTCAGAGTGTGTGTGGTTAGGCTTATTTCTGTAACACAAATGACACTGGCTGCAGTGTAACTTCTGCTGTCATTTAGTATGTTGGGTGAAGTGTTAGGAGTCAATGCCAAGTGTATATGAAATGGAGAAGGTCTGGGTCTGTGTTAATTAGGGTTGACTGAAAGACATGGTAGGAACATCCATGATTGATTTCTTTAAGCATAATATTGGCTCCAAAAGGCATCAGCAGCTAGCCAGGGCAGCAGCCCATTCCAAGAATTCTTTTACGAACCTTGCCCAGATGAAAGTGAGCACTGCAGACAGCGCTGGAGGGGAAGAGTCTCCTTTCAAAGAGCAGTGCAAGCTCATGGGTATGAAACATCTTATCTCCCGAGTCCATGGGTAGCTCACGCTTGTCTGACGGCTTTTCCAGAAACAGTCAGATCATACAGTAACAAAAATGGATATAAAAGCTTTTGAGCTACTTCTAAGGGATCTGTGCATGCGAACTAATAAAGGCAAGTCTATGGTCAGCAGGGTTAAATCCACGAGACAACGGTCTGCAACTGCAGTAGAAAACATTCAGGGGATCTACGGTTTGAAAAAGCTGAAACTGCCTGTCTAGAATAATCACGAAAGCAATTATAAATAAAGTGTTCTTCTGCCTCAAAAAGTTTCATACAGCCATTAACAAATTCTCGGAACCTCTGGGTGCAAGAGATGAGATGTCTTTGGGGACTTAGTCCGGGCAATGCCATCTGTTTACCCTCTTATCTGTCTCTGGGTGACAGACCTGGCCTTTCGGAAGTTGTTCTGCCCTGCATTCACAGAATTGTTGCCCAGACTAGCGTGGCATCAGCTTCTTGCTCAATCACAGCCTGCAAAGCCATATTACAGAGTATCTCTTTTGCTAGTCTTCATTTCCAGAAGAAGGACAGCAAAAAATGAGTGATCAAACATGGAAATGATGTGAGAAGGCAAGTGAAATAGTTGGTGGAAAAGCAATTTCTGTAGGCTGGACGCTGTAATCAGAAAAAGCAGTTGAAACCTGTCCACGCTGATCTCACATCTGCACTTCCCACGTGCCAGGGTTGAGCAGATGGACCACATCGCTGTATGTGATGTTAGTTAGGCAAAAACCTGGTTTGAACAATATTTTGAAGGTGTGACATGCTACGGTGGAGCTAGCAGAGCTGTTGGGTAGCTCCAGAGGCACAATGACTGCCTGGGCCAGAGGCATTCGGCCAAACAGGGTATACTACAGCTGCCAGATTTATCTTGTAAATTCACCAARAGCAGAGCTGATAAGAACATAAATATGCCTCTTGGACTAATTTCTTCCTTTAGTCGTTAAGGAGAACCAGTAAGATCTGTCAGATCTATACATGGAGAGCCACTGGGAGAATTTGGTTTTTTAGCTCTGTGTAGGGAAGGAATTGTCTCTAGTTGTCTAGTAAAGGTTTCAGCCAACACGAATAATACATGGATTAGAGCTCCTTAGCATTGTTACTCTTTATTAGACCAATATGCTCATGGAAATTCAAACCCCTTTTGTAGGAACACTTTAAATTACCAAAGCATGAGTATCTTCTCACTGTTTTCGAATAGTAACCAAGGAACATTAAATTACACAGTAATTACTGTGCAGTGGATGGATAATGGTCTGGGTAGTTCTGTGTCATTGCAAGAAAAATGTATGGCTATTTCTGTGTTTGCAGTGCTGCAAATTCATTGTGATTTCCTAACACTAATTACCCAGTAATCTGTATGCACCTGGAAAAAGTCATTGCTGATATTTATCAATTAAACCAGGTCACCATAGAATTGCATAACACTGTCCAAATATTTGTGACCCTCTTGTTTTAGCTGTTACTTTTTTTTTTCCATAGGTATTGGGCTAAACTATGCAGTGGCTAGAACAGGTTTCTCTCTTTAATGAAAAGCTTAATTATTTCTTTTTTTCTAGAGATTGTTGCAAAAATTTAACTTTCTGCTAAGTGCTGTGTTGTGGTTTAACCCCAGCCAGCAGCTAAGCGCCATGCAGCCGCTCGTTCACTCCCCCCTGGTGGGATGGGGAGAGAATGGGAAGGGTAAAAGTGAGAAAACTCATGGGTTGAGATAAAGACAGTTCAATAGGTAAAGCAAAAGCCGTGCGTGCAAGCAAAACAAAACAAGGAATTCATTCCCTCCCTCCCATCGGCAGTCAGGTGTTCAGCCATCTCCAGGAAAGCAGGGCTCCATCACGCGTAACGGTGACTTGGGAAGACAAACGCCATCACTCCGAACATCCCCCCCTTCCTCCTCCTTCCCCCAGCTCTATATGCTGAGCATGACGCTATATGGTGTGGAATATCCCTTTGGGCAGTTGGGGTCAGCTGTCCCAGCCGTGTCCCCTCCCAGCTTCTTGTGTCCCCCCAGCCTCCTCGCTGGTGGGGTGGGGTGAGGAGCAGAAAAGGCCTTGGCTCTGTGTAAGCCCTGCTCAGCAGTAACGAAAACCTCCCTGTGTTATCAACACTGTTTTCAGCACAAATCCAAAACATAGCCCCATACTAGCTACTGTGAAGAAAATTAACTCTAACCCAGCCAAAGCCAGCACATGCTGGATTTTACAATCATCTAATAAATTTATATAATGCCATGTAAACAAGCTGTGTAAATATATATGCAGAGCCATGCCTTTTACAGGGATTTTTTTTAACAAAAGAAGAACTTCCACAGAAGTGGTATTCTCAGGAAATAGTTATAATTTGCACAGTGTTATGCATTAGCATGCTAAATGATATTGCTAGGTCTGAATTTACTGTCAGCAGGTTGCGTATTTTAAGTACTGTGCTTTGCTCAAAACAAAAACCCCAAAATATTTACTGACCTTTGTTGCTACAAAAATCCAGTTGTTAGGCTAGAAAGAACTGCTGACATCATATTAATCTGATCAGAAATCCATTAAATGCCCAGTATATCTTTTTATCTAGTCCTTGAAAAAAAAAATGGTCAAATGGATAAATGCCATTCATGGCCCTGATCCAGCACAACTCTATTTTTACCAGGCTGAATGGTGAGAAGAAACACGTTTAATTACTATAAAAGGTTAGGGGGGAGAGTACAATTGCAGCAGAAATGGAAGTAATATAAATTTCTATGTCAGGCTTGTCAGTATTTGCTGCTTCAGTGGAAATAATTTTTGAGGCTGCGTTCTCTCTCCCTCAACATGGAAAACTTGCGTGCTGGAAGTAATTCATTTGGCTTGTCTGCTCACTGCCGCATATGGCCAGAGTTGATTCCCGTGACAAAACCTGGACGCAACTCTGTGACAGTGCGAGTCTTATCTTGACTGCACGTCTCTCCACGTAAAGAGTGAAAGCTCCCTATAAAACAGTCAAAAGTGCAACTAAATCCAGCTGAAGATTTAGGCTTTTCTATAACTGCTGTTTCACATCTGATACGTTTTTAACTATGGATAGTAATATATGATGACTGATGCAACTCAATACTTACTCCTGTTCATGGCACAAAGCCAAACCTAGCTTCAGTAAAATAACCTAAAAATGACTCTGTAACACCCCAAATGCCAAAAGACTAACTTTGTACATAGCTTACAAAATAAGAAATGTTAGCAAAATAAGACATGGATATTGATTACAATTATAAATTATTACAATTAATTGCAATTATACATTATTAGTTTCTCTGCCGTTCCCCAGAAGGTCAGCTTCCTGAACACTTTCAGGAAAGTTTACCACATCAAGCACATGGAGACTGTGAAGATGCCTTCCTAGCAGCAGAACGAGGGGACAAATGCTTCATGAGCAGCGTATTTACTTGTAAAAGGCATCACTCTGCTATTCGGTGCAGCCATCTTTCTCCTATTGACTTTTCAGACAAATTACTGATAACTTTCCTAATGTTATGACAGGGTCAAACTTGATTCTTCACCTTCCACATAATTTTAAGCAACCCAGCTAAAGCCTGCAATGAATTAAAGACCGTCTCTCTGCTTACGGAAGTGAAAACATGAGTGCTAAGAGTCCAGCTGCTTTGCTGTTCATCTTCATAACCACGGCAGCTTCCTGTGTGTCAAAGATATGCCCTCTTTATTCCCCTTTAAAGTGATTTGCTAGTCCTAAGATACCCTTAAAACACATTTTTATTCACTGTAGATCAAGAATCTAATACTTATTCCTTTGCTTCTCTTCAATCAGAATGAGAACAGACCACGATCCATATAGCCCCTGCTGCCCACATGGGTAGTGACATACCATACCAGAGACTCTGACCAGCCTTAAATGCAATGTATGGGAGGGTGCGAACGATGTTTGTGGTTTGCTATACTTAGTTTTTTAAGCAAAGATACTGCAGACTCAAACAAAATTATTTGAAGTATGGGATTAAGCAGAGTTCAAATCAACTCACTCACAGGACAAGACAAAAAGGACTTGAAGGTCTGGAAAGGGAGGTGTAATATTATAACCATGGAAAGCAGAAATGCAGATAGCTGGCAACTGCATAATTGTATCCACCAAAACGTGGATGCACAAGCATTTCACACCCATCCAAACCCTGGCTGCTAATGTGAATTGGACGTGCTGCACATATATTTCACCTGTAGCCTTTTYAAATGCAGGTCAAAGTGATCTCAGAAATGCATAGGCCATTCATTTTACAGATCATTATTTTAGCTATGGATAAACTGATTTCTACCAGGAATGGTTTAAATCCTCCTTATTCAGAAAGGATAAATTCCTGCAGAGGTAGGAAAAAACTCCACTGAAGCGTTCAGCTGGTTGGAGGATTCACATTGTAGAAGCTGTGAAGAGTCAAACTGCGGAAGGTAAATCAGAAGTGTTTGCCAGTGTCAGTATGAAGAATGCAGATAAGCAGGAGGATATAAACTGTGTGACAGGAAGATGATCTGCCCTTCATTAAAGTAAACCGAGCCCATTGCCAGCAGTTCATGATGCGTTGTGGAGAAGAACCAGGGTTAAAAAGATGGAAAGAATGGGAAAAAAAGTCCTTCTTAAGATGTCTAGGCTTATCTCTTCACACTAAATTTGATGTTATGACCCTTTCTAATGGTAACTTATATGAAATTTCATTTAAAAAAACAGCGACAGAGTTACGTAATTAGTCCTGGCTTTCTGAAGTAAAAAAAAAAAAAATCATAATTCGCCTACTTTCAGTTAAAATCTCTCCTTCCAAGCAGTATTAAGTCACTGTGAAGACCATAAGCATGTGCTCATGGAACTTCTTTTAGTCACCTGGATGTCTTTGCTATCATCATGCCTAACTATGAAGCCTGATTATTATTTTGATTTGGGGTTTTTTTCTCCTTTTCCTTTACATGAAGATTGTTATTATGGGTGCCTAAGCTTCAGTCTTTACCTTCCAACAGACAAAAAATAACAAGCAGTTATAGGAAAGTGCTCTAAAAATGTGCTTTTTTAACAGCTAGGAAGAAAAGATAGTTTGGAAACCAAAATATCCTGGAGGCACTTTCTCCATCCATAGTATATTTGATAAATTGACTTTTGCTTCCAGGGCAGGCATTCAGCTTCTTCATTAGTATAATGATCCTTAGTCTTCTCTTCCCAAACTTAGACAATTTGAATGAAAAATAAGTTTTTTGAAGTGTAGCTATTAATAGTGTCAATAAATTTTAAGTTGTGATTACATATCGCTTACAGTAATGCTATCCCTCTCTACTGTAGATCAAAATATTTTTATTCAGCATTCTTAAAATCAAGTATCCTTTCTCTTTGCTTGACAAGAACAATCCAGTGTGCTGTCGAGTACCAAGGTGACTTGAAAGTTTTTCTAATGTGTAATCCCCTTTTATATTCTGTATTATGTATGAACTCAAAGATAAAATATCTGCATTATCTTAAATAAACTAGGTAAAATGTATTTCAAAAAGTTTCTTGACTCAAAAAGTAGCAAATCATTGTATGTATTTTCCATATTTGTATAGGTTTCATTATATTCTCATTCTAAGTTACTCTTAAGTCTCTTTCATATTTAAAAAATGAACTACACACCCATCATGCAAAATGTAAAGAAGTATGTTCAACTAGTTCAAATTAGATATACAGTAAAAATACACTTCCAAAGAAATATCATTTCCATTTTTGTTCATGTTTTTAACAGAATTTCAGACTAATACATCAAATGTGGAACTGTACAAGTATGTGAAGAAACATTAGGATTGCAGTAGTAAAAAAATGTACAGCATTCAAAACCAACAAGCTCTAAACAACCAAACAATACCACAGGATTGAAACAATCATGGGGACAACATAGGTCATTGGAGCCAGTGAGTGAATCCTAATGCACCTACATAAAGACCCTACATAGAATATTGTCTCTTATTTATATGCAAAATCCCTGATTTGATTAAACCAGACAATTTCTCTAATTGTCTCTTATAGGTTTTAGATAACATTAACACGAGAGTATTCCCCTTCATAAATGTCAGTTATTTGAAAAGGCAATATTGAGGATTGATTTGAAAGATATTTCCATCCATGTGGATTCAGGTAGTTAAAATACAAGATCACAAATAATAGCACTGCAATTTTAAAGAACCATTTGAATTGTTATCCGCTACATTTGCCGTAACACTTAAGAATTCAGGATTCAGTTTTTTAAAACTGTTTACAGGTTAATACACAGGGGTTTTAATTATGGGCTGTATCCATTTAACAGTGGACCAACATTGCCTTTTAAATTAAGAAAAGATCCAGCTAAGCATGTCAAAAAAAAAAAAAATCTCCAAGGTAATTGACAATGAACAAAACATTACATACAGCAGAATCTCTGTGTCTGAATACCTTTGAAAGGCAGATATGTACTCTTTTACAGTCCACTAACCAGCACAATTTCCTTATTAGACATTTATATTATGAGGAAAAATGTCTTGGACAAACCTGTAACAGTTATTAATTTAACCCAAATTATCTTTTTTAATGTTTGATCATTGTGCATAAACTTAATGAACTATGCTAGCCTATTGGTTTTAGTGACCAGAACGTAATCCCTTTCACAGATCTTAGCTAGTTATGATTTTTTTAGGACTATCTTGCTTTTCAGATAACTCACCTGTGGGTTTTTTTAAGCTGAAGCGTAAAAAAGGTTAATAAATGGCCTAATTATGTCAGCATTTCTATCCCACAGTCCTCATGCTCTGAGATCTCTCACTGATCTCGACAGGAATTTGGCTTGCACAAGAATGGCAAATTTTCAGCTGAGAAAGCTGAATAAATGTAGCACTTTTAAAACCAAAACGTTGTTACCAAAGAGTCTGGCCTACTAAATCATCTTCAATGCACTGAAAAGGGCAAAGAACACGAATCTTGGCACCTATCTTGCTGTTTATTTGGAATAAACTTTTAGCAATTTTGATCCAATGGGAGTGATGGATTAGTTTTAGAGAGCTAGCCACATACAACCTAACATTTGACTGAAATAAACTGATTGTAACAGGTTTGAAAAGGAACAACCATATGCATCTTATGTACCACTCAAAATCTATAAAACTACTGGGCAAACAGCATAGTGTATACTCGTTCTTATACATATTTAAACTTTGCTGAGGTATTTCTTTAATTACAGAAAAGCATCTTTAAAAACAATAAGAAAAAAATTCAAAATATGAGTTATATTCTGCACAGATTTTTTGGGGAGAAGGAATTAAATTGTATTGAAAGGTCCGCAATCGTTAAAGGAATAACCACTTTTGTTAGTAGCGATAATATCATATTCTTCCTTGGCTTTTTATKCCTTCAAAGCATTACAAAAAAATGTAAGGCTGTGACTTTATAAAACATAATTTTGCCTTGACTTTGCCCACCGGTGTTGTAAAATAACCTGAAATACTTCTGTCTTTTTCCTAGGGAAAATATTACCCAGTGCCCACCTCTGTAATGGACTGATTGTGGCCACACAGCTGTCGGATACCTGCTTGCCTCCTCCATGAAATGGGACAAGCCGTCTCTTGCACAAAAGCAAGGTTGTTTTCATAAATGCTAGCTGAAGTGAAGTTTCTTTCACGCAGCAAAATTAAGTACAGTTTGTCTGTTTGAATTTTAACATTATCTGATAATTTCTACCTGCAACTAACATTTATTTCTCTATAATGAAGATACCTAGACTGTTGTACAAGCTGGATTTCTCACCCATATATACTTCAGGAACAGGAGGAATGTATACATCATATTTAGAGTATATCCTAGGCAGATACTGTGTTTGAAGTGCAGTTTTCTAATCCTTTTAAATACAATCAGCCTATCTTGATTGTGACACTAATGTTAAATGTAACTGCAGCCATTACCAAGTAGTTTCCATAAGTGGTTTTATTACTGGTTAGATTTTACAAATTCTGGTATTYGAACAGACTTCGACCTTAAAATTCTAAAACAACAAAGCAACCAATGAAAGGCTTAGGACTATTCAAAGTAACAAACTCTTAACATTTTTGCCCTGGTCATAAATATACAGAGAGAAAAAGAGAGAAGTGGACATGGAATCCAAAGAATGTAGATAAAACAGTATATAAGGCACATGGCAGTCTTTGAAAATACAGAAGCTTTAGCCAACTTAAATTAATTGCTGTTTCCCTTGCTCAGTCCACAAAACTGTACAGTTACACAAATGTTGTGTTGCAATAGATCTTCCAAGTTATTCTTCAGTCCATACTCCGTAATACCAGAACACTACATTTCCTTCTGTTTTTTAGGAGAGATCCTAATTGTGGTTAGTCAGTTGCTCAAAGCCTCTATTAAAATACACTTGGAATTTCAACTAAGAATAATTTCTTTTTTAAAGAAATTATTAAGAAAGAGTCATCAGAAAAGATTTGTAAGAGTTGTCTGTGAAGGACTTCGAGATTCATGAACCTCAAGACTTCCGGGCACTGATGTCAAGACAGATGTCACAGTAGGCATAGTAGGATTAGTCAAGTCCGTTAAAGTAGTGGGAGTGCTGGATGGACTCATGGAGGCATTGGATATTTCTGAGGCAGGACCTGATGGGGTCCCTGCTTGGAGTGTTGAGTCTGAAGTCTTATCCACCCCTGTGTTTTCTTGACGTAAGAGGTTCCGTCTGAATTTGGCTCGAGCATTTTGAAACCAAACCTGAAATAGTTTAATATAACAGGGTAGCATTTAAAGAGCTGCAGTGTTTAAAAAAGCAAAAGCATACTCACAAATTCACCAACGCTTGAACTGTGGAAGATGTTTTTACTGGTAACATGTTAGAAAAGTAGCCCCAGTCATGAGAAGTGTCCTCTGCACACCTGTAAAGCATTCCTCTTTCCCTCTGCTGCAATCCTGTATAAACAGTCTGCCTTGGACAGCAGTGGACTAAGGATAGAGGACGGGAGTCTTTCTGTGCAGGCTATGTATAAAGATGCTTAGAAATTTGGCAGCCCACAGGAATCCTCGATTGCCCTCAATCCCAGAAGTATTTGTCTGGATGAGGCAGACATCAAGTATCTGACGAATACAAAATAACGAGTTTCGGCACCCTTGTATCTCAAGTCCATCTCCCATCGTAAGCAGCAAGTGACACAGACCACAGCACCCTGCCTTTCTGCGGGCCCTGAGAGCTCTCCCAGGAACTCTCCCATGTCTCAGTGTCAGCAGTGCTCTCGCTTTTCTAAAAGGACTGTCCCTCTTTCTTACTCTTCTTTTACTCTTCTTTCTCAAATGCTTCAGCTCCCTTCGCCTATGCCAGTCTCCTTTTTCAAATGTTTTTAGTACTGGAATGATGTCGGGAAAAGAGGCTTGAATGGTATTAAAGACCCACACTGCATTAAAAACTGTCATTTCAGTAGAAATTATATCCACATACAGAAATTTTTCCAAGATTGCTACTTCTTGCATTATTTGATTATTATCTATGAGTGAAGGACAAAAACTATGACTTCATCTTTCTCAGTTAAATTTCAGTGTTTAGGTCCAAATTAATAATGCTCTCCACTGTCTGCAGGATTTGTTTAAAGATAAAATATTTTTCTGACCTATTTGAAAATAGGTAAAATAAAACGTGTTTGTGAAACTTGCATGAAACCTAGGTACAGCATATTACTTTGACTAAATTTGAAAATGTCGTTAAATACCCTGTGTTCAACCTGATCTATGTTGATACCAGGTAATTTTACTGCTACAAACTAGCTGAAATTTCACTGTGCTTATTTATCAGAAGGCCTTCTGTCATTGCTACGTTCTTTACAATGGACTCAATCCTGACCCTACTGTCCTCATGTTGACCTGCTATAAGGAATAGGACCGAGTCTTTCCATTCCAGATGCAATGAGCCTCATCATCTCTGTATTTGTCGGAGAAGGAAACCAAGCGAGTGAAAGGATTTGCAGAGCCATACAGTATCTCCATCAGATTTCTCCTCTCTTCCCGCACACAGGGAAACTGAGTGCACGGAGCTCATGAGGCCACACCAGCCTGTACAGAAATTCTGACCTCTACCTCTGAAACAGCATAGCCCCTGCCATAGGATCCGCTTTAAGCCAGACCGCTAACAGAGGAGCGATTCGTAAATACAAGCAGTCCTGTAAGGTGTTCTCTTTGCGCTCTCAGCTTGCCAGCCGCAGTTAGAACTGATGAACATCTCAGCTGTTTTTCCTCTGACTGGTTTTCTTCTCCTCTATGGATGGTCCAGACCCAAATTTCCCCTATTGAGCACTCTTACTTGTTCTCTGGAAAGCTTTCTCCCCCAGCCAAAGGTCTTTAAGGTGCACATCCTCTCTCTTGCACTCTCTCCAGGGAATGCCACGAGGAAATAATCCTCAGGCACAAATTCTAGCAGTGGCCATAGGAGCTGCATTCATGGGCCACGCATATATCACATCCCTAGAGGTCCTTGTTTCTGAAAGCTTAGTATTTTAAAACGGTTTATGTTGGCATTCCCTTTGTTAAAACACTTAGTTTAAAGGCTATATATCAGCATCATATACAACAAGAAAACAAAAATCTCCTAAACTAGCACTGGCAAAAATATACTCATGATTTTATAACATAGTCCATTATAGTGGTAACCTGTTAAAGGACAGCGATGTGGTCAAAACCAGGCAAAACCAAATGTGATATTTTTGCCTGACACATTCACAGCCAGTGTCCTCTCATATGACTGTTCATTCAGAGCCACGCAAGAAGGGAGGCACAGAATTGTGTACGCGTGGTTCTGAGCAAGGCGAGAAGCCTCATGTGCAGGGGATGCACGTGAAGCAAATCAGTTTGTTCTGGTCATTCAAGCCGCAAAGTCTCAAGCGCCAACTAGTTAGGAATGGTAAAAAACAGCAATTTGAACACTTATGAGATTTTTTACCTTTCAGTAAGAGATAATTTATATTTGTCCCACAAAGTAATTTGATTTTGATTTTTTTAATATACCTTCTAGCAATTGTAAAAGGGATAATACATACGAAGGTGAAATGGAAGTTTAGAGACTGCCACTCTTGATATGTATGTGTACCACGGTTATGTAATAATTAAAACAAAACCACTAGTCCAGTTGCATATACACATACTTCTGCATAATTTCACACTTATGTTTATTAAAAATACACATATTTATATGTGCAGTAGCCCCAAATATGAGTAACATTTCCATTCCTATTCACAAAACAATTTTCTTGCTTGTAAAACTGTAGAAGGCACCATAACTATTTTGTTCATTTACATTGTTCCTAAAAGTCCAACTGCTCCTTAACCTCAGCAGGGCGAGAGACTCTATGGTATTGCCTCTGTTTGTGATTTGAAACATGTAGTATGTAAAGAAAAGTGAGCAAGATTATTGGTGCTTATGTGTTCCCCTTTATCTGCCATTAAATATGAAAACCTGTGCTCAGATGCCCTTACCAATGACCATTAATGCTGCTTTCAGGAGCTGCACGTGTAAGATGGTTCATTCTCTCTTTAATAGTGGTAATTGATGTTAGACATAGAAAATATTCCATARTTTTGTAAGTATTATTCAAAAATAGAGATGATATGACTACTTTCACTTTCTTCCTCACTGAGATATTGTCAAGGTTAATCAGCTAATGGTTATAAAGCTCTTCAAAATTGTCCAATAATAAATATTCATGTTATTACTGAAAAGGCATCTAAATATTTGTTAACTGAAATTCTGAAAATACCTTGTCTCATGATTGAAAGAGATAACATAAAATAATTATCACAATAATGATATTCTGGTATGCACTTAAGATATTAAAGTATTCAGCAAAGACTTCATGTTGAAGAGTAAGTGAAATAATTAAAACCATTGTTTTCTGAGTTGTAGGAATGTAGGCCTGCTTCTCTACTGCCCTGTGTCGTTACTTATAGCTGTGCAAAGTAGCGTGTAAGAGCTGGCAAGTCAGGGTTGCCCATGCATAATGGCAGTAGTGCTGTATGCTCACATTGGCAATTCAGGCCCTGCACCTGTAACGGTATTACAGTAAAGTTAAGAAATAATAACCCAATCAAACATAACTGAAAGAATTGTTCCAGAAGGACTTATCTCACATCAATTACACAATTAGGAATCTGGTCTTCAGTACTGAGGAATAAACAAAATCATTGGGAAGTATTTAGTGTTTTTCTGTCCAACTGTATCATTATAAGGCTGAGCTATTTCAAATCAAAGGGGAAAATATGGACCAAAACTCTCACTGAAAAATAAAAGCAGCTGCGAGACCCACCATTGATGCTACCACATTCTGGTTAGCAGGGCTGGATGCCTGTAGCTGGACAACTCAGCAGCCAGGCAGAATAATATTTACTGTGGTTAAAATATTATACTATCTCTTCAGTGATCTGTGCAGCTAACTCTTTGTCTCCATCAAGTAAAACGGGAATAAAATAACATCTCCATATGATTGGGAAGTATTGAAAAGAAATACGCTAAGTATTGTAAAGGATTCGGATACTGCAGTGAATGGGATCATCTAATCACCTTAAATAACTTTATTTTCTTGTTGGTAACACCTCCATTGTTGCAACTGTCACATATTAGTTGTATGAATAGCTTGTGCTAGAAACAGATTTTTAAACACAATTTTTCTCATTCACACAGCTACCTGGAGACATTTAGGTTTACTGAATTTTACCAACTAGGAAGTGGAGAACCAAAAATATAAAGGATGTTGCACCACAGAGCAAACTACGTTCACTCATTGCACACATATCCTGATTACTCTGTTGTAATTATTAAACACACAGTTAAAGGGGAACTATGGGATATTTTATGAATGGAGGCTCGGTAAAGAGTCTGCAGTATGCTATCCTAAAGCAAATCTTCATCGAAAGGTAGCGCAGGGTCCCCACGCATGATTGTGAAAATTTTCATGCTTGTTGACTTCTGGAAACTGAATTAGCAAAGTCCAAATGCATTCAGTAATCCTTGTAGGGTTTTCATAGCAACTTTACTGGGGAGTGATTCAAGAAAGAATGAGCAGTGTGCAAGACACCCACTGAAAAATAACGCTTTATGTTCCTAAACTGCTTTTCCCATGGATAATCATATTCCAGACTCCTGGGGAGAGAAGAGGTACATACCTATAGCTAGCAAACCATGTCTTCTTAGGGCTATCTACTTCCATCTTCCCTTTCTAAACTCACAAAAAGAAAGACCAATTCCCAAAAGAGGAATATTTATGCCAGTTAGTTAGCTCACAATTAGCTGGTCACTTTAATTATGAATGATAGCTTACAATAATGGGCTTGTGTTCCCCAGCTGCAGTACAAGAAGTATATGAATTAAATCTCAAATATAAAGCTAAATTGGAATGAAAATAAATTAAAAATAGGGGTTACAAATATAAATAGGTTTACTGTGATTCTAACGTGGCTACTTAAGGAAAACAGTCTGCATTAAAAAGCCACTGAAGGAAATGTAATTCACGAAGCAGTATGTTACATTTCCATGCCATTCCACTTCTGAACATGTGTAGCTGATGACTAATTGTATATAAAGCAAAGACAGAAGTCAGGTCTTCCAAATCCAATATCACAGATCATTAAGAATATGGCCAAATTCTCTGCTCATCTACAAACAAAGCACCCTCATTACATGTTATGTGGGACTGACTGTATAGTAAGGGCACTAAAGCTGTTTCCTAAATCACTAGGAACTCTACAACTTGTGTTTAGGAAGTACACTGGTTTCAGAACAAGAGAACCTGTTTCTCCTGATCTGCTGCCTTGTATTTTCTATTAAAATATATTCTATTGATGATATACAAAGAGCCACAATCCTTCATCAACTGAACTGAGATCTGAACATACAGAAAATACAATAGCTTACAAGCACGCCTAATAACATCATCAGGAATGCGGAAGATTTCTTACTACTGGCAAGTGTAGACGTACGTCTGGGAGTCCATGTGCCTTTGGTATGTAAGACAGACTAATACTAATGATGCTTGTTTAGATCAATAGTGTCAGTGAATTACTTCGTGTTCAATAAATGACACAGATGGAACGCCAACCTTTCTGGCTGAAAAGAATTAACAAGTGACACTATCTCATAACCAACATCACGAAGAGTTTTCCCCAGCAAAGAGCAACCCTGAAACTCATATAGGTGAACTTCAGTGTTTGAAAAATTGCCTCTCACAGGTTAGAGATAAACCAATTGGGCACAAATCTTCTAAAATCAAAAAAACAAGTTTGTTTTTTCATGGCCCAAATTAATTTTCAAACAAAAAGTTCAAAAGAGTATGGAGTAGAGAGTGCTCGTAACAGACAGGAAAACTCAAGTGATACTAGACAAAGTATCACTCCAAGTCATTTTCTTGAAGTGCCTCCGACAGCATCATCCTCTGGATGCAATTCTCACCACCAACTATCACCTTCCACCACTCTTCAGCTAAAGGAGCCCAGACATAAAGGAGTATTTAACTGAGAAAGTAAAAGAATTTAAACACCAATTACCAAAACGATGAAAAAAGTTTAGTGGAATTGTAAGGGACAGTTGCAAAAAAGAGGAAGCACTAAGCACCTTAAAACTGCAAAATGCATATGTTTAAGACAGAAACACAAGCAATGAAGAAACTGAAAAAGGGAGTGAGGTGAAGTGGAGACATAGAGTCCAATTTTGGAGACAAGGAAAAACATTCTGAAAAGTAAGGAAGAAACAGAGACAATAACTTGGAAAAAAAGATGGAAGGAAAGACTCATTAGGTGAAAAGAGGAGAGAGAGATGGAAGTCAAAGTTGGTGTGGAGTGAGGAGAGAGAACAGAAAATTGATCAAGAGAAAGACACTTTCTAGACACTGATCTTAGACATTTCTTAATGCACTATGTGAAATTTCTCAGATAATTCAGGTGAGTGCACTGTAGTGGACAGGATAGATATTACTGAAGTGTCTAAACTCTCAGGGTAAAATAAAGGAGAAGTGTCAAAATAAGGGTAGACAAATGCAGTCTATTATTTTGCCCATGTGCATGGATAAAGGAGAGCTGCTATGAGAGACACTATGTCAAACGTTAGGATGTGCACTAGTTATATCGCAGCAATCTGTTCTACCACCGCAAATCAGCCTCATAAAAACAAAAAAAATCCAACTATGGAGGACATAGCCAAGAGAAGTAATTACATACGGTTTTTCATTAGTAGTTTTTACTGGGAAGCCTGCAAAACCTTTATTCCTTCTTCTGTTAGGTATTAACACTGTAAGGTCCAGAATCTCTCCAGTGAATTCAGTTTTTCTCAATAACTTTTGTCTACTGTCCTCCACTTGCCTATGAATTTGCAAGAGCTGTCCATGATGCTTTCCCAGGAGTCTGTCTCTGAGCCCTACCTGTCTCTATGAAGCTCACATTCTACAATTAAGACCCATTTAAAAATGTCAGCAATAGATCCTGGAATGCCATAGCTCCTATATGCCCAAATTTATCTCTAGGTATAGTTATTTGGATAAGTGCCCATTAAAATTGACTTCTTGAATCAGAACTATAAATTAAAATGGAGCTGAATCAACTAATATTCTCACCTTTGCTTCCCATAATAGTTCAAACGGAGTGCATATCCTTGAAGCAAGAAAAATCCAGCTTTCAGAGAAAAAGTCCTTTTAAGATGCAGTCTCCTTTCATTCTAAGTTACTAAACTATGAATAAAAAATTAATCTTTGAAAAATTAAATTTATGTCCACTTCAGTTATGAAAGAAAAGATATCCTCCTTGTCCTGATAAAATAAATTCAAACTGCTGATTCATTTCTTATAAAGGTAAACATTCACAGTAATTTCTAAATTAAGAGCTCTCTATTTACAGTGAACACACTAACTAAAATAATTCAGTTTTTCTTACAGCAGATTGGAAGCTAAAGCATGCACCAGAATTAACTAAATACAGGAAAACAAGCAGGGCCCCAAATCTTCACAACTGTCATTAAAAATTAGAACCCAAGTGATCTACTTTTGGGAAGCTGAAAAGAAATAACTTTTCTCATACTTTCTAGGGTTTAGCTGAAGTCTCACAGAAGGTATGAATGATTAAGAAAAGCGTGCAAAATCTATGGCATTTCAAATATAAAACTGATATTTTATTTACTTTTCAAGACAAAAGACTGCTCTTCTTACCTGAAGAACTCTTTTGGTCAGGCCGGTTTTCTGAGCTAGCTGTTTCAAGTCCTTGGCATCAGGATTGTGGTTAATAGCAAAGTATGACTTCATTGTCCGCAACTGGTGGTGTTTGAATGATGTCCTCATACGCTTTGTTTTTTGATTGCTGGGGTATTGCTGGTCTCTATCCAGGTGGTCACCATCATTTTCATTGCAACTTAAAGCTTAAGGCGACAAGAGGAAAAGGCGTGTAAATCTATTGCTCTGTGACCAACATTGTTTGCAGTTCATCTGAGTGCAGCAATTAAAATAACATACCATGGCATGTATTGTACTGGTACAAATCCTACTTGCCTTCCCCTCCATTTCTGCATCTTCTATTTTTCCCTTACAATAACCAGCCTGCAAGGACCCTCACCTGCCTCTTTATGGCTTTTAAAATGTCAGGTCTGTTTCCTTTTTTCTTCCCCCCGTCTCCACACAGCCTTTCCTCCACTTTCTGCTTGTAGGACAGGAGCTGTCCTCAACTCTGTAAAGTGTTTTAATGTACTTTGTATCACTATAAATTGCATTGTAATGTACAAAGAAAGCTGTACAATACAGTCCACTTAAATCTGGATGGAACAGACCAGTTAAAATTATAATTATTTCCTCCATCAAACTAAACCCTGTAGAGTACAAGAGAGACCATTAAATGAAACACTATAAAATAAATAAAGTTTGTGGGTACCAGACAGCAAATTATTACTATAATTTGACTAGCTAAAGAAATAAAGCTGTTAATACAATGTATCACTGGCATGCCAAATGAAAAATATATTTTTAATTATTTATATGTTTATATTTCCTTTTTTTAAAAAGTATTTGCAAATACTAGTTTGAGTGGTCAATTCTGTTATATCCTTTTGAAATCACTGAATGACACTGATTGATACACTTGCATAAATCAACCATAAAGCCTGTAAAGGAGGTCTATGAGCAAGGAACATTATAATAATTATCAAGTAGTATTAAATGTTGAATGCCAAGCAAAATAATGTCATAGACCAAAAGTAGTTTGTCATTTATTTGTGCATACAGTAAACCATAGAAAAACTCTTCAAATAACATTAAGGACCGAGCTTAAATCCACCAAAAAAATCAGGGATATAACTGAAAATTAGCTCTGACAAACTATCATTAATTTACTTTTTCTATTCCAATATCTACAACTCCCTTTTAATTTCCTATAAGTTTTATGTTAAAAGTAATGAAAAATCACTACTATCTGTGTTCTATGTTGCATGTAAAAAATTAGAAAAAAATTGTATTTTAAATTGTGAATTATTGGTGAATTTCTTAAACACATAAACAGATTTGTTTTCAATTGTCCGTTATTGCTGGTTCATTACAATTGAGTACATCTCAGAGACATGTCTTTATAGTCTTATTTTAAATTAATGCTATCCATCAGAGGTTTTCAGCCCTATTGAAAACATACAAATTCTGAAAGGCATGCATTAAAAACAGTTTTAAAAAATATACATAAAATGCACATACTCATAAGTAAAAATCCATACAGGTTCTATAAACAGCAGTTTTGCAGCATGTACAGTAGCTGCTTTGCAAACTTCAGCTTTTCAAAAACTTCTACAAAGATATGGCACAATATAGAGCAAGGCCTGCAAAAATTCAGCTTTAAGACCAAAAGCAYGTTTGTTTAATAGATACGTAGAAAGTGTCCGAAGCCTCGAACTTTTCTGTGTGTTTCTGTACGCCTATAATTTAAAAAACAGCTTAAAAAAATTGTACTGTATATATAAATGTGTATGTATGTGTGCATGCATGTGCGTACATTTGTATAAATCCTTTCCAGACCTAAGTATCTTGTGCCAAATTCTAGCAATAAGAAGCATTTCTGCTTGTTTTCCTGTGGCATGGAAAGACTGGAAGCACCTGAATTTAAAAGGTATAAGACACGTAAAAGGAGATAGTAAAAATGCAGTATTAATGGAGCTGGATGGAATGTAGAAAAATCTTTTTTCTGGTTTAAGAACTGAGATCTAGTTGCCAAACTGGGGTCATCCCGTGTGCTCCAGTTTCCTTCATAGCTACAGTTCCTGCTGTAAAGAATACTGGGATGAATAACTGAAACTATATTGCTCATAGCAAATTCTATTATGGAAATGTAAAACTAAGCAGTACTTGGTTTTAAAATGTACTCACAGAATTTTAGATATCAGTAGTGGAAAAGACCTCTGTATGTTATCTTAAATGCTTTCAAACCCTCCCAGAAATAACAAGGCAGAGACTTAGGAGGAAACGCATCAAAATATGTCTGAAGGACTGAGGTCTGTTCATGTTTATATGCAACAAAACAAACCCTACGGCTGCAAGCAGTTGGATGTTAACCTGTTCCATAGAGAATGAGATACATTCAGGATCCAAGGAAATAAAAGTGATTCTAAACCCTCCCAGAATGGAATGAGGGTATCAGCTTTTCGTCAAGCCCTGACAGGACAACGAACAATTTACTCTTTGAATTTCTTGTAATTTCACCTCCTCATCTACTAAATAAAAATAATATTAAAATGACAGTAAATATGTACCATTTGAAACTGACTAACTATTGTCCTTTTCTATGAAGAAAGTTATAGAACAGATTTTGAAAGTGCACATGGGTGTCTGCTGTTCGTTGTCTTGTGCAAGTGGTTTGGGTACCTCCAGGCATCACCTGATATGACATAAATATTCCTAGTTAGTGCCAATTCCCCTCTTGTATTTGGTTGTGGTACTTGGCACCATCTTCAAAAGTCTGTTATATTAGGTCTAATATTATATGCATCTCTCTCAGAATCTGAAATGTCTGTGGGCGTTGCAGGCACAGAGATACAGAGGGGGCCAAGGGTGTAAGCATGTGGAGATTATAAGAGCTGAGGAGTTTCTGCAAAAGGCATCATGGCATAAGACTAACACTGTACACGCTCCTCACGCAACCCTCTGTTTTTCAGGCACTTCTTCCCTGTTCCTTCGTGGTGTCCTTGTGTATCTCCCAAAGGAATTGTTGAAATATCCGTACATAAGATTTCCATTCAATTGCAGTATCTAGGGCTCCTGCTGGGAGTTCAGAAATACAGTTGGTAAAATTCCAGTCGAATAGAGGAGTCTTAAATTCACTAATGTTTCATTCCTATTTTTTGATAAAACAAATTCTGAAGCGGTGCCAAGTCTCTTTTTTGACCCTAGAACATTTCTAAGGCCCTTGTGCCTTTYCCCCAGTCCCACGTCCAGGCCATCGCCCTCCTGTCCTTCGGCTGGTCTCACCAGCGGCCAGCTCTTACAGCCTCCTCCATTAGCACCACGATACAAACGTCCACTTGGCCACAAGATGGTGATGTCCACGGAGAGCATCACTAGAAACTAAGATTAAAATGTTATATTTTGATATTGGTGACCAAAATACTCTCTGCAGAATAATGCATAATACTGTCTCTAAAAACAGCGACATGAGTGTAAAGCAGGGTGTGCTGTTATCTTTGTAACAAACACTATTTGAAGAAGAAAGCTTGGGAGCACTGTTTCACACTCAGATCGCCAGATCCCCCCACACGTCAGGATTCAGGGCAAAGCGTGTGCTTAGTAGTTAGTAGGTCGCTAAGTATATGGCACATGAAGAAGATGGGAAAGAGGAATTTCCTTTGGGAGAACTTTTGTTCTTAGTAGCTTGTGTTTGACATGTTAAATTACCCAAAAAGAAAGCAAACTAATCCTGATTCTGAAAGAATGATGAAACAAGAGACACATTTGGCGCGTGCATCAGCTCTCCATATTCAGTGGCTCAGGAACATACACCCCTTTCCTTCTGTAATAAGAGAGTCAAGGGGGTGTTTTAACCTCCTGCTGCCTGGAGAGGGAACTTGTGATTAACTAGACTAGGCAGGGGTGCAGCCTTATTTGTTGTTTGGCAGGCGTGTGTAAAGGACTTTGTGGTACCCACATCCTTGAAGGAGACAAAAGTGAGACAGAGCCCTCTGAATGGTACTTGGGACAGGAACAGAGGTAGAGTCTTTCTCCCTGGTGGAAGGAGAAGACACCTGGAGAAGGCAGACACCTGAACTCCTTACCACAACTGGGATGAAAAGGGGTGAAGCTGTGGCACTTGGAGCAGGCAAAGTACCCCTCCTGGCAGCATTGAAAGGAGGGCATCCCCGCCAAGCCTTTGGAGCAACAGACACAGAAAGCGCTGCCCCAACCTTGAAATTTCAAGAGGTGTTTCTAGGAAGAGGGAGATAAAGCCTGTCTTAAGGAGCGACTATCTTCCAGCATCACAAGGCCACGAGAGAGGAGAGCTGGGATTAGAAACCCCCTTTCCTCCGGCCTTCCTCAGCCGCCTGGGACAAAAGGGCTGCCTGTCCCGCTGCCTCCCGGGGCTGCTGGAGGGACGGGCCGCCCCCCCCGCGGCCGCGGTGCCTCTAGGGGGAGAGAG
The DNA here is from genome assembly GCA_035582835.1 of Phoebastria nigripes. Taxonomy (NCBI): domain Eukaryota; kingdom Metazoa; phylum Chordata; class Aves; order Procellariiformes; family Diomedeidae; genus Phoebastria; species Phoebastria nigripes. The sequence continues at coordinate 206,564 of JAYKAV010000500.1, read as the reverse complement.
CGGCCCGGGACGGGGCTGCGGCGGGGCGGGAGAACAAAGGGTCCGGAGAGGGGCCGCGCCGGGCACCGGGCTGTGCGGGAGGAGCCAGCCGCGGAGGGTTTTTCCCCTCAATTAAGCCAATTGAATGGCGCTGAATAGCCGGTGCGAGTGCGCGGTAATTCCCTGAGCGCCACGATTAACCCGGGCAGCCCCGGCCGAGCCGGGCTCCTCGCTGCCCGCCGGGCTGGGGGAAGGGGCYGGCAGCGGGGCCGGAGCGGGCTCCGCTCCCCTCCCCGTGGGGCTCGCCCCGCCGTGCTCTTCCCGAGGGACCCCCCGGCCCTGCGCCAGGGCAGCCTCCCTGGGGAGGGAAGGCAGCGCTCCCGGAGCCCCGCTCGCCCTTTGAGGAGCGAGCAGTGCCGGCTCCCTGCCTCTGCCCCAACCCCAACCCTTGCCCCCCGGGGAGGGGCCAGATGCACCGCGCCCGGGGGAGCCCGAAAGGTGACCACGTCGGAGGGGGGAGAGGCGGAGGGAGAGAAGCAGGAGGAGGGGGCAAAGGAGGGAACTCTGATTTTTCTTAGGAAATCACCAAGACATCCTTTTTTAAGCTGAGACTCCTGTTTGCTCGCTCTGCAACTGTAGTCACAGGAAAGCTTATTCTGAGCTTTTAGTCCCAGGGGAAACGAGGGGAGAAAGAGAAATTCGCTCTTCAAAACTTTCCAGGCTTTTCCCATTTTTGTCAGGGAAAAAAACCTTTTGACAAAGCCCCTTCGGAGGGTCAGCTCCAAACGGCCTCGGCGCTTTCCCGAGCCGCGCCGGGGGAGACGGGGGGTGGCGGGGAGGGGAGGGAGGGAGCGCCCGTGGTGCTGGGCCGGCTGCCGCAGCCCGGGGCCCGCCCGCGCCGGGGGAGCGGGGCCAGCGCCTCGGCAGCCTCCGTCCCCTGGCAAAAAGCCACCCCCAGCCCCCGCTCCCCACCCGCCGAGGGTGTGCATCTAGCCCAGATATTTAGTCACCTTCTCACTGAAACACTATGTATCTTCCCGCTAGTAAAGGAAGGAAATAMTTCCTAATATCTTTGCTCTTTGCAAGGGTATTTTATCAGCTCGTGGTGCCCCAAGTCTGCGCAATGCATCTGTCATTTTCGAGGATATTTTAGTGTCTTCATATTAAAGACAGACTAGATATAAATGAATAAAATACAGCAGGCTGTGGGAGGTTTGGGGTCTAATTCACAAAGGGAGTATTCAGAATTCTTTACAGGTGCTTCTGTGTTCAGCAAGCTTTCAGCCATTGATTTACTGACCTAAAAAACCCCATCAAACTCCATTCCAACAAGTGAAAGAAGAAATTATGATCACAGGAACACACTTAAAAAAAAAAAGAAAAGAAAGAAAGAAAAGGAAGTCTTTTTGAAGTTTCAGCATCCTTCTAAGCTATTTTCCACTTGTCAGGCTTTATCCACATCTAAAACCCATCATCCCCGTGCCAACGGAGTCTCGTTTAAGTAAAAAAAAAGTCAGTCCAATTCGTGTTGCAGATGAATATTTGCTGCAATTTACAAAATAATTCCAGTCTCAACTCTGCCTAAGTTTACGGGTCCCCCTTTTCCCACCACCTCTGGGTGTAGATRTATTTACACAAAGTATTCTACACAAATTACCAGCAACAGATCCCCTCAGAGGACAATATTGTGCATTTCTAGTGCATTTCTGAGAAGGAAATGACAAGTTCCATTTAAAATAAAAAGAGAAACTATCACACTTTTAAACGGTTTCTCTTTAAAAGGCAAAAAATCGAAGGCTTTGCAATAATTTACTAGTTTGTGAAATTCTACATCACCGGGCAACCTGGTCTGATTTCCAAGATCAATGGCACTTACTATTGTATAAATTGGTCGATTATTGGTTTAGTAAATAGTTAAGTAGTTAAATAGTTTAAGCAAAGAAGCCAAAGGTTCCTCAAGGAAGATCTCTTAAGCTTCAGTTGCAACTCTAAAGAAAAATTAAGACCAAAAAATCGGAGGGCAATTATTTTGAAAACGAATTTTAAAAAATACAGTTATAGACGGTTTATTTAGGAAGCCAGGGAGCAGCAAGACTTTCTCAGGCTGTGCTCCCATCCAGGACAGATGCCGCTGGTTCGGTTTACAGGTCCTTTGAATCTGAACATCTGCCCTGCACAGGGAGACAGCGGAAGGACAATTAAAATCTAATCCCTCCGAAAAGGAGACTTTTTTAAACGGGCAAGATGCATATTTTATGTATGTTTTAAAGCTCAACTGTTACTCGCGAGAAGACTACATACACCTTTCATCAACCTTCACCACTGGGACTACTACTGATTTCTGCACTATTTCCAAATTATTCAGCAATTAGTTAAACCAATAATAGCTAGCAATTTTGTTCCCGAGGTGCGTTTGCCAGTTGGAGATGCGCCTTTTCGCCCTGCCATTTTCAGTGCAAACCACTCAGTTTCGTCGCTATTGTTACTCTGTCTTTAGGCGCAAAACACCCGCAGCCTCATCCCCCCGGCGTGGTCGCCTCCCCCGCACCCGAAGCCTTCGGTGCTGGAAGATCACCAGCACAGCCCGAGACCCTCACCACTTCCCTCGGTCTCCCCCACGCACCTTCCTCCCCCCCGGCCTCTCCCCCTCTGCGCAAGGCGGAACGGCAGAAGCACAGCGCAGCCCGGAGCTGCGGGTCCGGGGCAGCCGGGGCGCGCAGAGGTGCGGCTCGAAACAAACCGCAGCAAACTTGGCCTTTACCTAACGCCCTCTTCGGGAAAAAAAAAATGTTAAAGGCAAATCTACGCCCTATGGGGCATGTCTGAACTTCGTAGATTAAAAAAGAAAACATGCTCGAAACAGCGGAGCAGTGCAGACAATACTGGAGCAGCACAAGGAAAGAGGCAAACGAGTTTCGTCTCCAGGGTCTAACGGGACGGCTGAGCGCACAGCTTAGGGAAACTCGAGTCTGAAGTAAACCCCACCTCCGCCTTGAATTCTCCTAATAAAATCAAGATCTAAGAATTTTCTTTTGGCCAAACACTTTTTCCTGTTACATACAAGGAGCAGTGCTGGAAGACCCAGTGATCCCAGCCGTTCTGGTGGGCAGTTACATGGACGAAGAAGAGCGAGGGGAAGGGAGGAAGCAGGGATGGGGGGGGCAGGAGACTGCTCGAATTCCTTTGCCTGCAAAATTACAGTGCTGTGGTGGTGGTGAGGTTAAACGAGGAAACACATCAGAAAGTTTGCAGCTCGATGCAGAGAGACTGGGAGACAGAGTTTCTGCAGAGACTGCAGGCTCGTGGCTGCTGCCAGGTTTGCTCCCTGTCTTCTTGCTGCTGATCTCAGTTAAGAGGCAGGGGCTGCGACTCGGGGCAGTGAGGGTTTAGAAAGGGGATGCTGTGAGTTTCCCGACTTTTCTCTGAGTAACATCTGACGATCAAAACTCCAGCCGAACTTGTCACTGTACGAGCAGACTCGAGGCTGCCTGCAGACACCTGCTGCCTCCAGCCCCTGCCCGGGTTCCGCGGGCACCCGCACCCCCAGCCCTGCACCCCGCATCCGCCTCCCGCTGCAGGTCCCTGGGAAATAGCTGCTTCCTTACTTCCTCTCTCTCTTTCCTTCCAAAACTCTGAGGTGCAAGAGCTCAGGACAAGGGCAGAATAATTCACCTATCAGCAGCCTTTGAGAGTGTAGCTACTAAAGAAAATTCACAGCTCTCTGAAGTGCTAACTTACAATCTCTGGTTTCCAGATTTTATTTCAGGCTACACTCCCCCTTCTCCCCCTCCTTAACCAGATGACCTTGCTTCAAAACATTTTATTTCCAGCTGAAGTGAAAAATGCTAACATATTAGCTTCTGTAATTGCAGTTTGACAGCACTTGATCTCAATAATTATGCTGCAGCTAAACTATTATTAACGGTTTAAGCTAAAATAAACGGAAATCCCCCTTTGGAAGTGAACAGAAACAAACCATTTGAATTGTTCTGGGGGAAGATGGGGGTCTCTTACCTGCGTTGTAGGCTGCCAGATCTGCCCCGGGCCCTGGGCTCTTCCTTTTCCTGGGTCTCCCCTTCTGGACAGTCCCCACGCCGTTGTAATAAGGCAGTCCCAAAGTATTGGCAGAGCCCGCTCCCAATGCCGGGCCCTTCCCAGCGGCTACATCCGAGTGATTGAAATGCACCTGGTACTCCCCCTGGATGAGAGTCTCGAAATGGAGGCGGCAGTACACCAGATTGTCCTTCATGCCAAAGTGATCGCCGGTGGTCAGCATCTTGTTGCAAGTGGTGCAAGTGAAGCAATTTAAGTGATATACCAAATCCCTGGCCCTCATGACCATCTCGGAGGCAGAAATCCCCAGGTGACATCTCGCACATCTCTGCACCGAAAACCTCCTGCAAAACAGAACGGCCAGAGGAGACGGTGAGAGGCGCATCCCCCCCCCCCCCCCCCCCCCCCCCCCCCCCCCCCCCCCCCCCCGCCCCTTTCGTCGGGTCCGCCCGGAGGGCGGCAGAGGGAGAGGGGCTGCGGGGCCCGGGGCGGCCGCCTCAGCCGGGGCAGCGGCACAAAGCCGGGACGTTTGCGGAGCGGCTTCGCTTCCCGGGCGCCGCCCGCCCGCCGGGCGGGCACCACGGCCCAGGAGCCCTCGTCCCGCTTCCCACCTCGCAGCGCAGCTCCTGCCCCGCCAGCTCCCACCAGAAAACGCACTGACCCCCGTCCCGCAAACTTCCCCGTGCCCCCGGAGGTGTCTCCGGCCCCGCGCACGGCCCGGGCCCGCGCAGGAGGCACTGCCGCCGGGCGAGGACCAGCCCCGCTGCCGGCTGGGCTGACAGCGCGCCCGGGGCTCAGCCCCATCCCTGCACCCCTGCAAAGGGACACGGGCGGGGAAGGCAAACCCTTCCCAAGGGTGAGGGTGCCGCTCCGTGCCATGCCCTGCGTGTTCAGGGCGGGAAACACGCTTAGCTCCCCTTGGCCATTTCGTTTCCCTTCGCAGCCCAAGAAGCCTGGGGAGGGGACGCCTGCTTGAAGCCTCCAGTACCCGCAAGCTGGCTGGGGGTGAGCAGTGCCCGGGCCGTGCCCCCCTCCCGGGAACACGGGGCCCATCCCCACCATAAGTCTCCCTCTCCAGTGAGAGGTTTTAGGAGCCCACAGCCTGCCCCACGGGGACCGTGTGCCCACGGATCCCTTCCGCAGTCTCTTCAGGATGGGGTTCGCTCGGCGTGGGGGGCCGCGAGCAGGTCCCCCCCCCCAGGCTGGTGGCCGAGGGCAGGCTGTACCTGTAGTAATCCTCCTTGCAGTAAATGCTGCCGTCCTTGCTGAAGCAGGTGAGCTCGGACTCCAGGTTGAGTTTACATTCACAGCACTTCAGGCAGCGCATGTGCCACTGTTTATCCACAGCCAGGAGGTAATAACGGTCGGAGATTTTCCCCCCGCAGCCGGCGCACAGGGCAGCCCGGTCACTGCTGATGGAAGGCATGGTCTGCTGGGGGAAAACAATTACAGACCGTTAGCGAGAGGGAGAAACTCTTGTGCACTGCTGGGCTCCCCCCTCCCCCTGCCCGGCCGGGGCCGGGCTTCTCCTCTCCCTTGCAGGGGCTTGGCAGACGCGGAGCAGAGCAGAGGAGAGGAGAGGGGGCTCCGAGCCCCGCCGCCCCAACCTGCCTCCTGCGCCCGGGAACGCGGGTCCCCAGGGTCCCGCGGCATCCAACCCTCCCGGGAGGAGCGGGGGAGGAAGGCAAGACAAGAAGAAAAACAGCCCGGGTTTTAGAGAAGGCGTCCGGATGAGACCCAGGATTTTTTTTCTTTTTTTTTGGTGGATTTTCCAGTCCCAGAAGAAGAAAAGATGCTGTTCAATAAACAGGCGCAATAATCACAGAGTAGGGCAAATCGTAGATACCTAATTTTAAAATTTATTATTATGAATATACTGAGAGCGTCTGCATAGTTAATGCTCTGTGAGTGCGTGTATGTGGAGCGTGTCGGTGTGTGTATTTTCCTAGCTATAAAATTCCGAGTGAATTACGATCAAACCCCCTAGTAGTCACAGTGCTACAGCCACAGCTCTCCCTGCAAGCTGGTTCCAAACAACATGTATCCAAATCTGCTGTGACCCAAAGCACTAAAGGCATCAGTAAATAAAACTGCGGAGGAGACGAGCATCACTAAATCCGAGGTGCAGAATGTTTTATCAGGAAAACGAAATAGAGGGAAACGTGTAGGAAAGAAAGCGGGGAAAAAACAACAGAGCACTTTAGATTATGCTGGGATAAACTTGGAAGCAATAAAACTAAATGTAACCCCTATATAATTTAATAGTTTAGTGTCAAATCGCAATCCAATCGAAACCCTGCAAAAAACAAATACATACATATTCTGTCAACTTCTACCAAGAAAGAAAGAGAGAAAAATATCGGAAACCCTTTAAGCACGCTTATTTATTCTAGCCGGCACCTTAAAACAGTATTCAAGAGAGGAGGCTCAGAGTGGAGCAGTGTTTATGGCAGACCTTGCAATGCGCTGCTGTCCACTTCGTTCCAAACTTACTATCACTCACTTTGCACAAAAGCACACTGCAGATTTGTTCGTGTGCAAGAGAACCCGAAACATTTTTTTTTTACGGATGTGACAAACACGCAGTTTGTTTTGATTCGGGGGGGGGCGGGAGAGAAGTTGTTTGTTTACTTTTACCTCCTCTAGAGCCTTAAGTCCTTGCGCAAAGCAAAAAGAAAAGACAGCTAATAGGGAAGAATCGAAAGAAAACGAAGCTATTTTTTCAGCATATGCTGGACTGATTACTTTCATCCAGTGCTTGCAGAGATCACAAAATCCCACCGCTAAGAGCACTACTGTTTGCACTACACCATTCCCACTATCAGAACTACATATAAATAAAATTATGGCACTACATTGGTATGCTAGCCACACAAGTCCACCCATAGCTTATTTCTTTAAGGCATTAACTGAACTCTGATTAGGGACCGTTTTATAACCAAAGTCGTTTCTTGTAAATCCACTGTAAATGAAATACGATTTTTCTGCTTTGCTTTTCCGGTCACAAAAATATTCTGAGATCCAGAAATGGTATTTAAGGATCCAGTATTCTATCCCACTATTTATTATATACACATGTGTATGCATATATATTATATATAGATACGTAAAGGTATCATGCCACAATATTTACTCCAGGAAAGTTCATGTGATATTGTTTAATTGGACGGAGAAATATTAACTTTTCCAAAGAAAACCAAAACCGTTTAGATTAGAAATCACGTTCCACCCTTATAGTATAAAGGCTGTTTTTCAGCCAGTATTTCAGGATTAAATACTCTCACTGTCACCTTTAAGTAAATTTCTACATAGCATTAAGAGAAGTAACACATACTGATGAAGTTTTAAAAACCGAACAGATATCTTTCTTGCATATGCCTGTATCAGCTTACAAGACAGCATTTAACCAAAGTACGGGATCATTTCACTTCAGAATTATCATTTCTTAACAAAAAAGTTGTATACATAAAATGTTGAATCAGTTAACACACTTCAGAAATCTCTTCCATTTTGCTAGCTTAACTCTGGTTAAAAAGATGCATCTTTTTATTATCTAAATGTATTAATATACAAATACTACGCATCAGCAGACATAAGATTAAAAAGTGGTAAAGTTATAAAAATTTGCATCCATCCGTCTCCCTGAAACATATCTTCTAGCTCTGTTTGCCATGTTTGCAAACCCAGTGTTCATATATATTACAATTATTTAAAAAAATCATAATTTAAAGGCACTCGAGTTTGGTTTTTTTGTTTGTAAATGCTATAATGACTACCTCAGTGTAGACATCCTACCTGAAAAATAACACAGAATTGGATTCTTTGGTGTTTGTGTTTCCATTCTGCAGACAAAAAATTCGCTGTGCCAAAATGTTATCTGTATAAAAGCATACTTTGCCTCTTCCTAAAAACTTTGGAAGGCCGGACAGGCTGGGGGAAGGGAAGGAGTTCTTGGACGCTACCAAAAGGCTGGTCTATCTTTCTGTTTTCTCGCAAGAGCAGTACCGTTCATTTCACCCAAGCGTTACTATTACTATGCATATTATTAATAATTAACAGTTTCATGCCTTTCCCCACGGTTTTATTTAATCTTTTGGGGTGCCTTTATGCTTAATTTTCTTCTGATTTAGCATTTTGCGTACGTTTCCCCCCGATCTGTTATTTTAAGGGAAAAGCTGTATCTTTGAGGGGTTTATTATGTTTAGGGGGTTGAATGACTCTCCCATTCCTTCGCCTCCTACCGTTTCGGTCTCTCCCCTGTCTATAGCCGAGCTGATGGCCGGTGCTTCGCTTTTGGTTCTCCGATCCATCTCGTCGATGACCCCGTGCATCTCCGTGCCGGACAGACTGTGGAAAAGCATCGCTGAGGAAGCAGAGGAGGAGGCCCCGAGTTGCTGCTGCTGCTGCGGACAGTTGTCGGGGTCCCTGCAGGAGCCCAGAACTTGCATTAACCGGAGCCCTCCCCCATGCATCTAGCACGGCCGCCCCGTCTCTCCTCGGGCTCCGGGCTTTTCACCCCGGCAAAGATCTCCAGAGCGCAGGGCAGGCACTGATCCGAGGTTTCAAAGGGATGGGGTGCAGAAGAGGCGGGCGAAGGGGATGAGGGAGAGGGGATAACTGGTGGTGTTAGCTTCGGGGCTTGGATCTAGTCTGTTGCGCGGCCCCGGCACATCCCTCTAGGAGGCTTCTTCAGTGCAGGGCTCATTGCCCCAGGTGCAGTCCCAGGCTTTATGCTCTGGCCCGCCTGGCAGAAGGCTGGGCAGGTTTACGGTTGGGAAGGATTAATAAATAATAGAAATATAAAAAATTAAACCATCTTCGGTGAGAAATAAATAAAAAAAATAATAACGACAAGCCCCCTACATCGTACTGTGCGAAATTTAGAGGAGGAAAGCAAGGGAGAGGAAGGCTGCAGCAGGCGGAGAGCAGGCTGGTGCTGCAAGGAGGATGGGGCGGATGCCCACCGTACGCACTCACAGTCCAGAGGGCTGGCAGCGGCGGCAGCTCAGGGGCAAAGTTTGCTCCTTCCCCCGCTCCTCCCCCAGCCCGCTGGAGCTCATTGGGAAAAGAAAAAGCCAAGGGGAAGGAGGAAGAGTTGGATGGGCACCAGATGGGACGGGCACTCGGCGGCCCCCCTCTCTCCTTAAAGCGGCGCGGCCCGCGGGGCCCGGGGCGGCTGCTCGCGAGGCGGCC
>JAYKAV010000500.1:129923-197064 GCA_035582835.1 Phoebastria nigripes | reverse complement strand
CAGCCCGCCCGGCCCGGCCCCTGCGCCGGGCGTCCGGGGACCGGAGCGCTGCCACGTCCCGTTGCCCGCCGCGGCTCGGCGCTCCGTGGCCTCGGGAGTGGCCGAGGCGGGCGCTGGAGGCCGGGAGCGGCAGCCGCTCGGAGGTCCGCGTTTGCCGCCTGGTGACAGCCAGCGACGTGCCTCGCCCTGGAGCAACAAAGGGGCTGTCGGGGAAAATGCCTCCAGCGCGGGAGAAGTAGGGGGTCAAAAGTTTGTTTACACTCCGAGATCATGATACCCCAAACGTTTATTATTACTTGGATGCACCCAACAACACTCGTTATGAAAAATATTCACCCTAAGAATATAGTAATTCGTGTCACTCAAGTTCGTGGAGCCTTCCACTGACCGAGGCCTCTCACTTCTCTTATGTCTAAGTAGACTGTAAGAAAACCAGGCCAGGAAGGTCTCGAAACTTGAGGAGAAGCTTCAGGAAGTCTCCAGAAAAGACAAAGAGTACACAGGGAAACTGTTGGTGATGTCTAAATATTTATCCAGAAGGTGGGTAGTAAGGAAGGACTAATTAGTATTAAAGATGTCAAATATCACGCTTCTAATTGTATTAGAAAAGGTAGCACAACGCAAAGTAAATCTGAATGCATATCTGAGATGATGAGACTCACTGCCTAATCCACGACTGCACATTATTGCATCACTTAGCGTATTACTGTTAGGTGTTGTTTTCTGACATAGTGATTTGCCTCTTACAGGTTTAGTACAGTTAAGACTATCTTTGCTAAAATTGGAATTATTCTGTTTATAGTCAAGCTTTGCTGGTTTTGTGTGTTCCCTTCTTACAATAATCTAAGCTTTTTATCATCTTTCTGTTGGAAGTGCTCTGAGTAGTTAAATACATTTGCATGTCACAGAGGAGAACAAAGTGTCTCTTGTAGAAATGCATATGAAATAACCACAAGACCCCTCAAGAAACCATACAGAATGCAAGCTCATTTGGCATCTGTGGGAACTATCCAAAGACTGTCCTAAAATCAGACCTTGGAAACAATGGAAGTTCATGTTTTAATTCAGATTAGAATTCTGCAATAGGATTAGTGGAGCTGTATAGTATTTATCTTGACGAAATAATCTTTCCCTTCCTCCGTTAAATTGCAAGACGTTTCAAATACTGTCTGTGATGGGAGATTTGCCTCCAATAACAGAGATGTGGAATATTGCTCACTGGACACCACGTACACCATTGTGGAACACCGTTGTGTTGTGTTGTACTTAAGCAATTTGCAGTACATATCCGTATCTATAGCTGCATACTGTACTATCCTTAGATGTTTTAATACCAGTTTAATTCCCTATCACATAATTGATTACATACATTTTGCAGTTAAGAAAGGTCACGGATGTGTACACTCTGTCTGACATTGCTAATTATCAAAAAGATTTTATATATTTTATGGAATTAACATACAGTATTTATCTAACAGTATTGCCTAAGTGGTTGGAACCAATAATACCAATAGCTCGTTAAAAAGGTGTGGCATGACCTCCAGTTCACAGGCTATCTCTGATTATCTTCTTAATGGATATACAAACACAAGAAGACATCCAACCCTTGCTACCAAAACACAAGGAGAGTAACAGAATGTAAACACAAAGCTGCTAATGTACACACTGACACATGAATGACATTTACATTGTTCAGAATAAAATCCAGGATATTCTTGAATAACGAGCAACAGAAAAATTGCTATAGCAAAATAATCTTTAGAATCAAATGCAGACTCATTTGAAATGAGAGTTTTTTCATTAAAAAAATGGTGCAGCTAATAATAAAGTCTTTTAACCTGTATTTTGTTATAGGTGACAGGTGAACAAATCACAGGTCTTGAGTTTCTCTACCCTGCCTCTCTTGGTAACGTCATCTCCAGTACCATCTGCTACCTACCAGACAAACAGACCAACCACATAATGAGGTACCAGCTTCCACCCAGCTACCGTGACTAAATCAGAACAAAAGATTCAACGCCTCCTTCAACAAAGGAACACAAGTCTAAGCTGTCTTTGCTAATTGCTGGGTTTCAGGTTGTCTGTTACAGATTTTAAGTGAGCTACAAACTTCCATCAAATACTTATAGCTGTTGGATAAAGGTACTAAGAATAAAAGATAAATGGAAGCAAAAGGTAAGAGAGAAGAGAAGAAAGCTTAGAAAATAAGTAACTACTTATGGTAATTTAAAGGCTGTGGAATAATATAAACATGAAAGACCAGGGGGCAGAGTGATTGATATCTCATATGTTTTCGATGCCCCTACGGTTATTAGACTGCAATATATGGGAACATACAATAAACTATGAATTAAAATGTAATTGTAGCTTCAGGCATCTTCTTCATTGTCTGCTGTGGTGTTATGTCTTCATGCACCGTGATTGACAAGGTGTAATTAATCATCTTACTCAGTTGTAAATATGGGCACCCTTCACAGTAGGCATCAGGAAGTGTGTACCAGCAAAGGAAGCAATAGTTGACGCTGATATACCATTAAATCAAAATCAGAACGCTTATATGTTCAGAAATGTGTGTTTGGTGTGATGCTGTTACCGTTTATTTCTAAAATACTGTACCAACAGATTTACTTGATTTGCAAGTTAACTACAACATTAACTGGTTTTATTTATTTTGTCTCTTCTTCATTTTTATAGGCAATGATGTTGTTCTCCTAAAATGTGAGACAGTTTGCTTCTTGTCAGCAAGCGGAGCTCAGCTCAGCTCTTCATCTCCCTGAGTTGCCGGAGACAGACTAGCATGCCTCAGATTCAGTTGCTCTATGGACTGACTTGAAACGATTCAGGGAAATTATTACTCCATTCATATATCACTTTTTGCACTTCTTATATACCGAGTTAGACGCTTTGGGTCATTTTAAAGTGAAAGAGAATAATGAAATAATCTTATTAAGAAACACTGTTCAGTTTAAAAATAGGACATTTCTTGTCACAAATGCTGTCCCCTAACTATAAATGAACATATTTTTAAAGATTTTTTTCAGTATTCCAGGGCAAGAAACATTTTATATCTGTTTCTTTTTCTAAATGATTGCTATCCTTATCCAGTTAGTGCAAAAATGGTGTATGAGTCACAGGAAATTTAAGTGGTTTGTCTCAGGAAAATTTGGTGGTATGCATTTTTTTGACGCACATAGAGCTGCTGAATGAATAATTGGCAACCTATTTAATGTCCTTTGCTTTAAAGCTGTCTAGTATATTTGCTGTTTAAAAAAATGTCTTTCAAAGCTGTTAAATATGTAACAAAAAGAGGTTGCTATCACCATTCTGACATGAACAAAGCCATACAGTGAGCTGCCTGAGGTACTTCCAGCATGGTATTAATTACAAACACAATAATAAATAAAAATTTGCAAAGTTCTCAAATTCCATTTCTTTGCAATACCAGCTGATGAATGTTTTATAAAAGCATGCGGTAAAAATATCAGTCCAGGAATTAGCTATTAAATATTACCTAAGCCAAGCGTTTTGGGGAGAGTACAGAATCTGTTGGATCTATAATTTCACCATTTACCCCTGACTGAATAAGATCTCTAGCTGTCTCAGAAGCAAACCGAGCTTAAAACAGTAGTGCACTTTCAAGAGGATGATCGACTAAGAATGTGTTTTATTTTGATTTGAAAAACTGCCAATCATAGGTAAAAAAGACCAAATAATATTATTATATAATATTAGCTAATTGTATTTGTCTGGTAAACCAGGAATATGCAGGAAAGATAAATAATACAGTTTAAAAGGAAAATATTCAGAATGTTTTGCCCAGATGTTGTGTTGAAATTGTTTGTCACTGGTACAAGCAATAGATTTCAGATAAAAATACAGGCATGTATCTATAGATGTGAGAGAGAAATAAGGTGCCCATGATCTTACATATTTCAGTTTATATAGCCACAGCTATTTAAACAATTCCAAAACTGCCTCTACGGGTGTCAAAGAGGGAGGGAAATCTTCAACCACATGATCTTTTCTCCAGAGTCCTGTTAAATCCACTGAACTTAAAACAGAACAAGAAGTGTGAAATATGGGTTTGAACATGTTATGTCAGAAATGTAAAGGTTGGAAGCCTTTTTAGTAACCGATATTAATATTGTATTAAATGTTATGAAAAGGTAGGTGTTGGAGAGAAGGGGTGGGCTCGTGCAATTTTGTCAAGGTTTTTATCTGTGATTATGATTCCAGATGTATCTATTCCCTGAGGAGAAAAATGAAGTAAAGTTGGCATGTGACATGTGTTTTAAGGTGTTTGGCACAGTTTGCCAAAGTGATGACAAAATGTTCATTTTTATTACAGTGAATTGGTGAAGAAAATATGATTCTGAAGGTCAGTAGCTGTATATTTAAGATAGCTTCGGAGTTTTATTTTGCGGAATATAGATTTTTGGTGGTGTGTTTAGATCTGATTGGCTGACCTGAGCATCTACCATAGTAAGTAATTTAGAATAATTTTTACAAAATATGAAGTGGTAATTACTAGTAATTCAGTAAATTTCATGCACAGAATATGGCAAAGATTGCAAAAATGTCTCTTTTTGCATCTAGTAGTGTAGCTGCTTCTTAATAATTTTTTTAATCTATTTACTACAGACTAATCTTTTTGCTCTACAGTTAGAGCTCAAATAAGTGTAATAAGATTCTTTGTAGAAACACTTTTTTTAGTGTAAATGGACAGATTTTTTTTTAAACAAAGTGGGGAAGGTATTTTTTTGGTGAAAACTATTTTGTCTAAATGCACATTAAGAGTTCAGATAAGAAAGTTCCCTATGGCTACCCAGCTCTCCTTCTCTCTTCCCTCCAAACCCCTTCTGTGTGTAATAGTATCAGTAATTCCATGCTGACAGCAGGGCACCCAGGGCTACATTACCAGGCAAACACTCACTCATAAACATTTTACAAGTTCAATATCAACCAATCCTGGAGGTTTGGGAGGCTGCCCTGATTGGGTATATCATGGATTTGGTAAACACAGCTACATAACAAAAATAAGGTTTGTACAGAAAGAGTCCAATAGTATTGCTTCCTTTGAATAATCAGAGGCTAAGAATATGATTAATTCCATATTTTATGAGTAAACTTCCACAGCTCTGTATCCATCTGCAAATATTCAGAGTGATGTGCTCAATACATTCCTTTCTGTTCTACAACCACATTTCTTTGTGAATTTAACCACATCAGAAAGCACTTCAGATTTCTAACATAAATATTAGATGCATTTAATGTAAGGAAGCTTCCTTTATTGGAGGTGATTGGGAACATTTTGTATTTTATAGGTATATTTAAGAGGTTAGCAGTAGGGGGGAATCGTCTGTGGAAAATCTGTCTACAGCTGAAATTTTTAGATGCAGAAGTGTTGCTGAAATGCCTAATACATTCACATTCTTTTGTTAAGTAGCTTACAGGACTATCCTCTTAGCTACCAGATACTTCTTTTTTTTTTTAAAGTCAAATAATATTTCTCCTTTTTTTCTTATTTGTTATTTTCAGGAGTATATACTTATTTTTATTTTTTGTGTGCAATTAGAAGAAGATTTTAATTCTCAAGGGCTTTACTTTTTTATCTACAATTTTGTTGTTCTTTTCAGTAATCTGCAACTTTATTTTATCTTTAGTACATGCATGTGAAGCATACAGCCCCTCATTTCCTAATAAATTATTGATAAAAATTTACCAGTTTTCACAGATTAATTTTCCATGGGGTAATTCTTCTTCAATATAACATAGCTCCAATTAAAGAAAAGAATGCCAAAGGTTAAGGTATTTTATAATGCAATTTAGAAATTCATTTTTTAAGTCCTTGTGTTTATATTTTAAACTTAGAATCCTATTTATACTTCAGTATAAGAAAAATAATATGGAGAGTTTGAAAATTAGTAGTCTGGTATTTTCCAGATATTGAAATGTGCCTGCCTAATGAAGGAAGAGGATTTGCTCACTAGATTTATTTTAAAGCAGTGCTTTTAGATATTCATAAATTAAAATGGCAGTTTTCAGTGAGATACTTATTACTGTTTTATTTGATATTTGCAAGATACCTGACCATTTAATATTTATCCTTTATTTCTCTGAGCTGATCTAATTGCACCTCTCTATTTTGCATTTATTTCTCTTTGCAAACACTACATTATTCACTCTCTCCTGTGCTTATTAAACAGTGCCACCTGCACCAAATGAAACAAAGCTTCTCCATCAATCTATCCCAGCTAAAGAACCCTGACTATATATTATAATTAATTGAAGCTCAATTGAACACTTGAGTCTGAACTAGATACAGTAACCTGAAAAAACATTAAAAAAATTAGGATGTACTTTAAAGAAATCTTTTAAATGAAAATGTTCACTCAAAACTGAGAACCTAACCTTGTACCAAGCACTCTTCATCATCTCTGCACAGTACCTCAAGTAGCAATTAGCAGGTCCTTTAATTAATTAACTATTCCCTGTACATCACAGGGATTTTTGTGGCACTAACGTCATCCTTCATAAGTGAATACCAAATCCAGTCAATATTTTGTCACTATAAACCCTTATCTGGACTACCTGAACGCCCACTGCATGTCTCTGAAAAATGATTTCAAAACACAGAAAGCAGGTATGGAAACCAGATGCAAACTTTACAGTCCTAGCCTAGGTAATTAGAATAGATAAAGCTAGAAATGGAGAAGTAGATGCAGGGAATCTTATATGTAAATATTTGCAATAAGAAGAAATCAGATAAGATACAAATTGAAATAGTAATGATGAAATCTTATAGTTAAATAAAATTATTTTATAAAAAAAGCTGAATATATTTTCAACTTTCAAAGTGCTGTAGACTTTGCTCACTGTGCTGCTTATCTTTAACGCTGTCCGCTCTCAGACAAGAACAGATTAATTAAGTGGCAGGTCAGACACAATAAGGTGAAAGGGCATTTCCAACCAATCACTGACATTTTGCCAATTTTATACTTTGCAAACTTTTTATGTAAGTATAAGAGTGACTGATTATTTTCAATGTTATTCTCATTTGGAAAAATATTAAGTAATTTTAAGGGAATTAACATCTGGAAATGAGACACAAAATATGTATTGATGGTTTTAAGATTTACAAAAGATGCAGTATGTAAATTTGTTTATATAAATATGTATAAGATATATGACTGTATGAGGCTATGTGTGTGTGTAAATGAACATATGTGTGTGTATCCATTGATCTATTTGTAGATTCAGACACAGACATATGTTATCATTTCTTAGAGGCAAATATCTGCAGAAATAATTCTTTGTGTTCAGTAGTTTTCTTTAATGTGTAGTAAGTTTATCTTAAGAGATTTTTGTGTTCAGGAAAGATCTTGTGAATTTATGTAATGTACAGCATAGTGAAATCAAATAAAGTATGCCTCATGATTTTGCAAGAATTATACATTAGCACTCTCTTTCAACATGTGTAATATTTTGAATTATGGAACAAACTTTATAGATAATTTTAAAATAATAAATAATATATATGATGGACTTGTAGAAATAGACACTGTAGAAATCTCAAGAAACAAGAAAGAATTATTATTAAAATAATTTGGGACTTTTGCCAAATGATATTATAATAATAAAAAAACCCATTTAATTGGAACTACTCATGAGGAGTAATACTTACTCAATTACCAAAAGATAGTAACTGCACCTCAGTAAGATTTTCTATTTTCTAAGAGTAACAGAAATTTCCATTTTCACCTCATGGATTCTCTTACATCACTGTTACTGCAACTTCAGTTAAAAAAATTTTGGCATGAGCAAAATGTAAGGTAAAATGTAAAGGTCAACTGATAAGCTATGATTGTATCTGKTTTTGCTGTGTAAATCTGCTCTTATCAATAATTCACTATTCATGTTCTACAAAGACTATCTTTACATTTTTTAATTAACACTTATAATTTTACAAAGATAATTAAAAGGAAATAATCTCTGTACTTGGAGTCCTTATGTCATAATTCACTACACATTTTTTCCAATAGATTTGGCAAATGAATACTCTATTTTGATACATCAATCTCAAACAAAGGTGGACTCTGATGCAATTTTTCACTGTTCATTTCCCTGAATCTTTTGGGATATAAAGAATTGTGAACAAATACTTAACAGTCTGATCAATAATCATTGACCGTTTTGAGCCCCTCGTACCCTAACAAGCATAGCTTGATCATGTATATTTGATCATTGTAAAATTTCAAAGCACCTTGATACAGCAGAGCAAGTCTTTCTATGGTATCTTTTTGTTGTTTCATAAAGTACATATTTCCCATGATTTAGCTTTACCATTAATGGAAACTTATTGCACATATATTTGATGAAGCTCAAGATCATGAATGTCAGCATTATATATCCACAGTATTTCATATCAATGCCAAATATAAAACACTATCCTAACATTTTAGGAGAGGAAACTCTGGATGTGCCTATGGATTCAATGGACCCCAGAGTGCAAATCTAAAAAGCCCTATCGTTATAAATCTTGCATTCCTGTTAAGTGTTGGCATGCACATTACACTGAGCTGTGTTAAGCTTATTTTAGTGCAAAAATTGTAGTAAAAACCTTTCCCTTGATATCCTTTTAAATATATGTTCACATATGTATAAAATAAAAAATATGCAAGTTCACAGCTGTGTTAGCCCTCAGCCTTATTAATATCATGTAAAGAGATAAAGATCTAAGTAAAAAATATTTACAGTGAAAAATGTCTTTGCAGAACTTTATTATTGTTTGTAATTCCACATCCAATGTTTTTCATACAGGAATTTCAGATTATCATTAAAATATAACATTGATGCTACATTTGTATAGCTGCCTTTTCTGCTTATAATCATAATGTTTATTCTAACTTTCTGGGCTTATTATTTTAGACAGATATCAGTTTAATTAGCTTAAGCTGTCATACTCTAATAAATACAGACGGGTTGCCTGGTTCGGGAGGAGGAAGGTGGCTGCAGATTTCAGAAGCAGAGACAGTTAATGCTTTGTACATTATCATGTAAACAGCAAAAGGACAAAAATAATTACCTGATAAACTTTCAATTTCTGACTCTCCCCTATATGCTTTCTGAACAATTTTTCTATAGAAAATCCATTCAAATTAGGCAAGTCCTCTAAATATCTGCAGCATCTGCTGGTTCAGACACCCTTCCTTTATGCAGAGTACCATTTTCATATGATAATACATGTAATATGATATAGAATGACAGAATGCATGACAGTTGCCCATAATACATAGAAAGTCACTCAAAGGACAGAAGCGACATTTGGATAATTAGCATCCATTGGGCAGTCAATCATGCGAATAGAAAAAACTGAACAAAACCCACAATGGAGTTAGAAAACAAAAGGGACCCTAGCCAGTCTCAGGATTAACTGCTCTAAAGCGATCTAAATGCTTTTGTATCTAAAGAACTGAGGCTCCCAGGGCTGCCCTGTTCCCCTCTAGATACCCAGGGAACTAATTGTGGCGATCAAAGTTAAAGCATTCTCTCTTCTTTATAGACTGCTAAATACACAGAAAAATTATTTCTCCATTCGTGTTCATTAAACTTTTTTAAAGTTAAAAAACTGATGCCATGTTCTTTTGCCAAGTGAAATGAGCTAGAGTATTGAGATTGTCCTGCTTTTATGGGAACACAACAGCCCGTTTAATTTAAAGTCTGCCTTTGTTTGATTAATATTATTTTGCTGTTGTCCAGTCTGCTATCTCTTTCTGTTTGGATAACGAAGGCAATTGTCATTAAAAACTCTTGTGTAAGAAAAACCTGAAAACAGCTAGGAATAATAATGATAATAACAAAGCCCATTAACAAAATTAAGCAGGAAAGGTCTCACAATTTCTTAGTAACTGCCACTTTATAAAAGAAATAAAATATTTTTTCACTCAATATACGCAGCTCAGAGTATTTTCTTTCCCCACATTAGTTGGAAGATGAGGGCAGCCTCCTTTAAAGCTCCATCTAACAGAAGAGAGAGAGAAAGAGAAGAGATACAGAGAGAGCCCCAGGATGTGGAAAGTCATGAAAATACCTACCCTGGAGACAGTATTCCCATAGGATCCTTTTCATACAAACTCCAACTTGCCTAATGCCCTTAATGAATGAAATAAAGAGAGAATTCAGAAAGGCCCATGCTGATGGCTCCTGCTGGAAAGTGTGTGGTTTAAGGCATAGCTGCAGCAGTTCTGGGAGGGAATCGGCTCCGGTCCCCATCAGCTAAGCAGACAGGAATCACTGGGGTGAAATCTTCCCTCTCACACATTTGCAATTGACTTGAAATAACATCACGACACCTTTGGATAATTGACGCCTTCTTACCTTTCGTTGTCCTTTGTAATTAATATTTGTAGATCTAGAGGTTTCTCCCAGCCACAGATAACAGGAAGGTGGAAGGGGTGGGGAGAGAGAGAGCGAGCGTGTGTGTGTGTGAGTGTGTGCGAGAGAGAGACAGAGAGAGGAAAAGAGAGGAGAGAGAGAGGCTTTGGTTGTGTGTCTCTGTTTGGGGAATGGTGTGTTGGTGTATTTGTGTGGATGTGTATCTGGGGCTTTGTAAACCTCTGCGGTTCTAAGGCAAGATAGAAAGTGAAAAGTATGATGAGCTGGATCTCCCTTGTCAGTCGTTACAGAGTTTCAGCAGTAGTGACCTTCAACCCTTCTGCTCTGTGTCAGCCTCAACTTGAGCCCCCTTGCCCAGCTGCTGTGCCAGCGTCAAAATGCAGAGAAGGAAAACGGGACAGCAGAGGTAAGGAGGCAGAGAGAGATTGAGATCAGAAGGGCTTTTCGCCCAGTCAAATGGGCCTCTGGTGACAAATCAATCACGGCCTGTTCACACCAATGATGCTGCCAGTCTCCAGCTCGCCAACCCCTCCACAACCTCCCCCAGCTCTTCTGGCTCTCCTACCTGACACTCAGCTGATGACTGGGGCTCCAGTCAGAGCAGGGCTGCTTTTTACAGGTTGATTTGGTCATTAGCATCATTTCTTCTCTATCTCCCTCTTGCTCTGTCTTTACCTACCATCTATTTATTTATTAAATATTGAACACTAATATTAGAAGAGGGATTGTGACACACAGAAACACTTGTAAATAAGTTCGTATACTGCCTTGTTAAAAGTACCCAGATTTATTTATTTATTTGATTTCTTACACTTGGGAAGAGCTATCTGTTTTAATGCAATTAGTAGATCTGATCAATATAATCAGGGACAAAGAAAGTAGGCCTTAGAAGCTCCTCACTCCACCTCCTCCCTCCCTTTATTTATTTTACACTAGTAAAACTGGCTTCAGTAATTTTTTTCCACTACACCCATAGGACAGGAATTATTTTTCAATTATCTTTTTTTGCAGACATTTGTTAAAATATGATTTTTAAGTCCCTTTTAAAGCTACGAGGCACATCCTTAGCTGGAACAAATTTGCATTGCCACTGAAATTCTTGTATATTTCAAGGAGTGTATAGTGATAAAGTTCTAACTAAGGTAGAAAAACAAACAAAAATTTGCTACTAAATCATAATAAATACTTTTTTCAGTAATGGCTTTCATCTTAATATCTGAAAAATGTTTTAAAACAGTTAAAGAGAGAAACAGTAATATAAGAAGAGCGCTTAAAAGTTTAGGAAGAACAAAGTACTCTCTTGCAGTTTTTGTGATCTTAGGGATTGCATTCTCTGTTTCTTCCTCTCTTCTCTCCTTGTCCCCCCAATCCCTAATACAAAGGGGGAAAAAAGTCAAAATAAGAGCATAGAATCATAGAATCATAGAATCATTAAGGTTGGAAAAGACCTCTAAGATCATCGAGTCCAACCGTCAACACAACATGTGTTGCTCTCTCCTAGTCCTCTCCAACCTTAATCCCTGGAATAAAATCCTCCTACAGACAAAAAAAATGAATATTGCACACTAAGAAAAAGCGAGAAGACCCTCCTCATCCTCTCTCATCTTTAGTGCCAACCTCTTAGTTTAGAGATATCTCATATGCCTGGTCAAGGATGTCAGTGTACATTTTTATTAACAAATTTACATGTTGGCCAGCTGAGAGTGACTGGCCTGTCTGACATAGTGCAGTGGGAAGGAATGATGATGGAGATGTATAGAACGGAGCCGAGCTCTTCCAGGCTCTGTAAAGAGAGCTTGGGCAAGACACAGCAGCATCAAAAATATAGCACAATATACTAAAAAATGTCTCCCCTATCTCCTTTCTAATATGACTGAACTCTGCGAAACTGAAGTGAAGTGCATTGCAGATAGCAGTGTGGGGTGTTGAACAGCCTGTAGCTGGAGAGTGCTTCGGTCTTTATCTTCAAAGCTGTCCTGTCAAATACAAGGTCTTTTAAACATCAGAGGGATAAAGTTTCTGATTCTGAAGGGTTCGTTTTCCTCTTGGTTTTCCTCAATCAGAAGTTAAGCCCATATGACCCCCACAGTAAGCTGGCTCCAGGATTGCTGCCCTGCTACTTGCCCCATGATTTGGGGATGCTTGTATAGAGCAATCTTGATTTGCTCACTGTTTGTTGAGTTCAGTTTTCTTCATGTTAGTTCTTTCTTCCATCTTACGTGTCTTGAGGCTTTTGCTGTGTGGCAGTGAATTGAATCTTACGAACTTAAAGGAAAATTGTGGCTGGGACTTGGAGAATATTCATCTGTTGCAGAAAATGCTGAAGTCTGAACATGTGAGAATTAAACTAATGAGTTTTTTCCTCATTTCACTCCCTCAGTTTCTTTTTTAGCCATACCTTAATTGCTTAATTGTTTCCTGACAAAATAATCCTAGCTCCTAAAAAAATTTAAATGTGTACCTTCATTTCATTGCTCACACTTCCTTCCACCAACATGATACAAGAAATTAAGATGATTTACAAAAGAATGTGCCTTTCTGTCATCTTATTGTCAATAAATAAGTGCTACACCTAAATCTAGTTGATTTCTAAAATGAAAATTCATTACATTTCTGGAAACTTGAACTATCAGCTCCATGCATTTTAATTAGATTGTCTGTTTTTTCATTTATTACTAATACAGTCCTCTTAACTATGATTTATTTGTTAAACAAAGTGCCATAATCCGTCACTTATTCATCTTAATTTCAGCAAAATTAAAGTAGTCGCTGTTATATTACACCTAATTGCACTTGCAATGAAAAGAACGGAGATGTTAATCAAAATAAATTGAAGATAAACAATAAAATCATTAAATCTTTGCTGCAGTAAGTGTAACTAATCAGTTTTGACTTGAAGCGACCGAACACAAATAATGAATCTGTCAGTGAAGACGCACTCATTAAATACAGCCTAGTCCACTAGGGTCCTGCAGGCAGCCTGTAACACACATCCCTGTGCAACCCTCTAGTGCCTCCCTGCTATTAGGGGAAAGCGAGGGAGAAAGAGGAAATTGTATACCATTTTCAGGACCGAATGTATCTATATATTGCAGTTTGATTAAGCAAAGATGCAAATGCCACAGGTATACAGTAACTCCTGTAAACACCGTGCCAGGAACAGTGAGAGACTATTTGTTTTATTCAGCAACCAGCAGGTCAGAGATTAGAAAAAAGGGAGAAAAGGAAAAAAAACCCAGAAATTCAGAGGTATGAAGCACTCAGTTTTAAAAGT
Organism: Phoebastria nigripes; assembly: GCA_035582835.1. Lineage (NCBI taxonomy): Eukaryota > Metazoa > Chordata > Aves > Procellariiformes > Diomedeidae > Phoebastria > Phoebastria nigripes. The sequence continues at coordinate 183,395 of JAYKAV010000500.1, read as the reverse complement.
TATTTAAAGTATTACTTTCATAGCAGATCAGTGAAGTTGGTACTGTGTTAAATAATATATGTTAAACAATATGTTTTACACTAGTACAAGGTACTGATTATAGTCCTCTGCAATAGCCATAGAGTAGGGACAATGCTTGGATTAGTAATAGAAGCTGTTCATATACTCATTGTCTTTCCACCATTTACCACTTCCAACCTTACTACCTTACAAGGGACAAAATGGGAACTCCAGTTATTTCCAAATATGTTGTTATGCTGGCAAGGAGTCCTGTTATCTCAGCAGCCTGGTGAGCAGAGCTAGAGCAATCAACACTTTCTACTTTAGCTTTTAAATGGTTTACTTAATTATTTCAGTTTCCCCAATGGAGTATTTGTGAGTAATCATTGGTGAGCATGAATTTACATGGCAAGGAGCAATTTTTCTTGAAATAGTTTTGAGAGCTACCTTTTCATCTGATATGAGACAGCAGCTAAGCGCAGATATAAAATACAAGCAGTGAACCCAATTCAGTGGTCCTTATTTAGGTTTAGTTAGACTGAACTACGTCATTATTTTCTTGAACAGCGTTACCAGTTTCTAAACTGAAGATAATGTTTTGTATTTTTATGTTTTCCCTCCTGTGTTATATCAGTCATTTTACTTATTTACAAATCTTACTGTCCTTTGTCTTAACCATTTACTAAACAATATAATTCAGCTTAAAATGTTGATCAGCACAAAGGATGTCTGCCTTGCTCTTGGAATCATAACATAACCAATCAACATTTTACAATGCTAATGCTTTCTACTGTATTTTAAACAGCGGTCAGTCCAAATAATATAGTGATAGTTCAACAGTTAATATGCTCTAGCTCAAGCATATCAGAGAATTACACATATTTTTTAGTTTACTTTTTATTATCTATGGATAAGAAACAGGCAAGATAACCCAGTGCCCTCTGAGCAGGAGGCTAATTTCAGCTCAGTTTTCTTCTTTCTTTCTGTTTCTCTGTGTATAGTTCATATTTGGGTCACACCAAAAGAAAATCATCATGGGACAACAAGGTTTCACAACCTGAATTCAGGGTTGGATGACTACTAAGCAAGTTTTTCCCCCTCTGTTTTTCTCATGCTAGTGTGATTTGATTTCTGTTAGTAATTAACCTTTTTTTTTTTTTTTTTTAATAAAAAATCTAGCTGATGGACCTTGTATTTAGTTTCTGTTCTGCATCTTTCCAGCATTTATAATGCTTAACTTGGGACTCAACATTTCTCAAGGCACTCATTTGGAATGATTTATATGGGCTTTGCTAGTTCAGTGGCAGGTGGTTAATTCTAGAAATTAAATATTACCTGTTTTTTACTGATATAACTATAAGCACTTAACAGAAGTAGTAAATATTACTATTCCTAATTTATAGAAAAGGTAATAAAAATACAGACTGAAAAGTGCCTAGGAGGATAGGAACCAGGTAATGATAAAAAATTAATGAAAGGATGGACCTGATCCTTCATTACTTAGTCAAAAACTCCTACTGACTTCAGTCAAAATCTACCTTGAATGAAAATGATATAGGCCTCCAGAGCTGTATAGTGGCCTGTGTAAAGTTAATCTGAGAATCTTATTCCAGTTGCTTTCAGCAGGTCTCTAAAAAAAATTCACCAATACAAGTGGCACTAATTGGACCCCATGTTGGGAGACTTCGCAGAGGAGCTTACGATTGAATGGGCCTTGGAAACTGAACTCCCTCTCCTATCTAGATATGGCTCCTTGAGGTCACAGTTAAAGCACCCCGGGGGGTCAATGTAGAAGAAGGCTGCTTTTTCTTTACTTGTGCTTTACCTTTTCTTTAGCTAGAATACTTCAATATTCAGGCTTCTCAATGTATCACTTTATGCTTGCTCAATATTTTAACTACCCTTTGTGTTTTTTTTTTTCTTTCTTTTTTTTTTTTAATGATGTAAAGTGTTTTGGACTTTGTTCAAGCAAAACATATTTTCAAAACAGAAGCACTGATCATAGGTGGTTATGAACCTGAATGACATGCGGTATGTACATAGTGATTAACAAAAGAGTGTGGACGGCCTGCAGAAGAGGAAAGATTGAAGGAATTCTCTTTAGCCCCATTCTGAACAACAGCTGATGGTTAGGTATCGATGAAGACGTTTCAAGAAGACAAGGTGAGACTTCAGTTTGAATAGGAGGAGACAGGTTTGGAATAAATAAGTGGATCTGACAGCTGGCAACATAGGGATGATAGCTGAATCTGTGTTTGACAATGAGATTAGACCAAAATAAGATTTGGTTGGAAGGGAGAGAAGGCAGCAAAGATATAGCTCCGCTAAATACCTTCAGAAAGTTGGAGATGTGATGTCAGGATGAAGGATAAGTGAAGAAATTATTAGAGATGCAACAGAAGAACCATGAAAGGACAGGGTCAGGGAAATCAAGAAGGACAAGATGTCAAAAACTAGAACTCAGTCAACAATTCTGAATGATGAAATGTAAAGAAGGATGAAATTGGAATAGCAGTTCTCAGCTTTAACAGAGAAGAAGTCTATACTGTATATAGATCAGACTTACTCTTAGGTATTCAGCTGTTATAGTGATAGTTTGTGTGTAAGTATGTAAAACAATTAATCATTATAGATATATAACCCCCCTCCCACAGATGGACACACTTCCTTGTTTTTATACATATATGCATGCACACCAATTTGATGGCTAACCAGTGATTTAATGTAGCAGCACAATAACTATTACTTAAACTCTGACAGAAGGTAACAAAGGAAGTAAAATAGAAGAGATTCTTTAGACATAGAAACATATTCAACTGTATCAGAACATAATTTTGAGCATAACAATGTAACAGATTATAATCTTGGCAAAGGAATAGAATTAATTTGAATGCCAGGACCTCTCAGTTATGGAAAATTAATTATGCAAACTTGAGCAACATGTGCTTTCCCAAGAAACACTGCAGGTTCCCTTTGACCAAATGTTTTTCAGAATTTGGTATGTTTTATTTCAATAAACTACTGGATTTACTACTGGTTTTCCCATTTTCCACTTTTTAACATGATTCATAAGTTATTAAAATTTCATTTAGCAGAGGTAAATATTCAATCTGATTTCACTTTGCACAAAGAACTAAAATTTAAACTAGCAACGTCAAGAAGTTTCAATACTGCAAACCAGCAAGTCCTCCCCTCAGATTAAATCCAAAGATCCTAAAGTCCTTTAGGAGCTTTATAGACTATCATGAAGTATGTAATATGGAACACAAAGGTGGGAAAATTCTTGTCTTTACTGGTCACCTTATACCATCCTTAGGTTTCTTTCCAACAGTTTTTGCTTATCTTGTAGATCACCAAGTTCATGCAAAACATCAGTCTCTTAAAGGTTCACTTTACAAACCACATAATTTTGCCAGTTACTTCACTGATTCTATAAAACATTTCACTCTAGAAGGGCAACATTTGACTAAGGTCTAAACCGGAATCTTCTTAATTGTGAAAAACAGTGTCTTCTATAGCAACACAGGAAAACAGAAAATGCCACACTGTATCAGGAGTCCATCTAATCCAGTGGCCTGTCCCCAGAAATGATGAGTCCTATCAGAATCCCCAGAATGTTCTCCAGGGAAAACGCTTCTTAACTCCAGGTGGTTGGGTCGTGGCTCATTTCTCCTCACATATGTAGTAGTTAGTATCCTAAAATTAAACCAAGTCATCTAAGCTCTCAGTCCAATGGAGAGAAAAAGGCACTTTCAGAGAGGGATTAATCCCATGCATTTTAGGGTAGGATCACAGGCCGTGTAGAGTTGTCTGTTTCTTTCGACTAATAACAGAAATTCTAGTCAACTAGCCTAGACTGCTCTGGCTCTTTACTACTGCACACCTAAAGACAGGTGAGATTAATCCTATACACTGCTAGCGTACGCATCCCTTAAACTGTTCACACCAAGTAATATAATCAGATACATTCTAATTATGAATATAAATGTCTAGTTATTTTTCAATTTTTTATAAACTTTTGGAGCTCATGATATCTGTGGCAGAGAATTCATGGGCTATTTATAAGTTGTACTAAAAAAGAACTGGAAACAATTCTCAATTACTTGCTTCCATTTGGACTGGGCAACCCATTGCTTTTGCATTAGCAAGAGAAGCAGCTGGTTTGCAGTGTCTGTTTCTGTATTAGGTTACACAACTCTACCACATCTACTTGCATAAGTTTTCTCTGTGAATGAATCTAAACCTTACATACCTCTCAACTGGAATTATGTGTTTAATAGCTTGATTAATTGTGTCTCTGGAATATCTGTGAGAAAATTTATACCCATTGCATCTTTTTTAGACTGGGAGGGTGAGAACTGAGTCCAATATTAGAGAAGAAACTGTACATTTAAAAAATCATCACATTTAATGTAATGTTTGTGGCTATTTTTAAATTTAATACAGTTTGGCTGACTACTGCAAACTCAGGGAAGGTATTCTTTTTTTTGCACGTATGCTCAGATCTTTTGCCTGAATTTCTATACTGAAGTTCTTGTGATACAGAACTCCTTGTTCACATAACTTATTTTTTATTCTACTACTTGCTTACTGGGAGACATTTTTTAGTTGAAAAAAGAGTACATTTTAAAACATTCAAATAGCTTTGTGGATACGTTGGTAGCCACTATTCTGGGGGGCTGGAGAAGCATGTTCTTTCAGAAGGATAGGTTTCTTAATTCTGATCATATCATCCTAACCTAAGTGATGTGCAATTTTATTTTAACTGTTTATTACTGACGTATATGGATCTCTGTGTTGACGTTTCCAGAACTACCCTTCATACCTTTTAGAGGATAAGTACTCCCTACTTTAGTATACATACTGATTTTAATCAGATTGCACATTCTTGTTGGTAGTTCAGAAATTTCTTTCTTAAATCCCCTTAGAATTTATTGATTTACTCTCCAGTCCTAGGAGCCTGTTTTTATTTAATTTGTTAATTTGTTCCAGCACATCTTTTAATTCCTGTGTTTAACAAAACCTCCTCTATATGACCTAAGAGGAGGAAATTTGGTATATCTATTTTCCCCAAATTCTATGCAGAAATGCTAATGCAAAAAAGTAATTTACCTTCATTTCAGTGTCTCTGTATTCTCATTAGCTTTCTTACTTTTCTACCAAATAGCCCACTGGACTTGCAAAATCTCTTGCAGGCTTGCTGCTTCTTAATACTTGAAAAAAATCTTGTTTTCATGTCAGGCTATCTGCTTCTCAAATCCTCTGTCATCCTAATCTCCACCGTGTATCTTAGCCACTGTATCATCCCTATTGACTTCACAACTTAAAATTCTACCTTCAGAAAAATACATATTTGACTATACTAACTTCTTGAACCTTCCTGTAGCCCTATCGCTCATTTTTGCTTGTCAGCTTCCTTTTTTGTTTAGGATTATGCATGCCTTCTGTTACACTGTTATGGTTGCTCAAGTAGCCTCCATGCTGAGTCTAAGGATTTTAATTTCCTCACTTTTGACTTCAGGGTCTTTTTAACTAGCTTCCTCATTTTTTGTACAATCTCTCCCCTGAGGATGTTGAAGTTAATTATATTGTGGTCACTATTACTTAGTGGTTCAACTTTACTTACTTTATAAACTAACTCCTGTGTATTACTTGAGAGGCTTTTCTTGACTTAGTTCTTTATAGCTCTAAGATTAAAACAACTAACATATGTATCAAAACATTTTTTTTAACATCCTAGCAAAACTAACTGGAAAGTCTAGAAGGTGGCATATACTTGCAGGGGAATTAATAACAAGGACCAAGAGCGTTACTGTAACACTGGTGAAATGCCACCTAGCCTTCGTTAACCGTAAGACTAGAACAAATCAAATCAATTAATGATGGCTCCATTTAGAGGCAGAAGTATAGGAGCATACTGATATCCCCACCATATAATTTTAAATAACACCACAAAAGAGCCAGAACTAGATTCAAAAGAGCATTTCCAGCAAGACGTTATCCCATTTTAGAGAAAGGGAACATATTTGCTGGCTTGCAATACTGTCTGCTGCAGTTTACTATTTAAAGTTCCTCCATTAAATACAGAAGAGGTTGGTATTTCCTTGCTCATGGTATTACCTCATTACATCTTGATGTTGTATAGTTGCAGTAATTACATAAATAAAATTGACTTTTTATGAAGTATAAAACGAGTGACGATGTTTAGAGAAGTGCACTTTGCCTTGTGTTTTATTTTTTCCCAATATGGAATGGAATCATCAGCATGAGAGAACTAATCAAAGTAACATCTAGAAATAAACTAGCACTCTTATTTTTCTTAAATAATACCTACAGTTTGGGAAGAAAGCTCTCCTGTCTTGTGAACCTGCAGTCTGTCAAGAATAACGCTACGTGTTTTAAAAAATTAAGTAAACAACAGACACTAATCAATGACAATAAGCAGGCAATCCCCAGGTTAGCCAGGAACCCCTAAATTCTTAATAAAATGAGTAGGCTTCTTCCCCAACTGSGGAACATTGGAACATATTGGACATGAGGCACATCTTATTTGAACTTCTCAGACAAAAGGGGAGTACAAACAAGAATGGACAGATCTGGAACTTACTTACCCTTGTGTCAATCGGGGGTAACATTACTGATGTCTTCTGAACATCAGTGCAGGAAAATCAGTAAAAGAAATTTGTGGGCCATCAACTCCATTTTATATATGCAAGTTCAGAACAGCTACTGGCTGTCTAGCACTAGCTGTTGCCAGAAAGGTAAGTTAGAATGTCATGGTTCAGCAATCATATGGAATTACACTAATGTAAAATGAGTATAAATTACATAAGACTCAGGCCCATACTGTTTAATCACTGTTACGCTGTTGAAGATTGTAGTAATTTGAATATTTGATCCATTTTCCACATAGCAATATGAATTAAATCTTGATTTTAACATTACGTAGTTCAATTTTGATATAAACACATACTTTCCCATTGTTAAAACAACCAGCTTACATCACAGAAGTGCTATTTGATGTTTTCTTAATAACAATTTAAAAATAATAGCTTATGACAACATGTTGTCTGATGACATCTTAATAAGTAGTGGGCCATCAATAGTTATCATGTTACCCCATACTATGGCAGAAAGGATAAACAGATTCCCCCTTAGAAGGGCAGTGAAGCTGACACTGCTAGTGGTCTTTTGGTTTATGGTGATTGTAGTGATTATATTTGAAGCCTGGCTCAAAACATGTTTTATATAAAAAAGTTGTAGTAATTACTACTGAAAACTCAAGATGGACAAACCTGAAAAAAAATTAGAATCCCATCAACTCTGTGAGACAGGAAAAACTGAGGAAAATCACGGAGCTTACACCAATACTTCATACCAAGATTTTATCATTTTTATTTCTAGAACGAGTGCAATAAAACATAAAATCATGTTTTAAATAATAAACATTACCAAGTTAGAAACACTGTATTTTACAAATTCCTTCGTTCCCTTGTTCATTCGTTTGTTCGTTCACTCCTTCCTTCCTTCCTTCCTTCTCTTTTTATCTCTTTCTTTTTCCTTCTCTTTCTTTCATGCTATCTGAGTTCACCAGCTTAAGCTGGGCAGTCTACTGCACAAGAGTTTAGTATCATATGAAGTAAGTAAGTACTTCCCTCTGCTCCAACAACTTATGTCTTGCTGTTCTGGATTTCTCCTAAGTATCCTTGTTCTTCCAGGCTCATTAGTAACTTAGAGGGACTTGAATGTAGCAGTCTGATTTACATCAGTGATCTTATTCCTTTCAGCACAGGAGGGTTATCTTTTCTGTGACAAAGGCTATCGCAGATATGAATAACTATTTTCATACTGGGCTTTTTTTTTGTCTAGCTGGAATCACACCATCATAGATTTTGCCTCATAAATCTGACTTCGCTTTATAGAGCAATAATGGTACAGTCAGCACTCTGCCATCACAGCAAGGTGAATAGAGAAGAGTAACTTAGGTCAGTTGCTTCTTTATTACTGGCAGATGAAATAGTGTCTTCAACAGCTTCAGAGCAAGAACCAGCTAGGCAGTGTGTTTTCACTATGAAGGCAGTGCCATTCTGAGAAGCCATAGCAAGAGGTTTTTTGCTAGATGCAAGGAGGGACATGTAAGCCACAGAGTAAAGCAAACCACTAAGTAGGTGACCTATTGTTATTTTAAAGCTGCTTGGGTGAAATATGTGTAAGACATTATCAGGTAACAAAAATACAGGAGTTCTGTCAACTCGGGTAGACTGCAGGAAGAGGAGGATAAAAACTGCAAAGCTGATTTCATCCAGTTGGAACTGTATTAAAAAAAAGTCAGGACCAATGCTGCAGAACCTCAGATGTCCCTTGGAGAAGACAGGCATTTAGTGTTTTTCAGAAGATTTGATTGTTTCTACTGTTTGACACAGTATTATGTGTTACCTTCGTAGAAGTGCGTATTTGATACAGGCATTTTATAAATACTTGTTAGTCTTTGTGAAAGAGTGACTTCAAAAGGGTTTCTACACCCAGAGGACACCATTCTCACACCTGCTGTGCAGCTCTGCTAGCGGCAGGAATGGGGTGGCACTGGACAGCCAATGGCAGCATGGCTGAGCCTGGAGTCCTGCACTCATTGGCTCCCCTGCTGTCGCCTGACCAATGGGAGCAAAGCTGCCCACTGCAACAGGCACAAGGCGCAACCTGCAGAAGGCCAATGCAGAGCTGCCCCCAGGCCTTTCCTCTATTGGAAATTCTGGGTTTATTTGTATTATTTCTGTAATCCACGGAATCATGCTTTCTGTATAATACTTAATACAATTATTGTTACTCATGATAGCTTTCCTCACCTTCTTCTCTAACTTTTTTCTTTAGTTCATCTCCTGGTATCTTCGGTAACATACATACATGTATGTTCATGGTCTGGCTTGATGTGTGGGTGTTTTAGTCACTCAGTTTTACAATTCATATAGAAAGCTCTAGAGAGCGCTTCTGACTTTAAACTTAGAAGATTTGCATCATCTTCAGCAAATTGAAGTTGACCTGTGAAGAATATGGCATATGGAAGATTTTGACACCTGAAAATCACATATGATTTATGGAAAAAAACATGGTACCAAACTATGATTCCTTTAAAGCTAGTTGCAGATTGTTTCCAAGAACATGTAGAAGCAGTCATTAGTTGTTAACAATATTCATATTTATGTTTTTGGGTATTGATAGTAATCACTTCTTCAGAAAAATCTGTTCTTTTCCAGCGGTCTTAGTTGAATAATGATGGACATTGATACTTGGACACATGTAAACTATGTGAGAAAAATGTGTGTGTCTATAAATAGGGATGCATTTCTGCTACAATGGAGTGTAAGAAACATTGTCAGATATAGTATAAGAATTGTCTGTAAGAAAAGAACTTGACAACCTATAGAAAGCTTAAAAACTTAGAGTGTAAACTTTGAAAATGGCAGATAAAGTATTGATAAAGAAAATGTCTTCAATTTAAAAATACACTTATGAAAAAGCATTGCCATATACAGTTCTAATTTAATTTTACTTTGGTAGGTAATTGTCTCTTTATGAAGAAAATTTGAAGTTGCCATGCTGAAGTTGATACAGAAATATTGGTCTTTAAGACAAAAACTGCTGTTCTTAGCTGGAGAGTGCTCTGAGGTGAAGGTAAAGGTAAAAGCTTAAGAAATTTATAATGGAAAGAATTTCTCAAATGAGAAAAGAGCTGTGTTACATGATACAGGCACAAAGATCAGGTGAGAATAAAAGTGAATGTGGGGAAGATGCTGACAGGAGACAGTATAAAAATGGTGTCTACTGCAACATGTGTGTAACAACCCACAAAGGGTGCTGACTCTCTTACCATAATACATTTCTAAGCACCAACTTCTTAATGCTGAATTGGCTACTCCTCTCTTATTCAAACGCTTTGACAGACCCATCACATAAGATTTAAGTCTGTAGGCTTTTAAAAATGTGTATCACAAGAAAAGTTCAGGCTTTTCAGGATAAGAACTTAGTCAAAGAAAAACAAAACTAAAGACAGGAGTTTTTCTCATTTAGTTCTGAAAGCGTAAGATCCACAATAATTTTCATCATTCAGACAGTGAATTTCATAGTTGTTAAAATCCAGTTCCTACTAAAGAGATCTTCTACCACTCCACAAGAGAACTTTCAATGACAAATTGTAGAGCCTGAAGTGGACTTTTAATTCAATCGGCATTGGATATCCTGAGCAACAGAATAATGTACTGACAATAACCTTTACTGAGAAGCATAAGCATGCCTGATTTTTGGACATATGACTTAATCCACGCATTTCAGCAACTGTGGCAGACAAACCTAGAGATCAGCCCATGAATACTGGTCTGCAGCCCATAGGATAGGTGTCTCGTTCTGATCATTCACAGATTTAAGTGGTAATTTTTGCAGTGCAAAGAATCCAAAAGAATTCCATGGCTATGAACTGAAGCACCACGTGACCTCCCACAAAGTGAAAGTTCTTCAGAGGGCTCAGTGCTTCCTGGTTCCTGCAGTTCCTCAGCTTGGCTTCAGGTTGAACCATCCGTTTGTTATCTATACTCTGCTTTCAAAAGAGATATACAGGCTAATCAGATCGATAATTCTTCGACCTGAGCTTTCTCACTAGTTACAAGTATCGAGTGATGTGAGAGGGAGTACTGATTTTCTCAGTACTCCAAAATGAAGTTTACAGAGTAGAGGAACTTTTTTTTAATAATCATCCTCTGATATTAGTTTGGATGTTTGGATTAGTTCCCTCTCAAAAAAGAGAGGAAAAAAGGTAAATTAAAAACAAAACAAAAAATGTATTGGATTTTGTGTTTCTTTTAAAATAATAATTAATTTTTAGTCATTTTAACACCATTTTTTATGGTGGCAGACTTATGAATCTTCAATTCTTTAGGTCAACAATATAAAAGCCAGCTTAAAGACCCCGAAACAGAAAATGTGATCACTATTGTAAAAGTGATGCAAACAATGGAAATAATTAAAGAGAAAAAAACAGATTTTCTGACAGAAAAATCACTGCACAGTTAAAGAACAGATAGTTCTGGTAAATATTTTGCTAGTTTCCCCATAAAATTAAATAACCAGTTTTTGTTAATCATAAGAGATTCTAATGGGGGAAAGTGTAGTCTGTTGAGAGACAGTAGCACAAGGAAATGTTTGCCATATTTAGATCTCCTTTCACTAAAAAATGAAGAGGTCATTTCAGGTCAATCATCCTGGGCTCTTTTCTTTAGGGGAATGAGTCTCCAGCATGGCTCTTTATATTAAAGGATTTCATGGGCCTGAGTTATAGCTATTGGTATAATCACAGGTTTCAGAAATAAGAATAGTTATTTCTTATTTCTTTGTGAATGGAGAATGAAAAGGTCATTCAGTGTATGGTACTTCAAACACTTAAAAGAAAAGGTATTTTACTGCTTACTTAGCTTTTTATGTACTATATAGAAAGTATGCATAATGTTGCCACACTGCTATGCAGAAATGGAAAGAAAGAGCCTTTTTTATTTTATGAGAAAACTTGAGATACATCTGCATTTCTTATTGTGACCATAAAATCATAAGGTTTATGAAATCATGGAAGACATGAAGAAGGTAAATAAGAAACAGCCCTTCCCTGACACTTCCAATACAATATTTGGTGAGGAGTCAAATGAAATTACTGTGGCAGGTTCAACACAAACAAAAGGAGTTTTTTTTTTCACCTGGCATGCGATTAAGCTATGGAAACTCCATGCCATAGAAGGTAGTGGATTCTAAATTATACATAGATGTAAAAGCAACTGAACAAATTAATGGAAGAAAAATCCCCGAAAGCTATTAGAAAATACATTAATTTATTGGAGGCTGGGAGAGGATTCTACATGCTTCCATGTTCTTACACTCTTCCTTAAACATCTGCCGGTGTCCAGTTTTGGAGACAGAATGCTTTTGATTTAACTCATTGGTTATGTTCTTATGACTGGTTTTTTTTTTTCCTTTTTTTTTGTCATTTTTCATATTTTCTTCTGTATTTTCCAAAGATCAGTTGCACTCTGTGCAATTACAGATTATTGTTTCTTAACTTGTAATGGAAAACAAGTAGATGTAACCCATTTCCATCCATACAAGTAGGTACATATGCTGATTTAAACATCTCTCGTTTCAGGGCATAAACTAATGTCTCTGAAGGCTAACCAGCTATCCTAACAATGCCTGATGAATCACAGTTTGGGAGCATTAAGAACAGGCTTTTTTCTAAAGCAACATATGTGAACACTTCTGGAGGCTGTTTGCACATAAGATGGGCCAATGACCTGATCCATAACTCATGAGGCATATTATTTGATAATGACAAGAATTACAAGCTTGAGGTTGATAAAATAATCTGTGCTTCACATCTAAAAAATATCTTTAATAAGCTTCCTATCGTTTTATAAACATTGGTAGAGATTTTCCTAATCTTCACTTACTGAGAAATTTGGAAAAACATACGTTAACATTATAATCGATGTTATTCAGGTAGCAGCATATTCTATTTCAAGGCATAACCTTTTAGATGAAGCTTAACTATTGAGCTATAAAGTCAGCATTTTGTTTCTTGCTATTCCCATTGGCTGAGATGTAGAAGAGAGAATTTCCCAAGTAAATTCAGATTACAGCACGCTTCAGAAGGGTTGTCACTGACTGAGAAGAAACAGTTAACTGTTTTCATGTACATTTGTTGCTGTGGGTGCATTACATATTAAAATATAGGTTCAGTCACATTTACCCAAATTCATCCTAGAGTGCACAGTGTAAGACCCCTTATTTCTATGGTATTGAACTAAGACTATCTGGTCAATCTGGAACTATCCTGAGGCCTTCACCGATCTTTTAATTCCTGGATTATTTTCTTCTGCCTGAAGTTTCCCTTCTGCTTCCCTTTTGTTTGCTATTAATGCTTCATCTCTTCTGGGAGGGTGATTCACAGTTAATCAGCTCATCTCTTCTGAGACATTCAAAAACATTGCTCTATGGATAGGCCAGCAGGCATTGCTGTAACCCTTGTGTGGTTAAACCCTTCTCTTTCCTTAGGGGCTTCACTGTCTCTGCTGCCCTGTAACTGTTACACAATTACCACCAGACCATAGGGCCAGCTGCAGACATTAGTACCATCAACAGAATTGCAGGAAACGTAATTTGGGTTATCTAATGACCAGCTTGTTTACATAAATACATCAGGTAAAGTGGGGGAAAAAAAAAAGTTCTACAGCTTGGAACACAAATTAGTATTAGGTAGATAGAGAGAAAAATGTGCTGCACTTGAACAGGAACATCTTACATTGTGTTTAACATTTTTGTTTTCCCATTGTCTTTTAGCACTTTCACACAGAAAACATAGTTTTCACAATTTGAACAACTATTTAAATATTCAGTCTGTATTTAGTTGAAATTTTGAATGAATTCTCCTATTTATTATCGCCATTTGGAGGGTACAAGCCATGTTCTGTATCCATGCACTGGATTCTGGAATATAGCTGACTTTGCTTGCTTCATATATACAAAATAAAGTTAGAGTGTACCATACTAATTCCATATTGAGTGTCTGTTATATCCTTTAACTAGAAGAAATTCTAGTCACTCATTGTCTCCTCACCTTTCTGGTTTCCTCTGTCTTAGCATTACTAGATTTACAAGCTCGCACTTGTTTTATTAGGCAGTCTTTTAAACTAGAGTTTTCACAAACTGAATTTGCAGTGTTCATGTTGCCAGACCCATTAGCATGTCTTCTGTAGCAAGGACAGAACCTTGCAATTTTCCATACACATAGCCATTTATTTTTATTAATTAAACTCCTCTTTATTAACTGTGAGCTTGAGGTAGGTCATCTTCTTCTTGAAATACACTAACATACTGTTTTTCAGATTGATTCTCTCATGCTTATCACATAACCTATGTAACTGTAATATTTCTTGCTTAAAAGTTTTAGCATGCACCTGCACATCATCCAGGTTGAGAAACTGTTGATGAACAGGTACCAACATGGGGTTGCTATCATAATTTCTTCCCCTAGGGGTAGGAAAATACACTCATTACAGATCAGTCACCTACACAATAGATGTTTCACTGAGACATATTTAAAGGTAATTACCAAACACTAATTTTGCAAGCCATTTTTCCTGTCATTTGTTAGTTATCAGCCACTATCAGTTCATCCACAAACTCAGCTATCCAGTCCTCTCAGTCTAGTTCTTGAAATTCAATTTTTATACCTTGTTTTCTCCACATTGGGGTGAATGCATACTTCCTAATAATTCATTTACTCTGTGAGAGGATTTAAATTGCTCATTTGAATCACGTAGCATTTTATTCCTTAGTATGTCCAGTCTAAAAACTATCAAATGTAAACTACTCTACTATTCTTGCATACTACACTGTCCCCATTAAATATTTACTAGATCTGTTCATATTAAGAAGTTTACCAAATCTTTAAAAAGCACACTAAACAGAACAGAGCAAAACTAAAACTGTGAGTCTCTAGCCCTACCTCTTAAGTTCAATGTCAATCCGATTTCCAAAAAGGGTGATGAAATTCAAGAAACTGTTGTTAGCCACTCTTAAAATGTTTGGGTTTTTTTTTTTTTCCTCCATATTGTTGAGTTATTTTACACTGCACCAGCAGTGTATTTACCAGCTTCCTTATGTTTTTCCTCATTACTGACTGTGGTTTTTTTTGCTTTTGTAACCAATTTTAACAATATTTCTATAAACTTACCTTCATTTGACAGTTATACATATAACCTTTAGTGTACTTGTTTATTTAAAGGGGAAGAATATCCCTGGTCTGAACACAGTAATTTTGGTTAAAAAGCTACTTTATATGGATATGGGCATTTCTGTATGAGACAGGGAACACCGATATAGATCACCTTTATATAATGCATGTCAGGGAGCAGCAAAGGCCACCTGCACCCTAAAGAAGGCTAGTCAGGAGCTGAGGGTGACCACAACGCAGGCTGGGCAATGACCTCAGTGACCAGGCACAGCCCTACAGACACGAGCTGGGCCAGCAGAGCAGGGGTGCTGCAGCAACAGATCCTCACGACAGTCCAGTGGTCGTCAGACAAAAACAAGGTAACAGGTCTAAGGTTAACCCAGGAAATCCAAACAGTAATTCAGGATCAGGACCAGGTACAGGTATATCTACACCACAGCTCAAGCCATGACTGAATGCTGAGGCCTGAGCTTACATATGGCTCTGGTGGCAGAGGCAGAGGGTGTGGGTGGAAGCCTGTGGTGGAAGTATTTCATCTCAAGTACTTGAATTAGTACTAGAAACACTCCTTCTCATCTGCCCAAACATTTCTTTGACTTACTATAACTGTGAATAAATCTTCCAGGACTTTTTGCATAAATGTTCACCATACTTTGTATTTATTACTTGAATGAAGATGGTATGATTTCTCCTACTCAGCCTCTCTGAGGAGCAAATGGGATATAAAAGTATAGAATATATTCTCTCCCTCTCCCATCTTTCTAGCTGACTAGATTCTTGAGCCAAGCAGTTGGCTTCCAGTGATCTGCAGTTTAGAGGTCTTTTTAAGCCAAATTTCCAATTTTTTTATCCCTCACTGCAGATCATCTCCAACTCTAAAAAGATAGAAATTGTTAAGTTACGTAGAAATTGCCCAAACCTTCCTGAAAACTTCCTGTAAAACATGTTTAATAAAATTGTTGGGTACCTGTTTGATCCTGTTTGCCAACTCCAATAAGGCACGTTTCAAAATCTGTCTTAGTGCAATTTTTGAGTCAACGTAAGCTTTGTTTTCAGCAGACTGCATTTCATCTCTCCTTCACTTCTTTTTGAGAAGTCTCCCGTCCCCTTTATAACCTTACTTGGGCTTGTAATTCTTTCTAGCCATCCTTTATTGCCTTTTCAGCAGCTTTGGTTTGTGACCAACAGTGCAAAACGTTCTATCATAGCTCTGCAAGAACACCAGCTCACAGCCCCTCTCTCTCCCTTTTTTTCTTTGACTTCTTCGGTAGTCCCTAGGCATCGGACACCTACTTCTGTCTGGGACTCCAGTCTGTTTCTTGCCACGCCGGGTACCGTCCCCGTGGGGATGGCTCACCTCTTTACAGGGCTTTCCAGGATGGACAGTCCTGGTCCTCATCTGGTCTGGATATCAGTCCCCAGTGGATTGCTACGGGCTCTGGATCACGCTCGTGGCGCGTTTTGGCCCTGTTCAGGGGGTGCCTGACGATCCAGTTCCCACTGACAGGACGTAAGGCGCCGTGGCGGGCGGGGAGGCAGCTCTCCTCCACGACCGGCTGCTGGAGACGAGCGTCCCACTCAGCCCCCTTCCTGGCGCTCCTGCTCGGTAGGACTCTTAGCCGCCTTTTAGCCGCTGACCGCGGCCGGCGGCTGAGGAGCTGCGGCCGCTCCGCCGCGGGACAGCCGCCTGAGGCGCCCTGAGGGGAGCGACGGCACCCGCCCGCCGCGGGGAGGGGGCAAGGCGGGACTGTTCGCGCGCGCGCGCAGCGTGCGTTGCCATGCCAACACAGCGGGGCGCGCGGCGGGCTCAGCGGTGCCGGCCGGCCGTTGGCCCCGCCCGCGCCACCGCCCTTGCGGCCCTGCCGCACTACAGCTCCCGGCAGCCTTCGCGCTGCGCCGTGACTCGGCTGGGGCGACGGCGGCGCTGGCCGGGATGGAGTGAGGGGGTGAGCGGCGGAGAGAGTGCAGCCCACCGAGCTCCGGCCCCCTCCCCCTTTCTTTCTCTGGCCCGGGCCTATGCGGCCCCCCAGAGACCATGGGATCCAGGATCAAGTGAGTGCCCCCCGCAGCTCTCCAGCCCCGCTTGCAGGCCCTCAGGAAAGCGGGAGGGCTCTGGAGAGCGAGAAGGGGACTTCCCCGCCCTCCTTCCAGCTCCCTGTGAGGCCGCGCGGGCGAGACCCCGGCCGAGCCTACAGGCCTCGGGGTAGGGCGGGAAAGAGGGGGAGAAAGAAGGGGGAAGAGTGCTTCCCACCCCCCCCACCCCCCCAGGCCAGCTCGCGGGCCGGGCAGGGAGGAGGCGGCAGGGCAGAGGGCCCCGTGCCGTCAAACCCCAACTCAGCGGCAGGACCCCGGGGCGGGGAGCTCCCCCGTCCCCCCTGCCCTGAGGAGGGGAGGAGAGTGTCGTTTCCCGCCCTCAAACCCAAACCTGTTCTGTTGTCTGCTCTCTTTCTTCCTGTCTTCGGTTCTCCGTGTGGTAGCGCATAGGGCCAGGCTGTGAGGGCAGTCTGAGTTTTATCGGTGCAGGCCTTAAGGAGGATTGGGGCTGCTGGAATGGGAAAGTCTTCATTGCCAGCACTGGTGATGACTGTTTTGGGGGAGTGGTGGGGTCGAGAGAGTTCAAAGCCTCCTTGCCTAGGTTAGAATGTGCTAAAGGAAAGATGGATAGTCTAGCTATGATGTCTTGAAAATGCATTAGCAAGGGGATTTGGGGGAAGGAGGAGAGTGGTGGAAGTGATTAATRTATTGGGCCTGCAGCTCCATGCCCTCAATATTTTTTTAATTTTCATAAAAGTGGGGGTTGATTTATTGGTAAGCCCTGTTGGTATGTTTGGTATTGTCACATTAAAGATCTCAGTTCATTCATACGCCATTCCAGGCAAATTCAGTTCCTCTGAGACAGATAGAGGTGTAATAAAGCTATCACCAAGCAGGGAGTGCTGACATCTTTGTGCATGAAAGATGTGATAGAGTGGAGAGATCCAGTTAGATTGTATTTTACTCAGCACTTTCAGTAGGTGCTGTTGAGCAATTGCTTTTCCTTCTTGAACACAATGTTCTTCAGGATTACATAGGGCTGTAACTTTTCACCTCTTTTGTTTAACTTGAATATGAGACTGGAGGAGACATAGTTTGTAGTGTCCTTAGTGTGATGACACATCTTCGTGTTCCCAAGCCCATAGGCTGGATACACATAAAGATGTTTTAGGAAAATGTAAGTGGATAATGAGTGCTTGTAATGATATCACTGAGGTGACTGGTTGGTTCCAGAAAGCAACCTTCCTTCTTCAGGAGATACTGTGGGGATAATTTTTGCACTTTTTTGGCGTACGGGCTCTCAACTGTTGCTACAAAAAAAATCAAAGTCTGAGAAACTAGTTAAACTCTTAGCTTACATTCAAATACAGGTAGAATCTAAAATTGTTACTATTTTGACAGCAGAGCAGGCTATGTCTGTAACTTACACCTTCGGATCTTGCAGTGGTCACCCTTGCTTGGGTCACTTCAAGATTATGATCTGAAATTACTTCTTATGATGACCTTATCTTAAATCTATTAAAAGGCTGATGCTCACTTAAAATGTAGTTTCTTTTGTGTACATACTGAATCCACAAGCTGTGTTTACCATTTTTGGGTTTTTGATTGCTAATTTGACCTTGAATGGCTTTGCATACACTTTGCTGAATGTGAATGTAATCACTCAGATGAGAGGCTTCAACTGGAAACCTCACTGGTATCGGTGATGAGATGTAGCAGTTAGAAGTATTTATTACAGCCAATGGACTTTAGGACTTTTTCTGTGCAAAGTCTTTCAGTGTGAACGTGTCTTTCAAGATTACAGACAAAGCCCATGTCTTTCTCTGTCACCAGGAAAACACAGGTGATTACCCCATATAAGCATTACTTTTCATTCCTCTTGGACTTTGTGAGAAAGCATTTTGTCCATTGTGTGATTAAGCAACTTTGCCTTGAGCAACAATTAATAAATTGCTTTTTTCCACTTCGGACAGAACACTGTGCCCAAGTAGAGTAAGGACAAAATTTCAAAACAATCTTGAAATATATAAAGAATGAGAGAGTCTGTCTGAGTAAGAGGCTTTTCTGGCCTGTTCTTCCGAGCTGGATGTTTAATCCAGCAAAGATTTTCAAGTTGGTAAGTAGCTCCCTTATTGGGGCAGGTGGAAGCGTGAATGAGAAAACTATTTTATAATTGGGTATACTGAGGCATGCCTCCTCTAGTGGAGTCGCCAATATGTGTTGGAGCCCTAGCAAAAATCCAGTAGTCAGATCTTTTGCTTCTTGCTATAGATTGATAATTATGAGGGATATTAAACTCCTTGGCACGTGATCACTTGCACACACTGTGATATACTCTGCATGAAACCTGGACATATGTGTCAGTTATATTTTTGATGGATGTATAGTAATGAGTCATTTGAGTAAAAGATTGCTTAGAGGAAATTATCAGTAGCTGCATCAGACTGAAGTGAAAGAAATCAAGAAGTTGCCAGCAATCCTGTAAGCTTTTGGCTTGTGTATAGCTGCAGGCGAAAAAAAGGTAAATTGAGTATTGGGTTACACTGGTGGGTTAAGCTTCGTGTTGGAGCATGTCATACGGTACGTGCAAGGCACTCTGTGCCAGCGAGGTAATGTAAAGTAGGAATCTAGTTAACCTGGTATCACCTCTTGGTAGCCTTCAGTACTCAAGACATTACAAGAGAGAAAGGAAATTTTTTTTTTTTTTTTTTTTTTTTTTTTTTAAATAATGTGTCAATATCAATCTGTTCAACAGAATTGCATTGCACCGTAAAAAAACTTGGCATGTTCCTTTCCAGAGGTGGTTGTATTTCAGTGATGACAGAAGAGATCCCTAATATTAATCTGGGAATGCTTTCAGATATTTAACATAAAGGTTGCTATATACTGAAATGTAATATTATCTACCTAGGGAATACCAGGCAGAAAAAGTTAAATATACGGAAATTAATCAGGGTTTGAGGTGCAATTTCTGAATTGAATTAGGAATTACAGATTTCTGCTAATAATTTTTTTCTGCAAGAGTTGAGCAACTAAGTCTTGTTACAAGACAACTAATTATCAGTCAGTCTCAGGCTCCTCTCTTATGCTTCAATTTTTAAGTGGAATGGTACTTTCTGTCATAAGTGCTATTAAATTTTCCTGTGTGTGGAAAAAAATGCTCCTGACAGAATTGAAGTAGGCTTTAGAAATGTAAGGTATGTACTTCCATACATACAGCTTCGGAGGAGGACTTTATTTAATTTTATTCTGCACAAATCTCTTGCAGTTTGGTAAAAACTAATAATTTTGATTGTAAAAGGTACATAAATATCTTATTTAAAATATTATATTACTTCAATGTAAAATTGAATTTCTTATGGATTGCTTTGATACTAAAGCTATTTCTACATCAGAGAGATTTGAAGTAATTCATACAACTGACATTTATCACAAAAGCATTCTTTTCTCATGGAGTTCCTTCCTAAATTTCTATTTACAAAAAAGTATTGCATTTCCTTCTGAAATTTTCCAGTTATCAAATAAATGCGGTACTATGTATTTTTGTACATATGTGTCCTATGTATTTTTTATTACATCTGTATGTTCACTTGATAACTGACTTTAAGTGATTATTGGGAGGAAAGAAAACTGTGTGTGTGTGTGTGTGTGTTTGAGGTTATAATGCTGTGGATGATTTCAGTGGGTTGAGGTTTCAATACAATGCACAGGTGGCATTAGATGTCTGCAGGGTAGTTTAATAGTCATAAAAATGGACTGCAAAATATACATATTATGATGCATGTTTATGCTATAGTTGCAAACTGTATGAAGTCTCATAGTGACTTGTTTCCTTAATTCCACTGAAAAGTTATAAAATATTCAAAATTCAACAATGACTTCATTCTCATACTGAGGTGTTAGCTTGTTGAATGCAGCCTTTAATACTAAGTTTCTGACTTGGCAAAGCTACTTTAATTTCACTGTTCATAGAAATAAGTGGACGTTTGTCATGGAATATTAAAATACAAAATGTGATGTCTTTTTGTCTGAAAGTTTTGGTATATAGTATGTGCTCTTGCCAGCTGTGTTATACAGTGTTTTCACGAAAGAATTTGAACACAGACTCTAACATAATACTAAAAAGGTGTTTGTTATTTTACCCATTAGCTGTAAAAATATTATAAAATTTATAAACTTTTAATTAAGGAAACAGGGTGCTAAAAATAAAGACATAAACAAGGAGGGTAAGATAAGGTTGCACAGCAATATATATGAAAGGAAAAATACATTTCTGGTGTTATGTGGATATCATTTCATCCTCATCCTGTACCATGATTGTAGGAATGTAGCTAAGAATCTCAATATTTGAAGCAGATTATATGCAGCAACTCTAAGTAGCACAGAGAGAATTATGCAAGTTTGTTTTATACTGCAAAATAATAGTTGATTTGTTGATTTTAGATTTCTCACAACTTATGAATGTAGTTTTCTGAAAAATGGCTACTTAAGACAAATCAGTTGGTAACTGGTGGCAAATTAAATTAACATTAATTGAATTGTGAACCATTGTTGCTCCTGAGAGGTGCTCTGTAAAACTGTAGAGTGTGATCCCATGCTACTGAAACCAACGGTAGCTTTTCTGTTGATTTAAATAGGTGTGGGGTTTGGCTTAGAGCCACTTGAGTTACACTAAGTGGGCCTGTGGCATGGTTAGAAATGTTTTGTTTAATCCCTTTTGGTGCTAAAGTAGGATTAAAAATAATAGAAATTCTCTGAAGAGTAGGCTGAACTCCTTGACATGTTTATATGTTTGGTTTGAGATGTTGGGTAAGATGAGTTTCATTTTTAAAATTATTATTCAGGTAGGAATTCTAGCATTTTTTATATATATATATATTTATATATATATTTTTATATATATATATATGGGTTTTGTAATTATTTTCATCCTTAGCTGTAAGGGAGCTAGCAAAATTCACAAGTTAATTATACCTTAGCAATTTTCTAATTTTAGATAGTTTACATTAACACATAGGAGACAATATTATCACTATACAAGCAGGCATAGATTTAGAGCAGTAATTATGCAATTTTGATTCTTGGTTTTAACCAGAAAGTCTAAGAATAAAATGTCACATGTTCAGACTTACAAAATCCTTATTTCAGTAAGTAAACATTTACAGTCTAATGTGTGAGTCTCTTTAATCTCATAAAAAATTTTGGAGTAGCTAAAATTATTAGAGTCAGGAATTTAACTCAAAATATGCTTTCTTATATAATCACCTGCTGCCTTTACATGCTCCTTATGAAATGTAATTCCAGAGCCACACTTATGGAGTTATATTAGTAAGAACTGAAAATGTACACTAAATGTTTGGGGTTTTTTAAGTCTTATATCATTAACTTTTTCTTTTATTACTGGTATATTTATAACTCTGGAGCAGAATAAGTCTCTTTCCTCAAGCTTCATTTACATTTTGTAGCTGAATTTGGTATYGTTTTTGACTGTCACACCTATTTTCTTATTTCGCATGCATCTGGCAGCTTTCTGGATTTAAGACTCTGGAGTCTCGTGAGGTGAAACCTTGTGCATTTGTAATATTCTTCAGCATGGCCTTTTTTTTGACAAAGAGATAGAAATATTTTGACAGGTATTAAAGAGGGGAACTGTCTTCATCCTAAATACAGCCTCTGAAGTTTTCCAGTAACGTATGCATAAAATGACTTTGCAACCTCTTGACTGCAGCTTCTTTTTTTTTTTTTTTCCTTTTTCCTGAGCAACTAGGTGTCATGAAGTTGAACTCAAGGGTCACAGTAGTGAAAATGTGAATCTGGGTTGTTTGTCCCACGTTGGACGATGTGACTGTTTTCAGTTTGGTGAARAGAGTGTTCAGGATTTTTTTTTTTCCTGAAAAAAAATCCCTGTATTTAGCGCACAGGTGATTTACTTTCTCATTTGAAAGTAAAGGTGAAATAAAAAGAACTTGCTTTTGCAAGTTGCACATGTAATCAAATTTACTATTGTAGCCAAGAACTGAAATAAGTGTTGTTTCTCTGTCTGAGTAGCATTCTGAAAAGTGATATAAAAGGCATGGTTTTATTTTTCTGGCAAAGTTCTGAATGATAGGCCTGTGATATTTTAGTATCTAGAAATGCAGACTAGTCAAACAATAGAATTGACTTAAAGGTTCTGTGTGCTTGATTTCTATTGTTTTGATTCTTTTTTTCGCTGTAGAAGTTTGCTAGACACCCTGTTCATACTAACTCATCTGAGCTTCAGTCATATCTTGTTACGTACTAGTAAGGCAGAAAGATCTGATGTGAAATCATCACAGACTAAAACAAGAAATGTAGTTTGTCAAGTTGTCATTGTAATGTATGCATTCTTAGAACCCTTTTTGACCGAGTAATTGAAAGCACACTTGAAAAAAAATTCTCAGTGTGCTAAATACTTCTTTTTTCTTTCAGACAAAATCCGGAAACTACCTTTGAAGTGTATGCAGAAGTRACCTATTCAGGAATCAGTTGCATTGGGAAAGGTACTGGTTTGCACTGTAATTCTACCTATTTACTAGCTAAAACTATTCTTAAGAACCATGTATTGTGAGATAATGAAGTATATTTAATATGATGCTGTTCTAGCTTTTAAAGATATTTTAATCACTGGTTCTGCAGAATCTTTTACAGTTAGGACTAATAATGAGAAATTCTTGCCTCCATTCCTGATTGTGGGCAATTTTCTGATTTCTTTGACTGTTTTGCCTTTTTTGTCTTTTAAAATAGAAATAACTCTTACTTCGTTAGGTTGAAAAAGTAAATGCATTTTCAGATTTGTATTTGCTGCTCATATAAGAAAGGGTTAGTTTTAAAACAAAAAATACTCTAAAACTTCTTGTGTGGAATATACTTTTACTTCCTCCTTCTTACTTGTCTACAGAAGTATTTTTATCTGTTTCCAGAATTCTTCCTTTGATCAAATGATTTTATCTAGAAGTAAGGCATAAATGCAGCTTATGATTTGGTTAACTATTTTTACCAAACATTGTTATCAAGCCATAATTATACAAGTATTTTTCTATAATATTATTTCTGACAAGTATTCCTATGTTTGTGCTAGAGAAGTCCCATAACTGCTGAAACCAACATGTAAGTATATTTGTGAATTTTTGATTGCACTTTTTTCTAAACCTGAGGAACTTGATCAGATAAGCAGGAAAAGCAAAGGTTGAAATTTGTAATCCCAGAATTTAGTTCAAGATATTGTTTTGCAAGATCAGTCTCTAGAATGTTACAAAAAGGAAGGATGTCAAAATCAAATAATTATGATTAATCAACATATACTGAAGTAATATTTCTTTTATCTTTTATGAAATGATCATGTGTGTGTTGTATATATGGTATAATGAACCAATAGAAAGTTTTTTTTATATTTTATTGACTGGAAAGCCACTTATCTCCTTTTATATCTGTATTTGTTTGTTACAATCGGCAAAAGTCAAATAGCTGCAACTCTTTCCTCTACTGCCAAAGCCTCCATAGGAGTTGTAACTGGAATACAGTTTTGGCTTGTCCTACTGCTATATGCCATCACGACTATTTGATGTAACTGCAGGAGCCCTTTTAATAACTAGTCTTTGTTTCTGCACATCTGACCTGGATTCTAGTGCCAGAAAATCTGAACAAATTTGACCATAAACATTACATTGTACAGTACTAGTGTCTGGGTATAATCTTCTCTTTGAAGTTTGTTTGCATCCCCCTGGAGGGATTAATTCCCTGCTGTGGGAAGGTGGGTTAAAAAGCACGGAAACTACTTTACAGGTTTTTAATTGGAGAATTTAGTATACATTTTGTTCTATAAACCAACTGATTCTGTGGGAGTTTCACTTAGTTGTGTTTTTAGGTTTGTTGTATGCACTTGTAGGTGCAAAACCTTCAGAAATTGTTTTCAGTGAGTAAAAAAAATTGTTTTAATAATTGTTTTTACAACTTGCATATTCTGAAGTTATTAATTCTATCTGAATAATCTTTTAAAAGATTTTTCCCAACCAGTTTTTTTATATTTAAGAGGTGCCCTTTATTCTCAGAAGTCTTAGATTTGTGTATCCCCAAATATTCTGTCCTTCTGTTCTAAATGAAGGTTGTTGTTTGGTTCTCCACAGTGTCAACTGTATTTAACAGCTATACTGTATCCCAGTCAGATCACCATTCTAGAAATACAGACCTAGAGACCTCCATGTAGTCTTTTGTACTTCTTGGCTAGCTGTTCTATGCCAGAAGACCAAGAATATATATCAACTTTTTTTTTTTTTTTGCAGTCAGGGAACGTACGTTACATGGCAAGGAGCAATTACTGTTAAGAAAAGCAAAATGTATAAAAGGTGTGTAAGGAGCAATTATCAGGCATGTTTAAAAAACTATTTCTTCCTGTGTAATGGATTCCAAAATTAACTTAGACATGTTTTTGAAGTTAGTGTCTAGTATAATAGTGCTATTGATAACTTAGAATGCTCTTAATTCTTATATCAATCTTCTGACATGCTCTTGAGGAGAATGAATTGCTCCAAAGCTGTAACAGTCCTAGTGGGGGAGATTGTCTGGCTTGTGGGATGGTAAAACATGCCTCTATTTTGTTTTATTCAAAAGTTTGTGTAGGAAAGGATGTTTTCCACGTGACTGTTAAATATCAACTGCAATTAAAAGCTTTAATATATTTCATAGTTCACTTGCATCTTGCTGAAATGGGAGGTACTGACTTGTGTTATTAACTACTAACAGACAATTGTACATTCAAGTAGCTTTATTGCTAATGTAATTGTTAACAGTCTTGCATTAAATGTTTATTTGGTTAATAACTTTTGAAATGAATGAAAGCAGCATTATATATTGACTATCGTATAGAAGGCTCCCTCTTAGTTACCAAGACAGTTGACTGCAGAAGGAAAAAGTCTGTTTTGGGCTCGAAGAAAGACATCAGTAAACTGGAACAAGTTCAATGGAGGGCCACCAAGATAGTGAGCGAACTAGAGCACTTGCACTGTGAGGAGAGGTTGAGAGTGCTGGCCTTGTTCAGCCTGGAGAAGACTTCGGGGAACCTGAATAGCAGCCTTCCATACCTATGAGGAGTTCATCAAGATGAGATATCCAGGCTCTTCACAGTGGTGCATGACTGGAGGACAAGAGGCACTGAATCAAGAGGCGTTCTAACTGAATGTCGGGAACGTGTTCACCATGAGGACGGTCAAGTATTGGACCAGGTTGCTCAGAGCCGTTGTTGAATCTCTATCCTTGGAGGTTTTCAAGACCTGACTGGATCACAGCCTGAACAACCTCGTCTGACCTCACACCTGGCCCTTCTTTGAGAGGAAGTTGGACTAGAGACCTCCCGAAGTCCCTTCCAGCCTGAATTATCCTATGATCCTAAGATTTGATTCCTAGAAATGTAAGCTTCAGGAACATCTGGAGGATGTTTTGTACTCTTAATAAAGGATGAAGAAAAAACTTCATCGAAACCAAAGAAGTTGAAAAAGCAAACATTGTTTTATTCCAATCCAGGCAGAACTCTGCCAAACCACAATGAAATGTGTGAACTGAGAAAGGAAATGATCACTGGATCAGCTCAGCTGTGGTCTCTCTGTCCTTTCCCCTAGATTGTTTAGAAATAATGATCATCTGTGCTCAGCATTGGTGATTTGTATATTTCTGGCACATGAAGTCTTTGGTACGTTATACAATTCCAGCATCCAGTTGTATTTAAAAGCTGTGTTTATGCTTTTCTCTGTTATATTCATAGATCTTATTTGAGGACTTATGGATTTTTCTTAACTGGGTCACTTTATGTAAATGTGATATCTTTGTTTTGAGAACTGTGAAGTAAGATAGCTGCAACTGTGACTAGCAACATTAAGATGAATATTTGTTATTAAGAAGATATTTCATTAAGAGAAGACAATTACTGAAACAGGTTTTTGCCTTATGATTGTAATTTCTGTGGAAGCTGGGAATTCCCCTTAGCCAATTGAACCTAAGTTAGTATGTGTGGTGTGTGTGGGTTTTTTTTGTTTGTTTGTTTTTTTAAGAACATTTGACTTCCTAAAACTGAATGCAAATACAAAACTGCTTTTATCTTAACTTTGTTCCCACTCTTTTCTTTTTTTTTTTTTTTTTTNTTTTTTTTTTTTTTTTTTTTTTTTTTTTTTTTTTTAATTTGGGCTGTCTGGAATTGAGAATTTCTTCACTTAATACTTCAATGATACGTTCATTCATGTTCTACTTTTCAGTTTCATCAAATAGCACTGTTCTCTTGTCCATACCCTCTTCTGATAAAATGTTGATGCCTTCTGAACAAAAGTCTAGGGCAGCAAAATAGAATAGAAAGAATGGAGTCTGCATCTTTACAGTGACAGTACACGGGAGTTATCTAGTGAGAAGTCTGTGTTGTGTGTGTCAAGTATAAGTATGTCAAGCATAGGAACTTTGCAAGTCTAGTGCTTCTCACCAACTCCCACACACTTACTTTCAGGAAGACAGGAAAAAATAGTCATGGTTTTACTTAAAAAATGCAGTATTATTATAGGGAAAATATTGACTAAAACTTATAGTGTTAATACTTTGATTCTTTCCTTTGTAGTATCAGGTAAGTACTGGGTAATGACTGTGACTCAGAGGAAAAGGTGCAGTTCCGAGACTGATATAGAAGCCTGGCTAATAGGCTGATTTAGGTTAAATAGTCTTAACAGGTGCCTTTTGTGCAGTGGTGTAATTGGGGTGGAGTAGGATGCTAGTACTGTACAGATGGGCACAACAAAGTCAACTCTTCAACAAGTATAGCTAGTAACTTTGGCTTTCAATCATTCCAGGTGAATAGAGAGATTGTTAGGACTTAAAAAAATTTGATTACTAAGACAAATTCCAATTCACATATAAGGCTCTAATATTCTATGGCCTATTTGTGGGGTTTGTGTCTTTGCCTTCATGCATTTTAGTGCTGTGTAGTTCTGACAGTAGGAGAATTTCTAACTTTCCTTATCACTTAGATATAAGGAGGCCATCTGCCTTGCTAAATCCAGGTGTATTGCTTTTAAAAAAACCACAAACAAACAAAAAGTTTTTAGATTTATCATGATTATTTTAGAGGTTTCATTGATACAAGTTAACCTTGCTTCAGGAATTAAATAAAATAGAACTTCAAAATTCATAGGTAGAGGGGAATAATAATAATTGCCCAGCAGATACCAGTAATATATTCTGGACATCATCTATAATTGCATTAGTTTTGCCTTTCTGCTGTGATACTTAAATAATTAGGTATGACTTGGGAGAAATGAGTAGATGTATGTTTTAGCTGACACTAAAGTAATTGTTATAGCACTTCTGAAAACTACATGCAAGGTTTAAGGTCTACCATTGTTTTTGTTAGCATACTGCTTTATGTTATGTTTTACTGTTCACCCTAGTTTAAGAAAAATGTTTAAAACCAAACTTTGTTTTCAGTGCTTTTCATACTCAATGATACCAAAATCTTTGCAGCAGAGGATGTCTGTGCTGTTTGTTTCATCACTGATGTAGCTGGTGCTTCTTAAATTCAAGAAGCTAAAAGGGTACCCATTTAAATCTTAGCTGGAAATGCTAAGTTCTCTGGTGTTAGGGCAGTGTGTGTTCCATAAAATGGCACATTCCTAAGCAAATAATGTTGGACGTTCTAAACTGAAGCTACAGATTACAGTTTTAACTTATTTTAATAAGTTTTGGTGATAAATCTGTGTCTTTGGTGCATGATCTTCTCTCATTCATTGGAATTGTTACACGCAGTGGATAATTTGAGAGCAAAATAGACGCTTTGTATGAAATACTACTATTTTACTGGATTTCTTTCCCATTTTTAAACTTCATGTAAAGGACGGGAAAATGCATTTTATGAGATTGTGAAGCCCTTCTAATGGAGGGCTTGAGTATTTGTCATGGCATCTCATAATAGTAAAACTTCACAGAAATTGAGGTAGTAAATTACAAAGAACTTGTATTGTTTCTTTTACAAATTATAACTGCTTGTTAGCTTAAGCATTTCTAGAAATTCAGTTCTATACTTTTGGCATATTGTATGCTTGCAAGTGAAGTGCACTGGAACTGCGTTTTCTTATTTTTAAACCTCAGATACAAGGTTGTTTTGGTTTTTTTGAGATGCAGAAGTAGAAAGAATCTACTAGCAATTTTAGTTTAAATACCTATATAAAGAAAGTGAAAGCATACTAACTACTTAAGAAATCTTTCCTTTAATTTTCAAAGCACTTTATGATCTTAAAACTGCTGCAGATCATTCATCAGAAATATGATGTGACAAATTTAAGGATCTTGCTGGACCTCAGCCAAAGATCCTCACTTGTTAGATGGGGCTGTGAGGAGAATTGTAGTCTAACTGTCAAACTGTTCATGTAGAAAAAGAGAATTTGTTAGTCTAAAGTAACCCATCAAAATAGTCTCTAAAGTATGAACATTTGAAAGTAAATGCTCACAAGAGTAAGACACCCCCCACACACCCCTGTCTGGGAGGACGTAGCATGCTTTTGTATGGGGTTTTTGTGTTCTCGCCAAAGCAGACATTATAAAAGTATGTCAAATCTATAGCTTTACCATGTAGTGTGCCAAAAGGCCTTTCTCTCCAAGGACCTCGTTTTTCATCTTTTTGTGAGTGTAGCATAAATTCTTGCTGTGTGTTCAAGGAAAAAGCTAAAATGGTTTAGTACAGCTAAAGGATTTCTTTCTTTTTAAAAAAAAAAACCATGGTAAGTTAGAAGCCTAAATGCGATAGCATGGACAAAGTGTAAGTGTGTTAGAGTTTAACAAATGTTCACTGGATTAGTAAAGGAAATGTAGTTTATACTACTTCTTTTATGACAGAATTTAAAAGGTCTTGCTGTAAGACTTGCCATGTGTGTCTTTCTTTTCTGGAAAACATACCACTAAGTTGAAAAGGGAGATGAATCTTAGAAGGAAACTATTAACTCTGAGGGAGTTTATCATTGTTTGAGAGAAAGGATGAAATTTGCATTTGAATTGGCTCTGAGAGTAGCATGTACTACTAATCTTGTTCCTACTAGAAGCTTGTGAGTAGTTTAAGTACTTCCTTCTTTACTTTTCATGTTCTAGCCTTGTGTTGTAATAGCTCTTTCCCTCCCTCGCTCCCCCCTTCCCAGTAGATCACAAATGTTATAACTTAAACTAATCGAAGTCCTTAACTCTACTGGGAGAACTCATGATGTGCTTGGACCCTAAAATTATTCTACACTTGTCACTATGGTTTCCATGATAGCACTTTCACAGGTAGAGAGAACTAGCRCGTTCCTGTCTCTTCAGAATAGACATACTGCTACTCCTTATCATTATCTTTTTGTCATATGTTGTAATTTTAGGTAACAGAGCAGTACCTCCCATAAACATGAAGTATTTTCTTGAACATAAGCAAAATTACTGGAGTAGGATTAAGTTAAGAGTTGGTCATTCAAAAGTTTGTAAACCTTACCTGTGCACCTCTCAGAGCAACCTTTATTTTTTTAAGGTGAAAACATTTTGTTGGTTGAAGTTTGCCTGTTCGGTATTGAGAAATAGATAACATACTGAAGGTTTAGGAATAACAAAGGAATTGCAAAATTCAGGTCTCCTTCCATTTAATAAGGGCTTTCTGTTGAACATGTGCTGTAATTCAAGTATCACAAGTTTTCCTATCCCGTCTTTACGATATTATGTTGCTACACCTAACTTCCTAAAGCAGGATTGGAAAAGTAACCAAATCTAAGTAGATAGGTAGTATTTGGGAATTCTAATTCTCCTAAGCTGCTGCTTTGTTTTTCTGTTTCCATTTCATCGCTTTTCTTCTAAGTACAAACATAGTGGAAGAACTTCACAAAGAACTTACTAGGACTGCAGTGTCCAGATCAAGTAAGTAGCACTGTCTGAGCTGTTTTGTTTGAAGACAGTTCACAGTTTGGCTTTTACAGTATAAATGAAATACATAACTCAATTTGAAGAGAAACTTTGTGAAAAAATATTAGAATCTGTCATATTGCAAGTCATCATGAATTTTATCGAACACATTTTTTAGGTGTGTTCTTAGCTGATGATACTAGATTTAATAAAACCCCAAAATGTTAATATCAACTGTAACTGAATGTTCTTCTATTTCTATAAGTTATTTTGTGGGAAGAGATCTGTTTGTCCTTTTTGCTTCATGCTTTAACTACTCCTGTCTACAGTCTTTTCTTTTTCACAAGTATTTACTAGTCTGCACTATATTGCTACTGCTGGCACTGTTTAACTAGACAGAAAAATCCAGCCCAGAAAGTCTCACTCACAAGACTTTAAACTCTTTTGTTGATTTATATTTTTTTAAAGGAGCTTGACATCTTCATCAAGTTCACAGTGGGCCTGCTTTGTTTGCTTTCTCTTGAATGCTTGATAAGATTTTTCTTCTATTGTTTTGTGCAGCAAGGACAGAACTTGCCATGGCTGAGGTGTTTTTTTTGTAAATCCACAATATGGTCATTGTCTGCTGCTGAATAATTGTGACTGCTTTTTGTACAACCAGAACTAAGGCTTTGGCTGTGAACAGATTCCTTCTTAGCGTGAAAAGAGACTAATCCATGTAAATACAGCCCCAAAATAAAGCTTTACAGAAAAAGGGAAAGGCTGCTAAGCAGGAGGGCAGAGGTCAGCAATTTAACCTTTAACCTAACAAATAAGAAGCATGAAAGTTCCCGAATTGGTTTACAAAGGCAAGCTCCTGTGATCTGTCAGTTTTTCTTTTCATGATAGAGTTGGGTGAGAAAACTGACTGACAGCTAGTGCCTTTTTAACTGCAGGTTGAAATTAACTGCTAAACTGAAACTTTTTTAGGGAGGATTTTTTTAGTGATTTTAACAAATTATTTTCATTCACTAGCTGTACTTACAGTTAGTAAGTTTACTTACTAGTTTAACTTACAGTTTTCCCTGAATTTATAGAGGCGTTTGAGTGGTTGCTCTTTTAAAAGAGTTCTTGAGAGACTCAATTTAGATACCAAATACTACTGAAACATTTAATATTTCAGCATTTGAAGCATTTAAGAATTTGATGAAGCCCTTGTTGCAATTAACTGTTAATGTGCCCTTTTAAGAGTAGGGCTGTTATTCCTATAACTGCAAAGAGATTGTACTTTGAATAGAGTCAAAAAGCTGTTGGTAAAGGGTGTGTGTGTGACTTTATTTAAGGGAGTAATTTTAACTTTAGTTCATTCTCAGTCACAAAATTTTCCGAGGTGGTTTGTTTTTGTTTGTCCTTATTTAATCACAACACGTAATCTCATTAATGAGTGTTAACTTTTGCTTAAAGCTTAATGCATCTGCAATCAGCTGTTAATCGAGATATAGACATTTCTGTAAAGAACTTTTAATTAGAGTGTCATTCAGATGAAAAAGAAACAAAGAAGTAATGACTTTAAAGTAGACTCCCATAGATTAAGTATAGCGATTTTGGTTTTTTTTGCCTAATGTTGTAAGCACCATCCCAGAAATGACTGACATTTGGTCCATCCACAGTTGTACTGATGCTTCCTGTGAATGTCTTCAGTAGAAATATTGGAGTTTAGAAATTGTGTCCATGTTTAGTCTGTTGACACGTGGGTCAGTAATTCTACCCAGAGCACTACTTTAAGTTTAACGTGCCAGCAAAGCAAATTTGGTAAAGCAAAAGATGAACTATATCTATTTTTATTACTGTTTTTTTTTTTTGTTTTAGGTAGTTCCTTGCAAGAAAAGAATGTAAACTCTAATTCAAAAGAGGCCTATCAGAGTACCTGAGGCAGTATTGGTCTGCTTCTCTTTGGTGTGATATTTTTTTGTCATGAACAAAAAGAGACATTGTCAGGTTTTCTTGTGGTTTTTTGTTAGTTTTGTTTTGGGNTTTTTTTTTTTTTTTTTTTTTTTTTTTTTTAAGATTGAAATAGAGTTAGAAAGTTGATTTGAGGTTAAATTATTATCAAATAAGTGTAAAATTAATTCAAGACTACTGTTTTACTTCAGCAATGGTTGTAAAAAAACCCAAAACCAAACTAAACCAAATCTCAAACCCCACCTTTTGTGCTATCAGAGACAAGGCTRATCCTGCGTTATTCTACATGAAATGCTGTAGCATGCCAATTCACAGTGAAGGGTCAGTGTGTGGTACACTTACCTGTAGCAGTGTTTGTGAATAACAGTGGTAAACCACATCTTAATCATAAAGAACTGTATTATGTTCTGTTAATATCCTAACATACTCATTATCTGTGAACAAGGTGTATCACCTGCTCTCCACCGGATTCCATCATTGGGGAGGGGAGAAGGAATGCTAAGGGAATGCTGCTGAATCCTGACTGATGAGTAAGGAGTTTTTTGGCCCTGCTGGGGCTACCAAGTTTTGGTAAACCATTTGTCAAAATTCCAGATGCTGATAGATTATTGGCTCTTAGGAAGATGATTTTTGTGTCCTTTTTAGATGGAAACAGCTTTTGATATACTTTTTAATAGGACTTATTTCATGGAAGAGTGGGATAGAAACCAAGGAAGTTGAACTGCAGTATTAAGGATGATAACCTTGGATGGAGGGGTGGGAACAAACAACTGATAGTGATAATCTATTATCTGGAATGGGTTATAGTCTGGAGAATTCATTTGTTTATACTTCCCTAGGGATTCAAAACAAAACAAAACTCTTAAAACCCCCAATATTTAAGTTGGTTGTGATTTTCTGAACTCTTCCATGACTGGCTATTTGGAGAGTAATGTTTTCTAATTTGATGGACTAACTAGTAAAAACAAATGATGCATATTACAGGTAGTCAAATAATATAAGACTGTGTAGAAGTACCCTGTAGAACACTATAATGTGGGTGGAAAGCGCCACAGTTAAAAGATGAGGAGCAGGAGTGAGTGGTCCTATTTACTGTGCTAAAAATGTGTGGTCTGCCCCAGACCTCATCAACTATTACAGTACATACACCTAGGGAAGGAGAAGAAGGAAAAAAAAAAAAAAAGAACTTCCAGTAAGTACTTTTAAAGCAGTATCTTGGATGTTTAGCCAAAAGAATTTCCACACTTAGAATTTGTGCTAGGATTTTAAATGGTGGTGAAGGGAATTACACTCACAACTCCCACTGCATTCTACTGGGATTAACTGAATCCCATCTTTAGTTCCTTTTGAAGAGTCATTTATGTTGAAACTACACAGTTATGAATATAAGTAGTGGTAACGTTACTGTTTTTTGAATTGATTCTTACATTGTTTTATCTCTTAAGTAAATAATTACTCTTCATTTATGTCTAGTTGACCTGTAAGATACTTTTGAGATCCTTGAGATCTTCTGTTCCAAAGATTCTAAAACCAGATCATCACTCTGTGGAAAAAAACCTATCAAAAATAATTAATGCAGACTCAAATCAAATGCTAAAATGTGAAGACAAAATAGCTGATTAAATATCACAATATAGGTAGACAGTAGAATCAGGCTTCTGACTTTTMATATATGTAAGCTTCATATTTGACTTAATGTTATCTAGATCATGTGCTTTATCTTTTTGTTAATATGACACTAGGACAGTGCAAGTAAGTGGGGAAAGATACCAGGATATGAGAAACAGCTCAGTCAGAATGGAAATTAGCTTATGCTTTCTCTTCAATAGGCAGTTGAAGGGATGGCAGAACAGAACTGGCCTGTGGTGTAGGGCAGAATCAAACTGTAATAAAATATGGCAGAGTAAAAAAAACAAAACACCCCCCCCCCCCCAAAAAAAAAAACAAACCCCAAAACAACAACCCAAGCCAAAACACAAACCCCAAAACTTTCCTTTGCATTAAGTATGAGATTTTCTTCTAAAGTTGCTCTTCACTTGCACCTAAAGTAATATCTGATTTTATCTGATACTTTCCTGTTGATCATTCACTCAGTTTAATTTGAAGAGGAGTTTATCAAACATGTTAAAAAGATTCAATAGGGTAAATAATTCTCTATTAAAGCTATAACCTATGTCCACAAATGCATTAAAATTCATACTTACAATTACCACAGACTAATATATTGATCTCATCTCATCCTGTTTTATCCAGAGGTGATATTTGCACATGGAAAAATGTTATAGATATGTTTATTTTGCTTCATTGTGATTAATGTCATTCTACACTAAAGATGTTATGTTTGTCCTGTATATTTGTTGCTTTTACTTAATGGCTTAAATGCCTTACTTGTGTTTGTGATAATCTATCATCTTCTTTTGTACACAGCAGTGTTAAAAATTGTTTTGATTATGGTTTGAGAAAATTTACTTGTAAATTATTCACTAAAAATACATACCACTTCAGTGTGTCGTAGAGTCCGTCAGTACTATGTAATTAAATAGCTCTTAAAGATATTTTCTGCTGGAAAGAATTAGCATGTTAAAACAAAAGTGTATAGCTTTGTGTGTACCTTGGCAGTATTCATAAACAAAAATAGATGCAGTGAGTAAATAGAATTATTTAACTTGTTCAATATTTTATTCTTTAATGAAATGTAGAGGTAGAAAGTAGCAGAATCTCACAATTTGCCATCTCTCTTGCATGAAGATTGCAAAAAGCATGCTTTGTTGCACTTATAAATACCAAATGTGGTATCCAGTAATACAGTAATTACAGCACTTTACATTTTGATGTATTTCTTGATGTCTTTGCTTTACCCTGAATAAGGGATTAGGTCCTTCACTATATCATCTTGAAGCAATTCTGTATCTAGACGAAATCCTTAGAATACAGTGGGTATCACACGGACAATTAAAATTGAGTATTGACATGTTTTTAAAATAGTCATACATCTCAATTTTGTTTATCTCAAAGTTTTAAAAACCTAATGACCTCATTGCAGCTTGACTATAATTACCATGTTTAAACTTCTATGCATTTTTTAGTTTAAACAGCCTTTGTGTTTTTTTTTTTTTTTTAAACCAAAAGAAAATTAATGAGAAGAGACAAAGAGACATCAAAGAGGTTTTCCCTCTGATTGCAGTGTTAGAAGTTTTGCCTGAAAATAGGTTACATTTCTTCTGTTTTCAGCTGAATCCTCATTAACTTTACATTTTAATGATGTCCAGAGCAAATTATACGATTATGGTAGATGCCTTAAAGGGAAGCTTAAAGGACACCTTTTTAATGTTTGTTTCTTTATTGGTGGCAGTATTTGCACCAGTATTATAAACAGTGTTATATTACTAAAAGTAATCCCAAAACATATCAGAAATATCTTCCATTTTTGCCATATATGTAGTGTAAGTATCTTTATTTAATATTTAACAGAAGTGGAGCATGTTGGGGGGATATCTTCATCTTCGTAGAAGAAAAATGTAAATCATGTCCTTTGAAAGAGTTTACAAATTACTTCTGCATCTTATAATCAGTTTAATTTATAATGATAAAATAAAGTGGAGACAGGTGATGTAACAAAGCCTCTGAATTGTTTTATTTTCTTGAACCTTCAATGGAGAAGATGATTGAAATGTTAATAAAGTGATAGTTTGTATTTTTACAATGACATAAAACATTATTGGGGGAACTCGGTGGAATTTCAATTTATTCCATTTAGGGGAACTTTATTAGCAGCAGTTCTGTGTTCTAATGTACCTCTCCTACTAAAAATTGAGATTGCGTAATTAACTGTTTAGATGAAGAATCGTGTTATCTCAAATGCAGCACAAGAAYTTGTATTTGGTACACCTTAAACAAGGTTAACTGAAATTGGCAATAGCTTGAATGGAAGTTGAACATTTGAGAATCCAGGTAGCTCAAGATAATCTTCTAAAACAAAAACATATCTTAAAAAATGAAATTAAATAAAAATTGCACCTGCTCCCCAAAAAAGTATAGCAATTCTATATTAACATTTTTTTCTGCTCGCCTTCTTCTGTCTCACACCTTTGCTCCACGGAAGGATATGTCATTTCTGACTGTAGCTCAGTGAAAAGTTACACCAAAAGGTCTTGTGAAAAGTGAGGTCTTCTGTTTCCCTGTCCTGACACTTGGAGTCTGTGTTTTATGAACAGAACCTTTAATTTTCTTGTGCTGCACTCTAATCAATAAACTAAATTTTTGGGAGGTGGGATTAATGCAAGGGGGTGGGAAGAGGAAGAAGTAGGAATGTCCCAAAGTTCAGCTACGAGGTAGGACTCAAAATCCAATTGACATAGTGAAATGTTATCATTTAAGGTCTTAAAGGCTAGTACTTCATGACTACATTACCATAATAGAAGTGAATTTCTAATTAATCTCTGATTATTCCTATAGATATGGCTCTGCTTGGCATATGATTTTACAAAGCTAATGTCCTGCATCTATGTATTCAGTATTTCAGATTGTTTCCATTGCAAAGAAATTTTTTAGAAACACCAATCTTCAGTACTTGTTTTTAATAAATTCAACCTCCTCATATGTTCCAGACTCTTAATTCCTGAATGACTGGCTGGCTGTTGTAGTGTTATCCAAAGTTTGGTGTTGCTGTTCATCTGCAGGTCTGTGTTCTGTAGTTGAGTGGAACTGCAATTGCATATGGTCATCTGCTATGAGATGTTCTTGAGAGCTCGAATTTGTAATCATGACTATCAAAATAATCCTTTTTGTCTTGAGAATTCCACCTTAAGGGTGCTAAAATTTTATGATCTGCTCTTCCACTGAAATTTGTATAGTGTTTTAGTGTCTTGGCATATGTACACATAGCCCTTACGTAAAAGAAATTTTCCCTTTTATTTTGAACTCAAATAAATAAATTTTTGCTAAATAGTGCCTGGTTGACTTCTTCAAGACACAGTAGTCTAAATCAACGATGATGGAAGCATTTGATATGTTCATCATTAATAAATTATTGAATAATGCAAGAGTCATTAGACAAAAAGAAAACTGAACTTAACCTTCCCATTTCAGTATGATTCTTACGTATTCTTTTTTATATTGATAAATCTTCTGTAGAAACTGTTCAGAAATCTGAATTGTCATGATTGTCTAGGAGTTATGGCAGACCCAAACTACGCATCCAGCTTGGTGTGCATTAGGTGATCTCTTGTTAGAAAACAGGTTTAAGTCTTTCAGATGTTTGGTGCTCTGTAAGCTTGAAAACAGCTTTCAAAAGTGGTGGTTGAAGTTCTCACTTTAGCTTAAATCTTTTAGCTTTGATGCTTTCTAATGTAACTTTAGTTTGAAGATCATATCACTAAAGAAGAAAAAGTTGAGTGCAATTTCCTGCCTCTTTCTCACCTTTATTTTGTAATTATCAGAGAATTTACAGTAACTTAATCTTTAGTTGAGATGCATAATAAAAATACTGATTAATAAGCTCTAGCTGACAGAAAGATGWGTACGTTATTCTTATTTCCTTGGCATGCAGGATTTTGTATAGAATCATATTAGCACTAAAAACCTGAAATGTTCTTCCTGGTAACTTATTCTGCAAGTATTTGCAGTGTGGCTATTTCCAGCCAGTTATGTGTTAATGATAGTGCAAGGTTGAAACATTCCAATCATTCATATGCCTGTCCTCCCTTTCTCATATGTGTTTCTTTGCTCAGTGTTTTTGCCTTATTTCTTTTGCTTTGTTGTGGTCAATTCAGTCAGTATAATAGCAAAGACATTGGCTTTTTTTTTTTCTTCTTTAAGAAAGAGTTATGTTAGAGATATACTATAACAGAGATAAGAGCTATTTATGTCCTAAGCTATTGATTTTTAATTAATGTTGCCTGGGCTCATACATGTTGGCAGAATTGCTAACAGCTTGTGGCATTTTTTAATTCACATCTTCTTGTTTGGTATTTTGACAGTGTCATTCATATCTCATGAAAAAGTACCTCGTCAGGTTAAATGTATTAAAACACCGAGCAAAAAAAAAAAAGAGAGAATGGAACATAGGGCTGCCTAGAAACCTTGATCCATTGCCAAAGTATTTAAACAATTTAGTGTTTTGGTTTTCTAGCTCCAAGCTGCTTCTCAAATCCCTTGCTAATTAATCCAGTTAATTCTTTGTAGACTAACTGTATGCAGGGCTTTTTCTTGCACTTCTATCGCCAAGAACCCTGTTTTGTTTGAAACAAACCTAAGCTCTGTTATAAAGGTTGTAGTAATAAAGTGAGTACTTGCAGATGTAAATACAGTGTTTTGAGCCTTTTTAAAAGGAGTTGTGTTTGTGTGTGTAACTTCTAATTTAATCTTTCATGTTTAAAAATTACACATATATGCTTGTATAAAAAGATCGAGAKAACTTTGTCATTAGTTTGATCATTTAAGAAAAGGCAGTAGAGCCTCTATGGAGGCATGAAGTATTAGTGTTGTGATATTACAATTAGTGATATACGTTTATTTTTCAACAAGTAAATTACTGTAAATGCTGCTTATTTCTGTACTCCAAATGGATGATTGGATATAGGGCAAATAAGAGAGTTTAACGGGACAGAGAGTTTTTAGAAATGACCTATTGATACTTTGAATTCTCTTGATTAGAGTACAAAGGTGGTATGAATTCAGAACTGGAAAAAGCAGCTAGGGAGCAGAGAGCTTAGAAGCCCAATTAGACATGGTATGAGATAACGAGAAAAGACTATACACTCCTGAAGGTGTGCTTGTCTGTGATAAAAGCTGCTACAGCTCTTGAGCTTACCTCTAGTTTTTAAGATTTGTTGAAAACTGCTTCCCCTCATCATACTGCTTATTAGTGCTAAGCATATGATTGTGTGCAATAATGCAAGTGTAGCTCTAGCTATCAGTGATGTTTCTACCAAGCACTATGGGAAAAATGTCTCTCTGAATGTTCTACTCCATCAGCTTTCTCAGTTATTTTGAGAAGTTGCTTCTGAGGACTTATTGTCTATAGAACACAGCTTTCCCTCCTATTCTGTGTAATACTAGATGTTCTTGCAAATCAGTGATGATGTGCAGATATTGGAGACTACGTTTGTGCTGCCAGCTGGCCATAACAAGTTACGCTCCTCGTTTCCTTAGTCATCCTCAATAGATTTGCATGTCAGCACAATGGGAGTCGATGACCATCTGCACTTCAGCACCTTGTGGATCAACCTGTGGTGAAAAATTGTGCAAGTGGATTAAAGTTGCAGTTTTAGATTACCTTTGGAATTGGTAGTGAAGGAAAAAATTGTTTTCAGCAAATCTGCTGCTAAGGGTGGACAGATTGAAAAGAATTGGCAGAGCTCTTGAAAAAGTCTGAAAGCTGGGAGTTTGTTGTGTAATAAAGCTGGGCAAGGAAAAGAGAAAGGAAATTAATGAAATTGCTAGTTTTATATACACCTGATTGCCAGGGCTGGTGATTAAATGAATATAACGTGATTATGAAATGTTATTGCTCAGAACTAGACTAGTCCACTATCTCAGGATATCAAGAGATAGCTGGATATGTACTATCATACATCTTGGAAGTATCAAATATCTTAAAATGTTCCCAGTGCATTTCTATTTTTTCAGTTAAAAATCCTTTTGATACCCTTGCCTTTTCTACAGTAACAAAAATGTTACAAAGTTTTTTCAGTGAGATGATAGATTTCCTGTCTAGTTGCACTGAATATCAGCAAGCTCCTCTTTATATAAAACAAATCATTCTTCAGGCTGATAGTACTGCTTTAAATGTGCTAAACTTGCTTTCTCAGAGGCCTTCTTTTTATTATAGCATCACACATGGCATAAAGTGAGCTTTGTTAATAGTAGCTGAAAGCATTGCAGATACGAAATAGGTCAATACTGCAAGTGTAAATATACCCACAATTCTCTTGCAGTGCTTGATGCTGTCCGGTTAATGAACTTCACTCCCAAAGAGAGAAGTCATTCTGAGTAGCTGAACACTCAATGATTTTCTTTTTCTTTCATCTTGCAGTCATTAGCTAGATGAGGTGTATTTTTCCATGTTAGGACCTCTTTCCCCCCACCCCCACTAAGTT
Organism: Phoebastria nigripes; assembly: GCA_035582835.1. Classification (NCBI taxonomy): domain Eukaryota; kingdom Metazoa; phylum Chordata; class Aves; order Procellariiformes; family Diomedeidae; genus Phoebastria; species Phoebastria nigripes. The sequence continues at coordinate 142,652 of JAYKAV010000500.1, read as the reverse complement.
TTGAATACTGTTCAAGAAGTTCAACTTCTGTCATCAACACATCTGACTCCGCAGAAACTTTTTGCAGTAGAGTGTATTGAATGCTTTTCCTGTTTTTATAAACTTTCCTCTCATTTAATGCTTCAGTTTGTAGGCTTTCACAGGACCTCAGTGATGCTGCGGCCTTAGTTGAGGCTCACTGTGACCAATCCCTGATTTTTTTTTTTTTTTTTAAACTTGCTTCCAGCTTACTGGCCCTTTACAAATTTTCGTTACCATTTTGATAGAATGGACAGTACTAATATGACAGATAAGTTGAGATGAGCATGTTACACAGTTCACACTGAAACAAAAAGGTGAAATTGAGTACTGAAGGGTACAAGGCTAAGTTCTGAAGTGTATCAACAAAATAATTATTGCTATCTTTTATATATGATCTTGCACGCCTTAAAACTTAGGAGTGAGTTGGTGACCACTGAAACTATTGGTCARTTAGGATCATTTAATACCATAGATTTCTGTACTTGTAAATGCATTAAGCATGAAGCTCTAAGGATGTGTACATTGTTGCAGAAACCACAGCCGTAGTATTACTCTTTATAATAATGTCTCACCAAAAATGATAGCTAGGTTTGGCTGTCCTTTATTGTTAATGAAACATATATGAATCAGATTCATTGTATGATAGATAGGATATGTTTTACTATACATTCCAAAAAGTATTTAAGTTAACATCTCCACTAAAGAAAACAATAGAATTAAGAATGGGATTTTCAGTTTCCCGTGTCACAATTTCATCTTTGATAGAATCCGTTTTTTCTGTTTCAATGCCATTTTAATAACTAAAGCATCCTGAAATAAACAGAGATGCAATAATAGAAATTTTGAAGCCATCAAAACCCMAAATTATTCTGAAGAGCTTGTTTTCTATGAAATATTGTATTGCTATGCAGGGAGATTCCCATAAGAGATTATATTTGTGCAGATCAATAATGCAGAGCAGTGTCGTTGGGAGCTGGTGGTATTCTACTAAAGTAACACATGATAACTTTGAAACTGAAAACAGTTTGAGACTATCAATATTGAAAGTATGAAAGTAAGGTCAGAGTTTTAAACATTATAAAGTTACATAGCTTAAGGCTTAGAAATCAGTATTCACTGTTGCATGTTTAACAAAGAAGGTATTCTCTGTGTAGTTTAGGCAATTATACAATCGCTGAAGAGTAGGGTTGGTTTTTTTTCTTTTTTAGTACAACACTTCAAGAACTTATGGCTGGCTAGAACACTTTTGTTCCAAGTGCTTTTTGAGTCAGTTCAGATTAAACCTGAAATGTGATGATCCATATAACAATGAATATATTTCTGCAGTACTTGTATGTATTTGCCTAGTAATATGTCTATCTGAATTTATTATGGTTGGTGAATTTTGGAAATAGATTAAAAAAAAATTTAGACGACTGTAAAGTGTTCTGTAATACATGGAAAATATAGGTTATTAGCAAATTAAAATGGCCATAATATCATTAAAACTAAAAACAAAAATGGTGAAAATAAAGCAGTTTGGAAAATGTTTATAAAACTCGAAGTATTTTCTAGTAATGAAAAGCCTGGCGGTATGTTGGAAAATACTATTTGTTTTCATTAGCAATTCCTTTAGGTTTTGTAATGTAGTTGATTGATTGCCATGGCCATGTTGTGGTTTTACATGAGTTCCTTGTAATACAGTATTTCTAAAAAGCAATATGACATTAGAATGTTATTCCTGGCTTTCTTCAAAACAACAAACAGAATTAAAAATTATCTGGTTGACACAGGAAAGTAGAAAATGTGATGTTATGTAAAAATTTCTCTTAAAATGAATTGAATAAGGATTTTTTTTGAATGAAGGTGCTTATTAATATGCCAGTGTTAGGTATGAATTAAGTTGGCTGTAAACTCTCACTTTATCAAATGTAAATCTTTTATTCTTGCTGTAAAAAGCTAGCTTAAAGAAATTGTTTTGGGCTACATATGCTTGAACCTTCAGCAGAAGCAGTGATCTTGGGAAAGCAGATAGGCATACATAAGCAATTTGAAATACATGTCTTGTAAATATTAAAGAGGGTGACTGTTTCTTGTAAAAATGTCAAAACTCCAGTTGCTTTGGTCTTATCTTGCGTAACTTGAGAATTTGCATTCTGGAAATATAAGTTAAATTGGCAGATTTACACAATCACCGCTTGTGTCTGGTATTGTTAAACTCTAGATGATGCACTAACTCTGGATTAATTTTTGCTGCATGCTAGCTACATGTGATGAAGGTCTGTTTATTTTTCTTCCTTTATTGCTTCTGAGACTTAAGAAAAATCTTATCTTGTAAATCCTACCCTGTGTGGTATTGGCACTTCCAGATTGTCACATTTAAATCATAGCATGAAATATTAGTTAACTGTTTCTTTCATATTTTCAGGACAAGGAGGGCTTGCCAGCTGCTGTTGAAGTGAAGAGGCTGTCACCAGGCAACTCTGCTGTCTCGGAATATAAATACAAAGAGGCAGGAGAGAAAGAAATTCAGTATTCATGGCCTGAGCACTTGAAACATATTTCTGTTAAATTTATAGAGCAGTGAAAAGGTTACGAGAAAAAAATATACTGATCAAACACAAATAAATTTTAAAAATTATTTAAAACAAAAAAGCCTACTTAACGTAGGTGTTCCTATTCAACTTGTACATTTAAACTCTTTTGTATAATTATTACAGGCAGCCTGTAACTTGTTTCAAAACGCTTCGTATTTAATTTTGTAAGCCAGGCTTTGTGGATTTCTTGAACGTTGAAGTAGGATGTTACCTAATTGTATTTTTTGCAAGTTTTAGCTGCTGTATAATTTGCTGACTGAAATTACAGGGGAAAAAAAGAATTAAAAACATAATCCATTCAAAATTTGCTCCTTGCAGGCCTCCTGGAGTTTGGCTTAGATTTCCAGTAATACTAAATTTCTGGGTTGGTTGAAGAACAGATGGTTATGAAGAGAAATATCCCCTTAAGTGCATAGTAAAGCAAACTCAAAAGATTCATCAACCGTGCTTTAATGTGGACTTGAGGTATCACCAAAGTAATTAACCATTGCATATAAAAGATCTGAAGACCTCAAATGAAGATGGGAGAAACATGTAACAAACAAGACTTGCAATAAGTACTTTTTTGTCTTTGTTTTTGATCTCTGTTATTTTAGCTTTAACTCTATCCTGTGCATCCCCTTTTTATAGTTCTAGCTTTAGTTATATCAGTATCATCAGTTTAAAAATTAATCTGGACTGAAAGTTTTCTGCTCTTCTTTGTAAAGAAATAATTCTGAGTTTTCTGATCACTGAAGACATCTTACGCTTTCTAACATCTCCTTATTCTTACAGTTTAGAATGTTAGTAGAAGAGAAATTAATCTGCACTGTTATACAACTGATTTTTTTAAACTGATCTTTTGTTTCATCCATACCAAGAAGAGTTAAGGATTTAATATAGAGGTAATTCCCCAACCGTATTTCATATATTGAACACTCTGTGCTTGCAACACAACTGTTTCACAACTTCCCTTAAAAGATTTGGTGAAGTTTGGATTAAACCTGGCACCATTCCATATAAGAATCCAAGAGAGTAAATAGTAGCAGTTGAAGATGGAACATGTTACCTTATAAAAGGGTCTAACTAGTCTGATGCATAACTTTTCCAATATCCTTTTACTTATCATTTATCAGATCTTGACTCTGACACATGCATTTTCTTCAATCCATTGCTTCTCAATCTGCTCCTATTACAACTTAATGCTGTGGAAGAGAGGAGCTGATCTTGTTCCTTGGGAGAGAGATGACTGACTTTATACTGCAGAAGAGATTTGAAATAAAACATAAACTGAACCGACTCGTCAGTTTTTGTGGTTATGTTTGCGTTAACATTTAGATCAGAGCTAACTTCAGTGTTGGGTTTTTTTGGTTTTGTTTTGTTTTGTTTTTAGATTCTCCAGCATCTGTTTATTTCATGATACTTTAGCTCTTCAAATGGTATTGAAACAAAAGAACAGATTCTTTCAAAGTTGTAACTGTGCCAGACGAAACTGGAAGTACCATTCTTAACTCTACTACTTTTCTGTAGTGGAATGTCTGCGTGATGCTAAATGCCTTTTAAGTGGCAAGCTGGACAGTTCAACAACTTGACATGACACCAAATAACTGATTAGGACTTGCTAAGAGGAAACTAATGTAGCTGCCTCTTTCTGTAAAAGACATTGAATGTTTTTCCTGTCGTCTTATCCAAGAAGTGAATGTTGTTTCTGTTTTGCACTTACTGTACTTTAGTTTTTTTTAACAGAACAGTAAAATGAATTTAACCAAGACCCCTTTAGATGGTAAGTTGGTTTGGATGCTACAAGCAGTGAAAGTCTCATATTTAAGGTTTACTCTGAATGGGTCATAAAGCTGCTGATGGGCTAATGCATGCAATGGAAAACTGATGTGAGGAGGTCACTTAGGAAGCCAGCCACCTCAGGTGTACTGAAATATAAGGGCAACTTTGACAACTTTTGCCAATTCTTGTATTGTTAGGGCTACTACCTCTCCATATCATGCAGAATCATTTGAATTTTAAAGCTAATTCTCTTTATTCTGGAGAACTGTATATAGCCTTAAATAAAAATCCACAAGGAAGTTGTAGCTTAACCTGCTTTATTTTGGAAGGATTTTTTTTTTTTTAAAATAAGATATTGCTGAACACTGCCTAGGAAAGTTTTGCTCCTCGATGCCCCTCTGGCTCCTGATGTGTTAATAATATAAAACAATTACGGGAATCATAGTGATTTGCTTAATCTGTTCTGGTTTTCTCTCTTCCTTCCTGTTTCCTATGATGTATATTTTATGTTGCCTTTGCTCTCAGTCTTTCCTGCTTTTGGATCATTTTACTGAACTCTGAACAACATTTCATGTGTGAGTTGCAAACCTTATATTCTGTTTCTAGATTAAACTGTTGTGAAAAGCATTTTCATGTTACCAGTGAGGTTTTTGGCACTTGCAAATGTTCTGTTAAGAGAGAGAGGCAAACTTGCAAGTCTGTTTTTTATGGCGTTAGTGTCAATGGACTCATTTGAACAGCAGCTGATATATGTAGTACTTGCTGAATCATTCAACTGGTGATTGTACATCATTCGCAAAAACTTCAGTAACTGAGAACAATAGGTCAGCATCCACTTATTTATGCCTAACTTGTCACAAAGATGCAGACTATATCCTAGAAATGGAATATTTGTTTGAAATGTGATCTGCTAGGTGAACAGTTTCATTGCATACTATTCTCATGCAGGTTGTATTTTTGAATATTGAACCTGCTATGTATGCTTGCTATGCATATTAATATTTTGGGGTAACTTCAATTGCATGCATTGTGGTGCTGGCAGGGTTGGGTTTTTGTGTGTTTTGGTTGTTTTTTTTTAATATAGTTTGTAAGACATTCTTACAGAATTTTCTTTTACATCTTGGTTGTTTTCTGACTTGTACACTTTTAGAATAAGGAGTACTTTAAGAAGAAAAAATTGAAGTCTTAAAGCTTCACATCCAGAAAAACATAATTTTTATTCCATATGTATTTTCTGCCAGAACTTGTTCTGAGGTTTCTTGTCTGTCATCTTGTGTGTGTAGGTTTTTTTCTCTCCCACATTTTCTCCACCGCCCCCCACCCCCCCGCCTTTTTCCCTCCTCCCCCTCTTCCCCCACTCTGAGATGTTATCTGCATGCTAAGTCTGCAGCAGTTTAGGGGCAAGCAGAAGTGTTCGGCTGTACTGAATACAGGACATCAAGGAGTTTGCAGAGGTTTGGAAAGAAGTTTACATTACTTTTTAGTTGTGCTGCATAAGTACTGTAATGTGTAGTGGGTGTTGAAATTAAAGTTGCTCTGAATGGAATGGAATTCCATTTCATTTTAGAGGGATTGCAGCTATAAAGACATTAAAGAAGTGAATGAGTTAAATCATTTAGTTAGGAAGGAAAAATGAAGTAATTTTCACTGTGTTTTTCAATTTGGGATTAGTATATCTGAATGATTTGTAGCCAGTGTGGATTAAATTGGCTGACTTTTATCAGAAGAAACAGGTTAGTATGTATTGGTTTTGTGTGGTTAACTGTGGGAAGTATTTTCTGATAATTTTTTTAAGAACTTCCCTGGTTTTATAATTTCCATACACTTCAAATACAGACCAGTTTGAGTTGCACTATTTTTAGAAGTAATTAAGCATGCCTCTTTTAAAAGCAAAACTCTTCACTTCATGATGTAAGAAAAGTTGAGAGTAAAAGAGCAGCATAGTTACACTAATATGCCATTGTAGCATGTTCCCATCCTGTCATCTGGAAAATTAAATCAGGTTACAGCATGGATTAACATCTAGACTTGTGAGGAGGGGAAGGTAGTGTCTTAAATGCCATGAAATTGAACAATGGGATTATACAGTTCACAGCTAATTTCAATATTCTTCTGTATTTGGCTTTTTGTTGAACAAGATTCTGTAGGAAGAGGCAGTAATAGGTTTTAGAACTTGGAAACATTCACATATTTACCAAAATACTAACAATAATAGCTTGAATATGGTTGAGTAATCAATACAATGCTCTACATAATGTGCATAGATGTGAGGTAGAATCTCTACTACTAGAGGGAAAAACTGAATGTGTTAGCAGTGAAAACTCTATTCACCTAGTGTGGAATCAATGGTTTGTGCTATCCATTTGTTAATACTCTATAAATGCATGGCAAGGAATCAAAATGCTGCTGCGACAGTGCAGAAAAGTTTCACTCTTCTGTCGCTGAGAAATAGCATTGTCTTTTCTTACCCCTTTTCAAAATAAAAAATATGTTCAGTTACAAAAATTTCACATATTGTTCATATGAGAATTGATTCAGTAGTTTCCCTCAAAAGCACCTCTTAAAATAGTTGCAAAGGAAACTGCTTCAAAAATAATCATGTGATCTATTTCGTATGTGTTTTTCCTAACTGGTCCTAGAACAGGGTGTCCGTTGTGAGTAATAAGGGCTAGTGGATCTCCAGGTCTTTGGCCAACCTAGATTTTATGGGCAGCAGCTGCTTTGTATGGAGCTATATCCTCTGGGAAGAGAGCTTACAATGATGTGCATCAGGTTGGTAAGTGAACGCACTCTGACTTCAGTGAAGTCACTCATGAATCTTAGGAAATTCATATGACGTGCCATTGATTTAAAAGCTTTTTAAACCTGAATGTAAACATTAGGAATAAAATTAAGTTGACTTTTTTCTTAGTACCAACAGTTTTAATTTAAATTTGTGACGTATATGTATTTCATTGCACTTGCGCCCATACAAGAATGGGAGATTGCAGATAAGATGGTGTATTTTAGCTTTATTTTGGAATGGTATTGTTTGTATAGTTTCTGCTTTACACTTGTAACTTACAATTTCTGGTGCTGTATTTCAGCATGATATTAATACTAATATACGGTTATTTTCCAGAGAAGTTTGTCAGCACTTGCTTTAGGCAGAAACTCTGTGGATCTTGTCATCTTTTGTGAGCTGAAACTACAAAATCAGATGTAATGAAAGATAAACAGGAAATACTAAGTTACCATCCACGTACAAGTTCAACCTGTAGCACAACTTGAGTTCATGTTTTGGGATTTGGGAAGAATTTAGTTGGAGAAGCAGCTCCATAATTCGTGTGACTTTTTTTCCTTCTGTTGTTAACTTTCGCTTTGTCTGTTCATTGTTTTGCAATGTCTCTTTTTGCTGACCTCAGCTGAGCTTTTAATGCTTTATAACTTTATAGATCACTGGTGTACTGGAAATCTTCAAGCTCTGTACTTCGCTGTAACTATGTAGGAGGTTGGTTAGGATTTCAGTCTGTCTCTTCCCTTGTTCTGATGTCAGCAAATAGATTCTGCTCTCCTGAACTTGAAAAAAGTATTTTACGTGTGTTTACTTTGCCTGTGGAGTATTAAAGTAGAAAAATATTTGAGCATCATTTCATTAGAAAGCCTGTTAAGTACCTAAAATAAGAACGTTCACTGTGTTTTGAGTTGCAGAGGGTTTTCTTACTGTCTGGAGATACAATGGAGCTACATCTAATTCTGTTTGCATGCAGCGTGCAAAACAAATTACCGTTAGTAAAAGTGTTTGAAGTTTTCAAGTTACTTCAGTTTTATAGACAGAGTTGACAGTCAGTTATGTTCATGTCTTTACCAAGTATTTCACATGAATGCTGAAGCATATTTTACTGATACTAGTCGTGCTGATTAAAGCTGAATCCTGAATGCTTGTTTGAGCTACCCTCCTGTATTCCTCTGTTTGTATGACCATTTTCCCCTGTTCAGAATAATTCAGATATTGTGTCCATTGTGATTATTAGGCACCTTGTGCTTATCCTTTCAATGGAGAGCCTGGCCATGCTGAGTAATAGTAATGTTTGTTTTGTAGATGTTTATATTTCATAAAGTCAGGTGTCTTGATGGCCACTATCTAAATGTATGTATTTATGTAAATCCTCTTGGTTTAGTGAGGGTGCTCTGTCTTCGTGGAACTTCATGTAATGACCACGTAGAATTTAAATGTAATTTTATTGTGTATATACGTGTAGGTAAGCGTAGTTGAAAACACCTTTCAAATGAACATTAGATTAACAATGAAGAATGGATAAAGTGATGAAAGCTATAATAAGATGTGATGTAGTTTCTTTTTCCATTGTGTAGTGTTTTCCAAATAAAGATACAGAAAGTTTAGTAAATATTCCCAGACCATTTAAAAGCTGAAGTGATGGAGCTGACGCAATGTTAAATATAAAGTACTTGTAAGAACATGAGGACGTGCAAGTGTGTGGCTGCCAGGCATAATTTAAAGGTGGTTTTCTTAACTGTAGGGTTCCAGGTTGTATGGATTAGCCATTCTGATGCTGTTATGAGATGTGTCATCAAAAGCAGACTGTATACAAGCTATATATCCTACTGTCTTAACAGACATGTGACACCCAGTGCAATTCCACAAGGTGCTTTGCTCATCCAGCTAAGTACATATTGCTGTTATTTCCATTGAAAGTGGTGGATGAGAAATTAAGTTAACTTCATGCATTTCATGCATTGTGGATGAAATTAAATTTCTTCTAATGTATACAGTTGATTGACATAGGAAGTTTTTATTTATATTAAAGACAACTTATGAATGTATTGTAGCACCGTGAGATCAATTTTTTGGATGAAAATATAATTGTAGACTCTGTGCTTTGAGAACATGTTCATCTTGAACCTGTAGAAGCTGACTCAGGTAGGGACTCTAATCACAGTCGCATCTTTTTCTAAATTATGGTGTGGTAATGTTTAATCTGGTGAGTGAAGTAGTACTATTTATGTGAGGATTCAGTTCACCAAAGCCCGGATTCAGTTGTTCTCAGTTGCTTAGTCTTGAAAACAACCATAACTACTTCAGTTGCTTGAAGTCTGCACAGCACAGCAAGCATCCAACAGATTTCCTCCTGTCTTCTTACTGAGCCTTGCAGTGTGTGTATTTTACTGTCTAATTTTAAAGAGGTAGAAATAATTTATCCTTTAGGATACAGATCAATAGACAAGTAAAAGCGGAATGGTACTAGTTAAGAGATATAGAAAAGACTATGTAATAGCAAAGTAAAAATTATATTACAGTCAATAAGCTACTATGTGAAAAAGTTTAGAAACTCCCTATTTTGTGTTACTGAATTTCTTAAAAGGCCCATTGCAATAAGATCTATTACCTGTGGGTTTGTGGGGGTTTGGGTCATCATTTTTTTTCTTTCTTCTTTTCTTTTCTTTTTCCATTTTCTCCTGTTACCAAGCTCACTGAAGACACAAAATAAGAAATAGATATTCTAAATATTTACTCACAGTTTATCAGTAACTAGGCTGGATGACCTACAAGAATGGTTCTTAAAATGTGGCATACCTGCCTTTTGTGGAATGCAGACCACAGCAGCAAAAGATAATCCATCCTCGCTGCCTTTTCTCAAGAGAAGGTGGAGGCCAGCCTTCTGCATTTACACATAGCCTGACCCAGCAGTGTTGGAGATGGCTGTCAGTATCACCGCTCCTGTGCGAGGAGAGGAAGCCATAGGGATGGACAGCAAAGATCGAAATGTTGCTGCTCTTGCAGCAAGGATATATCGCAATTCTTTCCATGGCAAGAGCACATGACAAAATTTTTTGTTTCAGAAGCAACAGTCTTAAGCTAATTATAAAGGTGATCTGATTTTTTGCTGCGTTGTAAAGCTCTTAACTCATGGTCTAAGTTTTAACTAGTGCGTGTTACCCCTAAAGAACAAATATTCAGAAACGCATAGTTTCTGAAATAATTAAGGAAAATAATTTTGTAGTAGATCAGTTAAACATTTCAGTAACTTTGAAAATTGAAATATCCTTCATTACTGGCTATTGATATCAAAGGGTATTAAAGAAATGTTGGACATATACATTCTGATGTAGTGATGGTGGAGGGGGAAGTTATTGTTTGTTACTTTGTATTGGTAATCACCATAACTGCATTTTAATTATGTACCATACTCTACATCATAGACAATGGCTGTGAATGAGTAAACATTGAAAATTTTGCCAAATCCTGGTCAGTGTATAGTCTAGTCAACTGATGTACAAAATGTAGTAGTCCTTGTAAGAGATGAGGACAATGGAAATCTTTTGGTTTGTTGTAAGTTGATTTATTGTAAGGGTGGTGGGACACAGGAACAGGTTGCCCAGAGAAGTTGTGGATGCCCCATCCCTGGAAGTGTTCAAGGCCAGGTTGGATGGGGCTTTGAGCAACCTGGTCTAGTGGAAGGTGTCCCTGCCCATGGCAGGGGGGTTGGAACTAGATGATCTTCAAGGTCCCTTCTAACCCAAACTGTTCTATGATTTTATGATTTTGACTTTCCTGTGTTAGGGACATGTATGGAACAGGGAGGACTTTTTTTGTTTATTTTACGCTGTGTTTTTTATGGCCGCTGCTCTGCCTTATTTCTTGATGGCACATAAATTTTTGAGACGCAGGAAAAAAAAATCCCAATTTTCTGTAAGAATGAACATATTTAAGTAAAAACTCTGAATGAAAATTGATATATATAGACAAAGCTAAAATTAAAACCAAAAGAGCCTGACAACAAATTCTTGGCTGCGATTTTTAAGTTATTATTTAAGTTGTGTTTTGTTTCATTTTAATAAACTTTTAAAAGGTTTGTAAGGTGGCCTCTGAGACAATAAAAGCACCAGCATGTATTTATTTGCCCATGATAACTTTCAGCTACCAGTGCTTATGAGTGAATCTTAGTATCTTGCAAAGTGGTGCACAATGCAGCTCTGTCTTCTGGACGGTGATCTTGCTAGGAGCCTTCAGGGTTTGCATAAATGCTGACAAACAGGTTCCTATAGGCCTTCCTCCATGCCAATGAGCTCCTGGAACACAGAAAGGCTTTCAAGATGCTAAGAAAACAGGAAAAATACATGCTTACACACACACACAATTACTTTGTATGACTAATCTCTTTTGTTGTATTTTTAAAGAAGGGAGAATGTGGATTGCGATCTATGGAGGAATGTGTTTACAGCAAACACACTATGGATTTATGTCCCAATTTAATTCCTCTTTTCCTTAAAAAATGGTAAATGATAAAATGCTGTGTGTGTCAGTATGTGTATATATATTTATATTAAGTCTGAGAGCAATGGGTCAATAGAAGTGGTGGTGGTGGGAATGTCAGTATCATGTTGCAGGCACCATTACAGATTTCTTAAGCAATATTATGTACTTAGATTTACAAATTTTGTTTCTTTCATTGATTTRTCTTTTCTGTGAAATCCAGAAAGTTTAGCCTCAAATAATTAATTTTAAAAATATTTAAGAATATGCATCATAATAGATGTTGCGTAGTTTCATCTTACCACTGATACTGTGCTTGTTTTGGTGAAATATGAAACTGTATTGTCCTGTTAATTGTTACTTGTGTATAAAGGACTGTTCATGCCAGTTCAGCTGTTCACCTTTGTTTGCATGTTTGGACACTTAGCTTAGTACACTTACCTGCATATAGATTTAAGAATTTTCAAACTAAGGCTTTAAAATGTGATCCCTTGCTTTGTATTTCTACTTTGCTGTGTTAATGTAGAAGGGTTTGCTCATATACATATGTTCGAAGTTTGATATATTGTATATGTAATTGTATGTGTGTAATGGTGAAATGTTAAAACTAAGCATCTGATTGTCTGGAAAAAGTTAAGCTAGAAAGTTTATTAACGTACAGTCTTGCTGTATTTCTAATGTAAAAAAGAATACACCTTAATAAAAAGTTTGCATCTGCTAGCAATTGAATCACCAATCAACTGATTTATTACTAAACTTTGCCAATGAGAAATCTAGGGTGGGACTGTTCTGAAATAACAGTGTATGGTGCATGTGTCATAAAAATGACTCTTCCCCTCAAGCCTCAGCTACAATGCAATGTAGCAATAATTGAGCAGTAGGTTGTGTAAGCAACRTCACTCCCTAAATAATGATCAAAATTTGTGGAAAGTGTATAAAGAGTCAAGAATCTGGTAACAGTGTATCCAGTGAGCCAAGCGTCATACAACCAAACCCATCTGATTGCACAACGGGTAGAAACTGTGTAGGATAGTTGATTTTTTTCTATGCCTTACACTTCATTCTGAACTCTCGTGTGATTGTTGTATGGTTTGTTTTTTGTAATTAAAAAAATTC
>JAYKAV010000500.1:69923-124923 GCA_035582835.1 Phoebastria nigripes | reverse complement strand
TCTTGTACAAAGTCTATGAGCATTGTAGAAACATTGCACACAGGGAAAAATAAAAAGCACCCTTTCTTTGTGTCATTGTAAGAGTTGTGTGATTGGAGAGTATTTACACAGTGCTGTCCATAATTGGAGCATAAACCCCGCTATCCTGCAAAATCTGTGTGCACTAAGAGGGCTTGAATTAGTTGCTTGAACAGGGATGATTATAATCCAATTTGATATTTCTGAATTGCACATAGTATTCTTAGTATAAAGTTTTTGCTTTTACAGGTTGCATACACTGCACAATAAAACCTGTCTTAAGAGTAATTTAAAGTAATAGCTACCCTTTCAAAAGTAGATGAAGAAGTTGGATTGGAAAGGTTAAGTAATTAGTCATTTAGAAAATCTAGAAAAGTGGTTATAGTGTTCTGAAAGCCACTTTGTAGTAAAACCAAGGCAGTGTAAATAGTAAATATATTAAGTATTTGATACTCACTTCTGAAGCATTTGATACTCTCAGCTTGTATAGAGCTATCATACTGCATTCATATAGGGAGTCTTTTTAAGTGAAAGCCTAATAAAACTGAATGTAGGATAGTTATAAACATTTTCCTTGTACAGTGACCCCTATTGACTAGGTAGCGGTAAAACAGCAGCATGAATGGAAACCTTTGTGTGGGGTAGCAAGCCGTCTGTGTAATGTGTAAAGAGATCACCTTGTACCTTACGTGCAGATAGTACAGTGCTGTTTCACTGCAGCGTTCTGGAGATGACTTACCCCATGAGGACAAATCTGGGTTCTTTGGTTCAAGTCCTGAGAGATAGTGGACAGGACTAAACCATGGGCTTTGACTATAGAACTGAGTATTTTCTGAATTCAGAGTATTTTTCTAGACCAGATGTATATCCTTTAATACAGGAAAGTGAAGAAAATGTATATTCCCTGTTTGCTCTGTCTTATTCTATCATCCTTGTCGTATGTTACAAGTTGTTTTTTCATTACCTTTTCTTTAGACCAAGTAGGTGAGAGGTCAGTTTTTCTTATGTATTTCTATTTGTGCCTTTTATGTGCTTCTCTAGTATCATTTAATTAGTATAAAAAATGCAGAACCTCTTCAAATCTAATGTCTTTGTGTATGTAGTAGGGTATACTATCCTTGTTCTAAGTGCATTAAAAGGCATTTGTGCTAGATAGAATAGCAAACCTCGAGAAATACATGGCAAAGATGATTTGCATCTTAATAGAACCTTTGACATAATCTATTCATCCAAGTTCCATTTTAGAATTGAAGTTAGTAAATCTAAGGATTATAGTAGTTAAGTATTTCTATGATGAGAGAATTCAGCGAGAGTATGTATTTAACAGCCTAATAGAATAGCTGTTTTTAGTAATCCGTCAGATCTGTACAAAATTTCACATAGCATCATAGCATTCTAGGTTTCTTTATTACTTTGTGTGTATTTTACTACTACTACTTGCTGATTGGCTGCAAAAATCATTGCAGTGGATTTGTGCAGAGCAAAATAGTAAGTCAGTCTTTGTAAGTATCCCTGAAAAAAGTTAGTCCTGAAGTCTAAGGCATGCTGAGTGATAAAGTACTCAAAACTATTTCTTCTTTTTTTTTTTTTTTTGTCTTTAAGCTAGTAATCTAAGCAGCTACTCTATTTGTTGCTGTCTATGAAAGAGTTAGGTGGAGATGCTGTTTTCCCTGTTTGTTGCATCATTGATAACATTAGTCGAATGTTTTTCCAGTTACGATACCTGTATTTCAGAAATCATGGTGCAGGGCAGGAGTGGTAAAAGTGCAGAAAACAAATAGTAATTAACTGCCAATTAATCTTTTGAAGGAGCCCAGGAGGTGACTTGATTTTGGCCTGAGAGTACCTGAGATAGTGTTGGACTCTAAAGTCTGTGTGTAAAAGCCATGTCAAAAGCCAGTGTCCAGAAGTTAGAAAAATTCTGAATAGAAATAGAGGAATAATTGGGTTCCAGTGTGAGGAAATGTAGTTCAAGCCATTCTAAACAATTTCTGTTTTCTTTCATGTAAAATTTGAATCAATATTGGAAGTTCAATAAACACAATTTGATTTCACTACAAATTATTCAGCTGAGTGCAAATATTACTGGGTACAATCATATGGCCTTTGTTATCCAAGAGGTCAGACTAGGTGATCATAATGGTCCCTTCTGGCCTTAAAAATCTGTGAATATATGAATAATTTAAAACCTGTCCTGCCAACCCTTATTCGTTGAGGTAGTCATATTAAAATCCTGTGGGACTACTCGTGTGAGTAAAGGTTGTGGGATCAGGCCTAAAGTGAGTAATCATTATCACTTATGTTTAAATTTATTGATAAAACTATAAAATATTCACTTCAAGTAAAGATGGGTTTCTTTAAAATGGGAGATGCTTATGCAGTAATATTCTACTTCGGTTTGTTAAGCCAGTCATTGTCAAAATAGTTTAGAAAGTTCTCGTTTCAGCGTCCTCAACCATTCAGTTCTATACTGGTGCTATAGATCAATTTATAAACAATTTCAAACATATTGTTTAGAAACTTGTAATATGTAGAAAGTATCTTTGTTTTGTTTAAAAATAAAATAAAATAAAATTCAAGCACYTAACAATATGGTGGGTGTAGGCATATTAAAATTGTTGTCAACGCATCTCAATGCATGTAACGGTCTTCCTTGCTATGACTGATTATGTTGATGTTTGCATGTACAGGAATACTGGGAAGTAGTATCCATTGCAAACAGTAGAACTTTGAAACATGATTAAAATAAGTATCAGCAGGTAAGTGGTGTCATCAAGGTTAGAGTAATGAATCAATCTCAGATATGCCATGTCTTTATATTAACAGTCATAAAATAGTTGGGTAGAGATCACTTTTAAATCAAGAGTTTAGTGGGATGACTTAGTTATCTAGCTTAAAAATCTGAATTGCTGATGACTAAGACTATTTTTGAGACCATACTACTAAACGAGCATTGATAATACTGTCTTGCAGCTTTTTTCCCCCTTAATATGTTTCCTATTGCATCTTTAATGTAGCTGTACTATTTTAACAAAGTAAGGAGAACGTTTGTTTTGTAGCTCCTAAAGTAGTAACTAATGGTTCAAAGTTTCCTGAGCATGTGGAGGAGGAAACAGTTCTTTGGATTCCTGCTCTTGCAACTTGTCTGCCCATACCTCAGTGTATAAATGCATTAAAAAAATGTGATAAAGAAGCTAAAGCTTCACTGAAGGTGCTGTAAAGACAAAAAGCAAGTGGGAAACAAAAGTATATTTTTTATTTGCAGAGCATCCTGTGGCATGTAAAAGAGCATCAAACCAGACAAACCAGCTTGTGCTTTGTTATTTAAATGGATCATCTTGAGTTCTTGTAGCCAGGTGCTGGTGCATGTAGAGGGTGTGAAAGGGAATTCTAGAAGATTGCTGTCCCTTTGTTTGTGTTGATTTTCAAGGTGGCAGGAGATTTCCATGACTTATTCTTGACAGCAAAGGGACTTCCTAGAGTTTGGGTTTGGGGCGGTGTGAATGGAAATACAACTTTTTTTGGTTTTCCTAACTAGAGAGTCTTGCTATGTGTGATACTTACTTTAAAGTAGGCATGACCTTTTATTTGTTCCACACCTCACACCCCCAAGTGATGTGTAAGATCACATAATCTGTCTGTTCTTTTCAGGAGGAAGAATTTTGTATTAAAATGTTGCTTCTCAATGAAGTTGGATGGTGATTTGTTACTTCAGTAATAAGTGTTCAGTTGTAGTCATCTGCATGGTTATCAAAACCCTGTGCCCTCTATAGATTAGACTGTAAGGGTGGAGTGCCCTGTAGAATACACAACACAGAAGACAYGTGTAGGAATGCCAGTGAACGTATGAGTACTAAATGGCAGGTATGCTGAATTCCAAGTTACTATAACATAGCAAAATAGTAGAATGCATGTTCTGGAAGGTATATATTTTTTAATACTTTACTACCTTAGCTATAGACTAGAAAACTAGTCTATAAGGGTGTGTATAACTGGAATTTTGAGATTTTTACATACTTTAATTTCCTGGTACTGCATTTTCTTATAGCCATCATCATGAGGTCTATGTTGGCATATTTGCTATTGGTTTTAGTATAACTTTTGAATAATTTCATAAATGTATAGTGCAAAGCATTTAGATTCCATGATGCCTTAATTGAATTTCCCAAATTATTTTGCATGCATTATTCTTTGTTCTTTTTTTAAATTTATTTTTTAAAGGAATGATTGGAAAGTAGCCTGAAAGAAAGGATTTGTTGGTGATTGATAGATGAGATTAATTGATGTTCGCATACTCAAATTTTCACATGTGTCTGGGCAGCAGCATAGAACCGGTAGCATATTATAGAGCAAAGTTGGAAATTATTCTGTGTTAACCCAGGGAAGTCCAAAGTTCTTAGCTCTATACTTGGAAAACTTAAGTTTCTAAGTTCAGTTATCTTTGTACACGAGCTGTCTTTTCTTCAAGTAAAAACAGCTTTCCATGGCTAATGAATGTTTTTATAGCTTTCAGGTTTTTGATCACTATTCTCTCTAGCATATTCTCGTATTTGGGAATCTAAAAGTTGTGAAAATACTGATAAATTTGAAAAGCTGTATCCTTTTATAACCTTCAGTTATCTAAGGTGATCACCGACTCCATCTCATCTCTGCAAAGTTTAATGTTAGAAAAATTCTTTCCCTGGGGGCACTAGTGTCCTCATCGTATATCATCATTTTCTCCTTCCTTCTCCTTTAGAGAATTCTCAAATAGGTATGATGTGAATGCAAGTCTGAGAAACAGGTACTCTGGAATTTTAAAAGTTGGTCAGCTGTTGCCCCCTTTGGGATAGTTGTTTAGTTTTGTTATGTTTCCTCAGCTGCAAAAAGTAGGTAATACCTGTGTAACAGAGTTGTTAAGTAAATTCATTAGTGACTAGCTTTAAAGCTCTTCCACAGCTACATGGTCTTCTCTCCAGCAGTAAGGAGGATCTTGGTCATAGCAAGTAGAAGTCTTTTGTGAGAAGGCAAATCCACGAATTATACCAGTTTCTGGTATTTGATAACACTGTGCTAGGTATATCCATGGCATTTTTCTTAGCAGTCATATTTAATTTTTAGGTAACAATTCTAAAAGTGTTCTTCTGTTTTCTTTTAAGCACAATAGCATGATGAAACTGTTTTTCTCATTACTTCAGGAATTATGTATTTTGCTCAGTTGTTGGTTAGGATTCCTAGTCTGTAGCTTATTTCCTGCTAAGGATGTCACTAATGGAGGATTTATGATATGGAATGACTAACTGAATTCAGTATACGCTCTAATATTCTCTTTGGTAACCAGAGCAGGAAGAAATTGGAGTCTAATGTTATTCTTTCACACTTTTTAATGCTTTGAATTTCTGTGAAAGATCTTGCCAGTGAAATGACTTAATTTTACAGTGAGAGATGGTAGAACTTCTGTAATATGGAAATGGCAGAGAAGTGATACTGAAGTCCTCTGCACAAAGGCAGAGAAGTTGTTGGTGGCAAATTCTTACCTTTGCTTCTTAACCGTAAAATTCTGCTGTTGTCTTTATTTAAACTGTTTTTAACATTGCAAGTTTCTTCACATCCTTTTTCTTGAGGAAAAGACAGGAGTTGATTTTTTTAATTATATTTACTATTCATTGAACTAAGTTTTTTGTTTGTTTCTTTCTTTTGGGGTTTTTTGCTGGTTGTTTATTTATAACATCCTAGGGAATAATTTTTCCTTTAATTTAGTTTCCCGTCTGTTGTGCCTGGATGCTGCAGAAGTGTATATGAAAATTTGCACCCAGCTAGAAGAGATTACAATCTTTAAAAGCCAAAACTGTTTTTTTTTTTTTTTTCCTACCCCCTGAAAAAGGAATCTCCTGTTGGGGCTGAACTACAATGCAGATTTATAAAAGTGTAACATAGTTACATGGGCAGGATTTGATTTTAGGTTTTAATTTAGGTTTGGAGCTCTGGCCCTTCTCTTTTAACCTATTATATTTGTGTGAATGAATTCCTATGGTTTGCATTATCTGATTATAGTGAAGATCAAATCTGTCCCAATCTTGTTGTGAATATGACTGAAAATCTAATTGGAATAGTACTGTCATAATAGTCTCCTATGATCATAAAGTTTGTATTTGATAAACAGAGCTCATTTTCAGATATTCTGGCAGGTACTGTTTTAGAGTATTGACTTGCATATATTTTTAAAAAGGTTGGACAGGGGACGGTGCAGAAGTGATTAACAAAGCATGATCTTGCCCATGTATGTAAACAGGGTATTTCTTTTGTGGACATGTCTTGTTAACTATCCGTTGCAGACCTTTATTGGTGCTTCTTGAATAATTTGTTTAAACTGTGCAGTACAGAATCCTTATTTTAGCACTAAGACTTACAAAGGCTTCTTTTAGCAGCCTTTAATTTTGTACTTATGTATGTGACATAGCCTGTGGCTGTGATCTCTGCTGTGAATCTGCAGTTGTTTTGGGATGAAAGAAGAAGGCAGCTGGAAACTCAGTAGCTACATCTAGCTGTCTACCTAGAGAAGGCCTTGATTTCAAGTTTATCTAAACAAGCTCGACTAATCCCAACTATCTAGGGGGATCCACTGTCAAAACAAGCAGCATGGCCCTAAGGCAAACACAACCATACAGAAATGAAGGCTGGGACTTCCAATACTCCAATGACTGCATACTGGAGGCTTTTTTTCCTGAAAGAGAGTAAGAGAGGTAGAATTTGCATAATGCCTTTTCATTGGAAACTTTTGGAAAGCTGACAGAGGTCCAGCTTATAGCTCTGTAGCCACAATACAGAGTCTATAGGAGAATCCTTGAATGACCTAACCATATTGAAAGAAAAAATGAAAGCATCGAAGTATAGCCAAGTGAGTGTGGAAAAGAGGGCTGCTGCATTGTCTAACATCTGCTCTACTTCTCGTTAGTTTTGTTCTTTGGTATTCTATGTGGACTTTGGAGAAACCTAAGACAGCCTAACATGAATCCTATAATCTTCCTTCTGAATATTTATGTAGTGTGCCAGCCTCTAAGCTGTCCTTTGCATCTTCCTACTTCCCCCTCATTTTCATGCTCTCAAATGAGGCCAACATTTCAAAAGCTAAATAAATGTTTGTGAATGTTTATAAAAGATTTGCATAAATTTGTCCTTGTTTGACAAAGATCACTTTTTTCTTATGCCAGTTCTGAAATTTTTTAAAGGTTTCAGTGCATGTCTTGACAACAAAGTCCTGCCTCAGAGAACAATGATTGCTGATTAAGTGGGTATGCAGTTGTAGCTGAATAGAGCATTTGAGACGACGTCTAAAAGGGCCAGTCATCTTAAGCCAGAATTATAATATTTAACAAGTGTTAGCCGAAGTATATATTTAAAGCTTTGTTTTTGATGCAGTATACCTGTGCAATTGACTTATGGTGTGAGAAGGATGTGATTATCTTTTCACAGCTAATAGTTCTCACCTAATTTTTCCTAAATGTGGAAGTGAGAATATTCCTCATCTTTAGTCACTAAATGTTTAAAATATATTTAATTCAATTAGTATTCTAGCTTTCTGATATTGACACTTCTTATCTTTACCAATTGATCGATGTTTATGCACATAATTGGACCTGATTTTTTTTTACGCTTGTTTGGATAATTTTTCAGTTCTTTGTGATTTAAGACTGGAACAATTATTCTTACTGTAGTAGCTGTAGATCTTTTTGTTTTATGGTGTGGCTTTTTTTTTTTTTTTTTTTTTTTTTTTTTTTTTTTTTTTTTTTTTTTTTTTTTTTTTTTTTTTTTTTTTTTTTTTTTTAGCATGTTAGTTAAAATCCATTTGTCTTAGAATAAAACTAAATCTTAATTATATTGAAGGGGTTTTAAAGACATTTATTGAGGAGATCTCTTTGAAAAACTGCTTAAATACTTAGTTCAGCTTTACTTTCAGATTTTTTTCTGCTGGGAAAAAAGTAATAGTCGTTTCTGTTCTTTTGTTCTATTAGTTGAGGGGTTGAAGTTGTCATTAAGGCAAAAACTAGAGCTACTTCTCCGACACAGTTTTTATCACATCTGCTAGGCCTGTGTCCCAGGAGGAGCTGTGCAGAGCAGTGAATTCAGCATAGGCCCATTATCTACTGTTTTTGCGTATGTTGTAAAAGGAGTGAGACCTCAGGGAGGCTTGGAGCCTCCTCCCGTGTAATGTCCAAATCAGATTTGAAGGACTGGTGGCAGGAAAGCTTTGGCCTTGGGGTGTGAATTCTAAGAAACAGAGTCACAATTAGGTTTAAAAAATTCAGGGATTTTGAGCTTTATCTTGAAATATGTTTTTAGTAATGCCAGTAGAAAAGTTGCCCATCTGTGCACATATTTTGTACGTTTAAAATATTTAAATGATAGCAGGCCTCGATATGCTTAGGAAATGTTATTTATCTCATGCTCTTCCTATTACCAGGATTGTGTATATATGTGTTGGGTTTTTTTGTTTGTTTTTAAAAAATCTCATTTTCCTGAGAACAATTGGTTACCTTCAGTGAAATGATGTTATTTCATACTGGGTACCATTCCCCTTCTGACCCTCATACAGGAAGAAGTGACTTCTGTAGAAGAAAAGCCCTCCCCTAATTCAAGCTTTATAATTGCTCAAAAAGAGCTAATGGATTCTTAGAACACTAAGCAAATGGATGAACTAGTGCTCTAAAGTTGTATTGGAATACTAGTAGAATTTTAAAAAGTAAGAGATAAAACTAAGTTAAGGTAATTTAAATTAATGCTCCTGGTTTTTTGGGGTAGAACGTTCTTTTAAAGAACTGATTAAAATTAATTCTTAAAATATTTTGGCCATTATAAAAATCAGTAACGTTCAGTACTGCTATAAGACGTAAAAAGATTTTATGATAAAATCCATGCAATATGAAATTTGACATAAATATTTTAAGTGAGCAATGATTTTTTTAAAAAAGAATCTGTGTTGTGTCAGTTCTTTAAAAACCATAAAAATCTTTAAAATCTAGTGAAATCTTGCTTTTACGTTTATTGTTCTTTGCTTTCTCTGCTTCATCATCTTGCAAAATCTCAGCTCTTTGTTGTGGCTGTGTGACACTGGCCTCTGCATGCAGGATACTTTCTTCTTAGTTTGAGAAATAGTTTTTATAAGCTGCTTGAATTGGAATGCTTCTCCTGATTTTTAGCTACATAATTACATGGCATTTGTTAATGGATGAGAATAATCTGTAATAATAACTTTAGGAAAATTTGATGTAAGATAATATAAGCTGACAATAATAATAAATAGAAATTAAAGTTAAAGTTTAAATTTTCAAAACACAAGATATACTGATCCCTGTTTGTTACTCATAGCTGTGTTCAAGTTAGTGGCTGAATTTTTTGTGCTGGCATTGCTTTATTGCATTTATATTCTTTAAATAAAATTTTGAAACATGACTACCTTTTCCTGTTCATTGTAAGCAGTTGCTTTGTAAAATGTTCAAAGTAGTTAGCAAAACTTGTTACTGAGGTGCTTCTTATTGTGCAGAAAGATGTTCCCTTTCCTAGGAAAATGTATATGAATTTCTCACCAGCTCTGCATAGCTGACAAAATTTATGGTGTTCTAGATTGTTCTTTTTCTTTCTGTACTTTTTCTTTCACCACCCTTTGGGTTTTAAACAGAGTTGTTGTCAGGTTTAAGTTGGTTATTTGGGTGCACTGGCAACTGTTTTGAATTCTTAAACCTGTTGTTCCATTGCAGTGGATAATTTAATTAATCAGTAGCTTAAAATTATTCAAATAGATGAATTAAATATAAGTACTTTACAATTTTGTGGCTATAAGGTGGATTAATGTACAACCCAAATTTCAAAATAATTGGATAATATTTTGCTTCAGTTAATGTCTTGGCACTCTTTTATGCTATATTAACATTTCTGCTATGTTTAAATTCGATGTTGTTTCTGAGCAGAAATAAAATCAGCTATAGTTGCTTGCTGGTCAAGTTGGGATCCTGTTACCTATTCTTACTTCCCTTGATCCAATAAGGCTGCCTGTCACTGTTCTCTTCTCAACCCTCGTTTCTCTCCAGTATCTCCTCCTTCCTTCATCAGTCTGTTGATGTGTTCTTGAAACTCTCTTGGTGTCCTGCCATGCGAAGAGGATGGATTTCATGTTTGTTTCATGGGTTCAGATGGTATTTCAAGCTGGATAAGATGAAAACTATTTGTATTTCCACCCTCTCTGTTTAGTGTTTCACTTACAGCAACCTTACCTATACTTCACCTCTAGTTTAAGGTCAAGGAAATAAAACAACATTCATCTTTTTCAGCACTGAGTCATCTCTTCTTTCCATGGAAGACTCATCTTATTTGCAATGCTACATTCTCTTGTAATATTTGAATTGTCCTCCTGTAAAAATGTGTGTACTTTCTGAAATATGGTTGTGGGGTTTTTCGGTTGGGTTTTTTTTTGGTTTTGTTTTGTTCCGCTCCCCCCTGCCCCATGATCCACAGCTAAAGGTCTTGTCTGTACTCCAGGTAGTCTTTTCAACTTCATCTTATTTTTCCTCAGGTTTCCCAATAGGCTTCCATAGGCTTCCAAATACAGGTCCCCAACCTGTTGGGTTTTGTGGTGTGTTGTTTCCCTTCTCTGACTCACATTAATATTTGAATGTCTTGCCTTAATCATTCATCATTTTTCACACATCTCTGCCTGTATTTTAATGTCTTCTCTCTCCAACTTCTACTTAGACATCTTGTTCCACTTTGAATGTCTGTTGCATCGTGTGTCTTTCTAAGAGTAGATTGTTCGGAAGTCTGCTGTTCTTGCATTAGACCATCAATTTGCGTATCATTTTATCAGTGCAGTTTTATTTAATTGTAGCTGCAGCATGGGATATTTGTTACCGATGTTCACTTGAACAAGAGAAATAAAGCGATCCTGTATATTTAAGAGGCTCTGAAGTTGTTCCATTGACTGGAAGTGGGAGCATACAGTGAAAGGTTTAAAAATAAAAATGACTTGAGTTAAGATACAGCTTGCATATTAAATTCACAAGTGAATATGCAAAATTTTTCAGCAATGGTGAGCTTTCTTTACTATTTCATCTCAATATTTAGATAATTTGGGACATAAGCCAAGTGTGTATTGTGTGTATTTAACAACCTTGCTTTCCATATGCTTTTCGAGTATCTTGTGTGTGTGTGTGTGTGTGTGTGTGTGTAGGAGATCCTTTTAGAGACTGCCTCACCTTCATAAATTGCAACATGACACAAAAGGGCTGAACACTGTATTCCTGTCTCATTTATTTTGAAAACTTTGCTACTGAAACCAAACTTAATCAATGAGCTCTGTGTTGTCTCCGATAAGTTATGTACTGGCTTTATTGATTGGGAAGGATTTTAGAAAACCCATGTGGGGTTTATAATGTCAGCAGTGTTTTGATTATGAAAAGAGTTGGAACCTTGGGACAAGGAACCAGGTGGTGTATGTCCTAAAGCCACTGGTGACACGGCTGGGCTGAATCCCTCAAGGGACACAGTTCATGCCCTGCACTTTAACTGTGGTGACTGGCTGCTGTAGATGCACTTTTTGCTCATTAAAATGTTAAAAATCAAACTGCATGTAAAAAGATTTGTGAAAATATGAACTTGGGGATTGATCCAGAAAACTGGCATGTGATACCCTGGAGACACTGGTTTCAGCTACTGGGTAATTTACACTCATCAGCTGTGTGTCCTGGATTGTTTTTTGTTTGTTTTTTTGTTTGTTTGTTTGTTTTTTTTCCCCCTTCTTCTTTTTAGGGTGTTTTGCTTTAGAGGCATTTATGTAGGTTTTTCTTTAAGAAAATAGGCATGGGGAATAAAATAAGAAAACAGGCTATTGATACTACCTCTGTGTTTCATGTCAGGTAAAAACATAAAAAGGATTATAAGATGCTGACATGGAGGGATTCTAGGTTTAGTTTTGTTATGGCTTTGGTTTGAAATCATAAAGAAGTGATGATTTTTCTAGGCCATAAGTAACCACCCACCTAAAGAGGTCTTGTAGGAAGTTGTGTATTATGCAGGCATTGCTAATCTTTCAGACTGAGCAGTATTTAAAGAAAAAGAAAAAAAAAAAGAAAAAAAAAGCATTACATTTATAGTAATGAGCTTGCAACTTGAGCAAAAATTGAATAGTTCTCCAGTAATTTTATTTCTTATATGCAAAAGATCAGCATTTTTGCTAATTAAAAGCTAATTCTATATGTGATTTTTTTCTTTTTTTTTTTACAGTTAAAATTTAAAACCTCTCAATTTTTTAGTTGTAAATCAAGGCAGATAAGTATTGGTGTGTAATGAGTGGCAAATTATGTCCAATAACATTATAAAAGCCACCTAATAATATCACTGTACAATCTTTCTTTAAAAGACAAGGCAATGTATAGTGGTACAGATTCAATATATTGCCTCTTTAAGTGAAAATTTCACTTTCTGTGTTGAGGAAGCTACAAATATCAAGAAACAAGTGCAAAGTAAGTTCTGAGTAATACACTATTATCCTACAATAACCCAATGCTGATGAGATGCTAAAGTGTTTTATTATGTAAATGTTTTTACTTGCAGTTACAGTAATTATTTAAATCATCAAAATAATGGAGAGAATATATTCTGCCATTTTGAGGTGACTGATGACTTGTATCTTTTAACAGTGTTTTATTTCAGCATTCTATGTAGCAGCTACATGGCTTTGTTTCTAAAAAATAGATGTGCAGTTATTATTTTGAGGACAATTTGTATTGATAAGGCCAATAAAAATATAGGCACTTTACTCTCCTGCAATTATGATTTTGATTCTTTTAAAATTCTGTTGTGKTTTTTTTTTTTTTTTTTAACATTTTATGCATTGAGATTTCAGTTGTGGGTAAAGGACAGCTGTGTAATAGTTAAAATTTGTCAAGATGTAGTTTTCGTGCGCAAGCGATTGGAGTTGTTCAGCAGACGGTCAATCCTTGTGGAAGTCAGTGAGATTCTGCACAAGGGTAAACCCAATCACATTAATGAGGCCTTTACTATCAAGGCATTATTTTGTATCAAAATACATATTTTTGCAGTTTACTCTGAAACCTACATAGCGCCTTTCCAAGTTTCCTGCTGAAATTGAAAGGAAGATACTTTTTTGCTTTACATGGCATTCTTCAATAGATCCTTTCTTGTTCTTTAAAAGCAGGAGGTTGTTAAATAATCTATCAATAAACTCTCAAGAAGCCAAAGTTTTCATATCTGTTTCTGCCTGAAATCTTAAGAACTAGCCACATTTTAGTTGTCAAGAAACCTCCAAAGAAGAGTCTATGAGCTGTTGAGCCTGAAACCATTGCTAAGAATGGGATGTGCTTATTTGAATTATGTAGGAGGAACATGTTCTTGCAAGGGAGTCAATATGTTTTCTGCTTCATTGAATAGGTTATTAGATTGATGTAGTTTATTTGTTGAATGATGGCATTGGTTTTAGAAATAAATGAAGCGGGAAGCATCAATTTAGTTATTGATGATAATTTATTACTATTGGTCAGAAAAGTGTTGAATTTATCAGAGGGTTTTCATTTAGTCAGGGTTATCTTGTTTCAGCTGAAAGCAGAAATATAGTTTAAGTTTCAGGTCTGAAATATTTAAGTGTGAAGGAAAATGAACAATGAATTGGCTTGTAGTAAAGGTCTGCAAACTGGGTAGACCTTTGTGGTGGGCTGTGGATTATAGAATTCAAATTTTGAATATTATAGAACAATATAATGTAAATGGATAACTTCTGTCTGTGAACACAACTATTTTGGGACTAAAATGTTTCTGGTTTTGCCTCTTTAATGACTGTATTTGTTTAAAGTTGTAAAGTTTAATTTCTCTGCTGATCATGTTTTCAGTTTTCATATTCATGCTTTTTGTTTGAGATCGTGCAAAGGCTRTACTTAAAAGTTTGTCTATGGTGCTGTTTTGCAACATTTAGAAAATGGTTTGTAGGTTAAACAATTTGTATTAATTTTAATACACGTTATTTTAATCAGTCTTTTAACACTCAGATTTTCTTTCTAATAGCAGTAGGCAGYATTAAACATTGCTGCTATGAGACCTATTGGCTTTATCTTTTGTTATTTATCTTGCTGATGTTAGGAAGTATTCTCTAATCCCCCAGACCTCTGTTCCTAGGTAACAGTCAAAAGCTGTGCCAGCAGAAGTGGTCCTGCCAGGCCAAACCCATGTGGTTTGGTGTTATTCACTATGATCCATATGGTCAGGGTAGAGGTTGTCCCTAGAGAGGTGTTAACACTCAACAACCCAACCTCCTCCTACTCTTTGGAGAATTGCTGGATGGCTCCTGCTGCCTGCCCATGTGTGAATCTTGATTAATTTTTCATTTTTAATGAAGTTTGATCATGTTTATTATTTCACATGATTGACTGCCTGGTATTCCTTCCATGTAATTGATAAAGCCCATATTTCTTCATCTGTCTCTTATTTCTTCAGGGCAAAGTTGTGAAATTGTGTGATGTGGTTAATATTAGATTTATTGGTCCCAATAGATGTATAAATTATCTCTTTTTCTCTCCACAGGAAGTTCTACAGACTCTGACCAAGTTTTGTTTCCCCTTCTATGTGGACAGGTAGTGTTAGCTTTTCAAACTTTACAAGAAAATAAGCTTGTCAATAAAACCACTGTAGAAAATAAAAACCATACCATTCTTAATGTTCTGTCTGCTTGACTGTGATTTAAAGCACCCAAGTGCAAATTATAGTCTTAGAATCACTTTTTCCTGGGGTTTTTATGGGCACCATCAAAAAAAAAGTTTTAAAAGTTTGAGCTGTTCAGTGGCAGCAGTAAGAGTGCGTTTTGTTTTACTTCTACATAATACTTGGATGTGAAAATGCTTGGGTAGTAATTGTTAAATATGCATATTAATATTAAAACTTTGTGTGCATATGTATTTTATTTCTTAATTGTAAAAATTTGGGCAGAATAATGAATTAAGTGCTTTACATTTAAAGGCCTCTTGTTGGAATGCTGGTGCTTTACTTGGTGGCTCCTTAATGTGGCTTCTAATTTTTTGGGGAAAAATTGTAAAGTAAGTTACAGTGGATTTGACAGGAACTGAGAATATTTAATTCTTGTAATTTAGAAAACTCCAGAACTTTTTTTAGTTTTTTAGGTTTGCTTTTCCTGTGAGTTACTTTTGATGGTTTCAGGAAGAGAAGAAGCATTGAAATTTTAAAAGGATGCACCACTGCTCCTATCATCTACGAGCATCATTTGATTGGTTAGCATCACTTGTCTTAGGTCAGCTAACACCCTGAATGGTTTTGATTGATGAATCGACCTTACCTGTGATTAAACTGCTAGAAATCTTTTTCTCATTTCAGTGAAATCTGTGATATTTACAGTAGGAATTGATTCTCTTTATAAATCAACATCCATTTCTAGTATCAATTCTTGTTTGAGCTGTCGTTCAATTCCCCCCCCACCCATAGGCCAGCTGGTATTTCTTAGTTATCTTGAAATACTGTTCACTAGTTTGTATGAAT
This sequence comes from Phoebastria nigripes, assembly GCA_035582835.1. Classification (NCBI taxonomy): domain Eukaryota; kingdom Metazoa; phylum Chordata; class Aves; order Procellariiformes; family Diomedeidae; genus Phoebastria; species Phoebastria nigripes. Next base: position 109,377 of record JAYKAV010000500.1, on the reverse strand, counting down.
GGAGGGGAAATCTCACTATGCTTCTTTGGAGATAGGAGTCTACATAATAAAACCACTGCTACACTTTGTCCTCCAATGTAGTGATCTCGGGTTGGAGGAAGCTGAAAGCTTGAATGGATCATGCAGATGATACATTCTCTCAACCCTCCAGGTGGTTCCTGCAGATCAGGGTTGAGAAACATTGGTGAGGCACTGCTGGAGACAGCTATTATTACCAGTGCCTCTGCTGTACCTGATTTGTACATAAAAAGAGAATTTGAATATCCTGGGCTGTCAACATGAGCTACTTAACCAGTGCTTGTTGACTCAGATGACCTTTAAAAGCCACAAATACCTCTTATGATTTGGAATCACTTTTTGCTGATCATCTTTCTCCTTTCCTAAGGGGAGGGAGCGGGGAAGAACTTTCTCATGTATGTGTTTCTGCTAGAAATATTTATGCTTACTATGTAGGTTTATTGTACCTAGGGGGTTTGTTTGTTTTGTTGTTTTTTGTTTTTCCCCAGCAATATAACATTTGGAAAGATAAGAACACTGAAAACCCATATGGGGTGCAAATGAGAACATAATGAAAAGTGATTCCCATTTCTGGTTTTGCTTGTTTGACTGAATATCACAGACTGTCACTGAAAAGACTATAAGCCAACTATTTTGAACATAAAGGAGAGATTGTAACCCATAGCATACTTAATAATGTAAAATTAAGAATGGACTTTCAATACTCCAGAAGGTAGAGGATGTCCCAAGTTAAGGATATGGCAGCTGAGAGAGATGTGTGTGCTACTTCTCTTCTTGATATAAAAATACACACACACGCACACACATGTATGCATAGGTGTGTGCGTCGGTATAGAAATAAATAAATACTTGTTGTAGTCCTCTATGATGTAAATTTGGCTTAGCTTTGAACTGTGTGTGGGAATTAACCTGCCAGCTCCAGCAAGAAGGTAAACAGTCTTATATCACTGAATGCAAATGAATTTAATGTGACCACGATAAAGAGAAAAATACAGTGTATCTTACGTGCAAAATGTTCTTCATCTTTTAGCTACTTCCAAGTTTAGAACCAGTCAAATACCTGTTCTTAGAAGCTATTTCTGGAACTCAAGAAGTGACGAATTTGCACTAGTTGGTCTTTTCTTTCCCTATTTACTGTTAACCAACTACTGAGTATTTATTTATAAATTTCTTATATTGCATTTAAAATAAAGTTATTTAAAGTAGTGAGCAGGTAGCCCCATAATGAAATTACTTCAGACAATGCTTTAATATTCCCCTCAGTCTTCTCAGCAAACACTTTTTCTACTTTGAGGTGAAAGGAAATTGCTTCTAGAAGAAATACTGTCTTCAGTTATGTGTCAGAAAGGTCCTTACAGTCGTGTCTTACAGAGTTGACTAGCACTCTCTAGTGGGATTTTATCCCTTTGTATCTGCCTGGAAAGTGGTATGTTGGATCAGATCCCCAGTTGCTGTAATTCTTAGTCCTCAGGGTGGTTTTTTTTAATATATATTGTTTTGTTCATTCTGAACAAAAAGAGAGTGAAACACTGAAGTGGTTTCAGTAAAGGCCTTCCAAATACTTAGGTACTATTCCCAGTTAACTAGGTTGCCTTGTTGTTAGCTGTGACAATTTTAGTATTAGAATCTCTCTGCAATGTTGAGAGGTTTTAAAATTATTATTCTTAACAGTGGAGATACTGGCTCATTGTTCAAATAACTTGAGAACATGGGATAATACCTTCTGTTGGAACAATACTCTGTGTAGGATGTCTCTTCAGGATCTGTGGAAAAATGGTCAGTATGAATTATGATGAAGAGATACTGATATGAATGATCAGAAATGCATAGTCGCTGAAGAATAGATGCTACTTTTCCTTTCACCAACTTAGAGCCCAAAGTAGCATTATCAGTCATAGAACTTAGGTTTTCAAGTCCTGCTAGAGTCATGTCCCCGATTTATACCCTGTTTGTGAGGACTTTCACTTGGGGAAATTTAATTTATGTAACTATGTTCTGTGTTATGTGCAGTATTATGCCAAGCTTTCAGTGGAAACTTCTTGATGGTAGAAGTGCACTCAATGGTACTTGAGTTGCTCTTGCTCTTCTGACTTTGATGTTAAACAGTGGTATTTCTTTAACAAGTGCTGAGAAAGGACATAAGTCTTCACCTACATGTGTGTCTCTTCTAAGGCTTCACGTTTTATAAAACAGGTGGCAAAAGCTGAAGAATGTACTATTGCCTCTGCCAGATCACAACTTCAAGTGATGATAAGACACAAAGATTTTGAGGCAAATCAAGATCTTCTGCATATCTGATTGTTCTCTGTGCTGAAGGTTTTGGCACTCATTGACACAGACTCTTAATTCTTTTTATATTGATTCTTTTTATATATATTGTTGCCAGTGGTCAAAAATCACTAGGGACTAGTTGCCCCTTTCTTTAGGCAGTGGACCATGAGTTTTCTACTCTTATGGTTGCAGGATCAAGGCAGAGGCTATTCTCCAACTGCAGGAGTGAAGAACTCTACCTCAGTTAAATATCATATCAGGATTAATTTGTGTTAGTCAGATATAGCTAGTGATAGGGGATTTTTAAGAAATCACTCTTCCCCTCTCCCCTTCCCTCCAACCCTAATTTCTGTCTGCCCATTTAGAGATGAGATTTATGGTGCTTCCATCCTGTTAGGCTCTAAATAGACCTTCTTCCCATTTGGAAATAGAGCTATGAATCTTAACTACTGATATTAAGATCTTAGGAAAAGCATTTTTTATGTTGGGAAGTTTATCCTTCCATGTGAAGAACTGACAACTGAAACTTGAGCAAGACCTATCAGACATATTTAGTTTCTGCAGATCACATAAATTCAAGAATCTTTAGGTTTGCTTTGGAGGAACTTACCAACTTGTCACAATTGTTTAGTAAACAAGCTTCTCCCTGCTGCAAATGAAGCATATTTTTTTCCCCTGTTCCATAATTTTAATTGTCAGCTAGAATGCTATTTCTCACACATGCTCTGCTCTCAACCTTGTTAAAATTAAGCATATAATCCCCTTTTAAAACACCATACTAAAATCACCATATTAACATCACATCCAAGCTTTACAGATAAAACACAACACCAGTAAGGGATTTTTTGGTATCCCCTAGCAGCTCAGTATGGTTTATGGAAATGGTTGCTCTGTTGACATTTAGAATTCGGTAGGATGATAGTACTTACGCTGTCTAATTCTCAGACTACTGAAATGCTTTTAAATATCTGTCTTTTTGTTCATCTGTGAATTTGGAGCACTTTTTCATATTCATCACTGCATGTTTTTCCTTCCCTGTTTGGAATCCACTGAAGGATTCTTCTTTCTAAGCTGGACAGTGACATCTTTCCAATCTGGATCCAACTTTTATTTCTGAAAGTCTGTTTTATGTTTTTTTTTCTCTAGGCACTGAGTGTATAATCTCCCACATAAATTGTTTGTTGCATTGTATATGACATCATAGAAGAGAATATTTGCTTGCTTTTAAGGCTTGTGGCTGTTAGTTAAATGGCCTTGAATTTAATGGGTTTTGTTGTTGCTGTTGGAAGGACTGACTAGGAAAGATGCACATGTAAATGCTAGTCAGTTTTCTCAGTTCTCAGTAAACCTAAAATAAACTAGAACATAACCTGAAATAAGTGTTAATTTCATATCATTATGAGGTCTCAAATAGATCTAAAATTGGAATGAAAAGTCCTCTAATAATTATATTAGTCCCAGCTTCGCCACTAAATGTCAAAATTTCTGTTAAACAGTAAAACTACATCTCTACAAACTGGGAGTGAATTGGGCTTGGTTTATATGGAATCTACCATCACTATACATAAGCATTTGATTAACTTTAGCCAAATGTGGCGATATCTCAAGAATGTCTTTCATCTTGTTAATAAATAACATTCAGAAAATGCTGTGCTTTAAATGTAAAGCATCTTATTTTGATCTTATCTTACTATTTTGAGCATCACCTATTAGAGGTAAAATACAGATGTGAATTACAGTATTTTTAAAGACATGAATGTTTAAATGCTGGGGTTTTGGCATTTTTTTGTTTGTTTGGGTGGTTTGGTTCTTGTTTTTTGTGTTGTTTGTGTTTTTGTTTTTGGTTTTGGTGGTGGTTGTTGTTGGTTGTGGTTTTTTGTTTTGTTTTTGTTTTCCAAAACTGTGTTTTTCCAATTTGGGCAAATTTTCCTATAGTGATACTTTCCACTGTGGTGTGGGTGGGAGCCAACATCTAAGAATGTTATTAGCTCACTTGTGCTATTCTTGAAGAGCCGTTAAGATCTTACAGATGAGGCAAATGACTCTTAATTTTGAAAAATCATATAAAAATCCTACAAAATTATTTTTATAGTTATGTCTGGCTTTAGCACAGTGTACTTCTGATTCTAGTTTATCTTTTCTTCCTTTGCACACTCTTCTAGTCTTTCTTTTAACTGGTTGCCTAGCTGCTAGAGTAAGGGAGAGTCACCTGGCATGGTTCCAGTTGCTGAACATTTTGGAATGATGTATCTGGCATACATGCAAAATTGGTAGATGGATAATAAAGCTTCTACAAGTCAATATCCAAGTGTTGAAGAAGCTTAGCATGTTACTAAACATTTCTTGCTCTTGGAGTAAACCAATTCTCAAACGAAGAGTAATAAAGAAATATTTTGGGTTATATGAGAGAACATGGGTTTGGTTTGTACAGTGTGTACTGCATTGAAGATGGTTGATAGTCATAACCATTTTCATTTAAAGATAAATGCATTTTTAGTATCCTCCCACACTTCAAAAATGGGGGGAAAAAAAAACCCCAACAAAAAAACCTCCTCCCTCACCAAGCAACTAGCATATTTAAGTTTCTAGAGGGTGTATACTCTCAAAGTTAATTTCTCAAAAAAACTCTGCTGAAAGAGGAAATGTTATAGGTTCAATGACTTAGACTAGATACTTTTGACACAGAGTTAGCGCAGCATTAATTTTTTTCCTCTTTACTCTCTTTATTTTCAGCCATGCAGTTAACCAAGTTGGGCAGAACTTTACATTTGTGCTTACAGACATTGACAGCAAACAGAGGTTTGGATTCTGTCGCTTATCTTCTGGGGCCAAGAGCTGCTTCTGTATCTTAAGGTAGGTCTGTGGTTTGGCTTTTGGCTGACTCTAGGAAACAGTGTTTGACTTCACTGTGTTACACTGCAATTATAATTTCCAGCTGTTCAAAATTATTTTCCTATCTGGTCCTCAAAGTCACTGCTCTTCTGCAGAAGTGATGCAAAATATCTTGCACTTTGAGTTCCTCTGTAGATAACTATATTTGTTTGTAGTCAATGTTCTTGAGTTAACAATGTGGAAAAAAAAAAAGTCTCTTTGCAGTAATTTGATATGACATAGCATGATGGCAGCTGTTATCTTTAGCTGTCACAACTGATCTTGTTAAGACATTTTGTGGACATTTGTATATGCAAGTTTTATTAACAAAGCATCTGTTGGTAACTGAGGGAATGTCACTGATGCTGTCCACATCCTAAAAGTTTGTATGTATGAGCTTTACTCTGTCCTATTGAAGGTTTTGTGAAGCTTGTCATAATGAGGACTGTTAGTGGAAGTTGGAAACAATGCGTTTCACATAAAATGGGCAAAGAGGCTCTATCAGAGTAGTTTTTGATGACCTCCCACAGACATGTTGGAATACAGTCCGTAACTTTCTATTTATATTTGCTGCAAGAAATGATGCAAGTAAAATCAGTTTTAATATCTACCAATATATTAGTTCCATTAAGAAGTTCTATGGGTTGAAGATTTCCACATGGCATCCGGCCTGTCTTGTTTTAAACAAATTTAACAATGGTCTGTCTTCTGCTTTCTGCTTTTTCCATGTTCATGAAAAATTGGAAGTTTCGGAGCAATGGCCCAGGTAAAGATAGCTCAGAGTTAACTGCACGAACAGCCAGCTAGGTGACTGAACAATTGCTCAAGCAATCACAAATGAGGACAATTTCCTCTATGAGCAATTGTAGACATCTGTCACAGTTGTCTCTGGTTTGCTTTGCATGTGAGAGAATTCAGTGTAAGAACAAGAAGAACTTGTCTTTTGTCCTATGAGTACTGTGTATTGCACAGGACAGAATGGGACCTTCTGTATATATGTTATTGAATATGACCCCTCTGGAGAATTTCAGGGATAATGTTGTAAAATATAAGAGCACCTATCAAGAACAAGGACACTTATAATTTCATTGGGTTGCATATAGCAATGCCATGGAATAGATTTTGGATTGATGTAAGTATTTAAAATGAGTATGTCTGTACCATTTGTGCTGGCACTAGACTGGTGAAGATACCAAATGTTTGTTGCCTTGTACTTCAGCATTATACTGATGGCAGTGATCTGCTAGCTAGGCTTTCATTGAAGAAGCTTAATATTTGGAGAAATTATTGTGAAATCTACCAAAAATTACTAATTAATTGTGTGGGAGGCAGGGTGACAGGTGTTTTCTCAGTATCTTCCTTCATTCTTTCTTTTCTCTAGTAGACATTTCAACTATTATTAGCTATGGCAATCCAGCAATATGGACCGTATACTGAAGACAGGAAGGTATTTCCCTAGCTGTTTCCCCGTAGCTGCTACCCTGTATAGTTGGGATGCTGATTCACTCTGATGTGGGAAGTGTCTGGTTATGTAATGTAACTTTTCCTGATTAACGACAAATTAAAGGGGAAACAGTTTAAAAAGAAAATCTGAATGAGGAGTAGTATGAGTCCCTTCTTGATCCCTCCTGGATAAGAGTTCTTTGCTGTCAGCTCCCTTATGTTGAATGAATGCCAAGAAGAAATGGAGGAGTTATGTTGTAGTTAAATGCCTTCTGCTTCGATTCATGACCAAAAAAAAAAAAAAAAAAGAATTTCAGTGGAGTTACAGCAGTGGATGAATTGGGACTCTTAGCTTCATTCCTATTGCTTCTTTCTCCTGTGAACTAATGAAAAAACGAAATTTCATCATTAATGCAAGTGAATGTAAGGTTTAGAGGATAGTAAAGAATGTAAATCAGCACTACACAGATTCACTTGCTCTGTTCGCAGGACTGCACCACCCATTGTTGATGTGAATCTTCTCAGTGTCCTTTATGAACTAAAGGATGCTGCATGGTAAACAGATAGGTCAAAACATGCTGAAGGATGTGAGAATGATACAAAAAAGCAAATGGGGATGAAAAGAATGTTTGTTTGTTTATTTGTTTTTAAATTACAGGTTGGATGGCAGCAAGCTTCAAATACTTGAATACTTGAGCCTTGCTATGCTCAGCGGTAGTATAAGAATTAAGATATATTGTTTATTATTAGAGATGATATTCACGTGTTTATCAGTCAGAGATTTTATGGGTCTGGCCATGGTAAAATGGTTTGGAGGTGGAAAATCATYGCATGTTTAGATTTGTTATTGAAGAGGAACAGGAGAAAAAGGAAATTCTTTTCACTCAGCCAGTGCTTTAAAAAAAAATTTCTGCAGAGGTCTGGAAGCAAAGTTTAAAGCTGAGACAGTTCTCAGAAGGCCAGAAGTCAAGGTCTGGACTTTGAGTTTTAAAGTGACCCCGAGACTTTTTCATGTGAATACAAAGTACAGTAAGCTGCTTCTTGGAGTTCAATAGCAGTAAAGTTATCCACGTGGATGTAGCTCCTGTGGCCAGCAGAAAGGCAATTCCATTTTACAGAGTAACTCTTCTGGCTGTTTTAACCAGTACTGTTTAGAAATCTGCTTTCAAGATAGTTTTCATAGTTTTGTTCCTGCTGTGGATAGCATCACACAGATTTATGGAAATCTTTGATTAAGTTTAAAAACTGCATCTTCTAGGTGTTCTGTGATTTTCTTTTAATGTAGAACCACTGAGTCTGTCTCTTTTATTCCGTTTCCTTTTTTCTTCACTTGATTTCTAGCTAATCATGAAACTACAATGATCAAATATTGTATGTAACGGAGTTGTAGAGTGCTCTGTAGCATAGATGACTACCTTCTGCATTTCAGACAGCAGAGGGCGGACAAAAGCACAAAACAAGTGTCACAGATGGTCTGGTGGGGTTTTTTGAGGTTCTAAACAGTGAAGTGAATTAAAAAAAACCCGCAAGCTCATGTACTACACATCAAAATCTCCTGGGTAACTTGGAATTCTGGACTACCTTTTTCAATGCAATATGTTACAAAATTTAAAATATGTTTTTTAATTCTTTTCTTTTCCAAATGATGAATGCATAGTAAGTTGAGAGCTAATGTCCAAGTCATCAAATTCTGAGTTCTAATTTGGTAATTTTAATATCCTAGAAAATTTCCACACCCAAAGATTTTTTTTCTTTCTAAGACTTCATTTAAGGACGTCAGGATTTTGACTGAAATAAAATAAATCCTATTGGATATGCATTAAGAAGCTGAATTTTTTTTTTTTTTTTTTCCCCTAGAGGTTTGCTTTAATCTAACTTCGCATCAGATTTGGCATGGGCTTTTGAGGGTGAACAATAGAGATAGTTCCGAATTTAGTGAAGAGCTGTAGTCTTCTATTAAAACAAACAAACAAACAAACAAAAAAAAAAAAGGTGTGGAGACATTCCCAAACTGCTGTTGCTCAATCTTCTGAGACACCATCTTCAACTCCTTAATCAGGCATGTCCCCTAGTTTTGTTCTGGAATTTGCAAACTTTTGTTTGTCATCTTTTATAAATCTTCTATGTATGTAGTGAGGTAATGTTCTTTTATTAGGGCAAAAGAGTCTGGAAGGTGTCAAAGAGGTCCAGAATTTGTTCTTGATGGCTATTTCCTGCTAATTGCAGTGTACTGAAAGATGATGTAAACACACTGATCTACTAATATGATGTCAGTGTTAAGAAATAAAATAACAGTATAAATTTATCTTTCTGCTTTTGTATATTCTTAAAGCATATAGGTACTTTCTGAGTCTTAAGAATTTTGCATGCTGAGGCTGTTAATTTTAATATCCTCATTGTTTTAATGTTAGATCTCCTTACTAGCTTATTCATCTTTTCAAATTTCTAGCAACTCTAGCTATACTAAATTCTCCAGAAGCCGGTTTGGTTACATTACAGACAGCGTTGTTCAGTGGCTCAGCTGTATTTGCCTCTTTGGCTAACTCCTGTGATCTAGAACTCTTAAGAGGCGCAGGCATTGATGGATTTCAGCATTCTTTTGGTGGGAAAGTAATGTGTAAAACAGTTTGTATTAGTATCAGTAAGTGTACTGAAAGGAGTAGAGTGTTTTATTTTACAATCTGTTTTCTCAAAGCTTAAGTGGACAAACACTTTTGTATGCGGTCTGCTCATAGGGGGACAGAGTTAAAAACCTCATAGCTGAAATTACTATAAGCATGATTCTTCCTCTTGTACTGTTTCTAATGGTCTGAACATGGGTGAAGAAAATGAAGATAGGGTATACAAAGCTATGAAGAGACTGCTGAACATATGAAATTCTAAATGCTACAGAGACATTGAAACATGAAATTCCTTCCCCCCCCTTCAGAGAAAGATACTAAGTTCTTGTATGAAGACATTATTTAAAAGTGCATATCAGTTTTCATTGTAGCTGGGTTTTTTGTCCTGACTTTTATATGTTGTAGAATCTCAGACTCCTGACAACTTTGTCTTTCTGTGCAATCATGAAGGAAGAAAAAGTTCTGCTTTAGGAATGTAAAAAATGTTGTTAACTCAGTCTGAATACTTTTTTTTGATAAACTTGTTGCAGAATGTTTATATAATAAAACTAACAAGTTTAATTTTTTAAATATTTTTATCTTTTGTCTTCTGAAATATTTCCAGAATTCAATGTAAGGACCCAGTTACTGATGCTTGAAAAATTCTTCAGGTTATAAACAGATAGGATCCAGTCATTTCTTCAAATGTGTGTTTATTTTATATTCTGACTCTTTAAACTTTAAAATAAGTTATATGTTTATGAAACACACTGCTTTTGAATAAAAAATAACGGTAGTGTTGAATGTATGGTAACCTATTTAAATGTATGAACTGGTTTAAATGTGTAAGTCAGTGTAATGATTTCAGGTTACTAACATAATAAAATGGCGACTTGAATAGCGCTATTTTTATTCATATACATTAAAAAAATCACATGCATGTATACCAAGTTGACCCTAGTATTAAACCTGTACTTCCCTTATGGCAATGTATATTTGAGTTTAAAAAATAAATTTAGTAGTTTAACTGAGAAATAATATTTTTGTATCGATTTAACTGAACTTTTGTAGTAAGTAGGTATAAGGCCAAGTGTAAGAATTGTGCTCTTCAAAACCATTTGGCAGACTGGTTTTGAAGTAACGTTCTTGCTGTTGCTTAGTTTGCTTCATAGTCCCTTATTTTTGAGTTAAGATTCTGAGGCCAGTAATGTGAAAAATTGAATGAAAAACACTCTGAAATAAAAATGTATCAAAAAAAACCCCAAACCCACAAAACACCACCAAAACCCCAGCAGTTCTACAGTACAATATAGCAATCCTAATAAAATTGTTTTTAACATTTTTGAAGAAACTTACCAGGTTGTGTAAAACACTGAATTCTTAATCTAGTCTGGATTACTGGTGTATGATAGATTATTAAAATCTATAAATGCTTTTATATATGATTCTTCACTGATTGTATTTAAATATATTTTCTAGGATGTCACTAAGCTTGTAAAATACTATGATTTACTAGTTCTTAAGTTATAAAGCTGGACAGAATGTCTGTTACAGTTCTCCATTTCAGTAGAAGTCAAACTCAGAAAAGCTACAGTGATCAGAAGTCAGTGTACTTGTCCATCTATGCAGATAAATATGTTGCCTTGTTAACTGTAGTTTCTCCACAAATGTGATTTTGGTCAATTTAATGCTGTATTTAATTTGCAAAATTTCTTTTTTCCAGATAATATAAGAACAGCTTTGGGAGGTGTTAGGTAAATGCTGCAGACCATACGCAACCGTTTATCTCTCAGAGGCTGCCTATATGCTGTTTTTTCCCTTCCTATCAAAAAGAGTTGCAGCAATAATAGTAAAAACTTCCTGAGAAGAGAATGTGATCGTTGGTACATGAATGAGATGATGGTAGTTACTGCTTTGACAACACTGGAGAAGTGTATGGAACTGGACAGGGTGGATTGCCCTGCAGGCCCCGAGATTTATGCGTACTTAGTCAGCTGAAGTAATTAGACTTGGTGGACAAGAACTTTCTCATTCCTGTAACCGTGTAATTGCTTTTTTTTTATTATTAACTAGTCGAATTTCTGTTTTATCTGTTAAACTGTGAGCTATAGCGCCTATTTCTAACTGCTTGAAGGAGCAGTAATAATGTAAGTCAAAGATTTTTGTCTTGCTCTGAGTTTTGTTGAAGTAAAAAAAAAAAAAAACCAAAAAAACTTTGTGTAGTTTTGCTTTGGTTCACAGACTTACTAGGCAAAGTTACTGATTTAAGAAGGTGCTCTAACCATGTGCAACTCTGATTTCAATTTTACTTTATTTGAAGTTTTCAGTGGGTATTCAGCTTTTGTACCCAAAATGAAAATCATTCTTCTGAAGTGAAATGCAGAAACATTTGTGTGGAAATCCCTCTCGGCCAAAATAGCTAAGCTCTGCACCACTCTTTTTCTAAGATAAAAAGAAATGAATCTATAATAGTTTGTGACAGATGGCAGAAAATGTAACTAACTGAATGTGATTCTGTATGGAGTTATTTGAGGTTTTTGGTGTGATTTGTTGTGAGTTCTTCTCCTCCCCCCTTTCCTTTCCTTTGATTGCAGTCTTTGTCCATTTATTCTTAGGATAGAATAAGATTTCTGAGCAGGGGCCTCTCTTGTGGTGCAAAGTGAGAATTGTTTTTAATTGAGCAGAAACATGTGGAAGGATCAGGAATATCTCAAGGGATTACAGAAAAATTCCAAATTTGTACTACTTACAGCTTGTGTTTAGAGCAGGGTCTGCTGGGAATAAATGTTAGTTAGTGTGACCTGTGACCTTAAAAACTGTTGACATGGATTTCAGCCAGAAACTAGCCACAGAACTCCTTTGTTAAGCTCATTCATAGCTCCTTGAAAACTCTAGTCAGTGAAAGTTGCCAGCTCAAATCTAAGGAAAGCAGAGCCCTTTTTTTCTTTTTTTTCTTTTTTTTTTTTTTTCTTTTTTTTTCCCATGCTTTGGAAACAGTGGACGCCCCTTAACCAGCAAGACTTCTTTAATAGGACTGCATCGCCTAAACTTGATTGGAATTGACAGCTTCCTGGCTCAGGCTTGCCAACTGGCAGGGCATTGATGCATAGGGGACAAACAGCTTTAAGGGCCTGTATACCACTGTTTGTGTATGTGCCTCCAAAATGTAACATACTTCTGTTGTGATACCTTCTAATGTAAAGGAAAAAATCCCAAATCCTGAACACTGCTTTTAGTTCCACAAATCTCTCAGTTATTTTGGGGGAGAAAATTGAAAATTTGTGTGTGTTTTTTGTTTTAAAAGAATTGTCCTGTTGTCTTCTAGAATTTCCCCTTTTCACTGATTTGGCCAAAAGCCTCAGAAAAATATTGGGGGGGGGGGGGGGGGGGGGGAGAGAGAGAAATTTTGATTTTAGAACTTTGACTTTTTTTTTTTTTTTTATTGTGGCTGTATAGTACTTAAAAATCTGATTATCCCACTGTAAAAGGCTTAAATTTACAAAACCTCCTTCTTGTGCATTCACTTCTTTACAAGTTTTTCCACTTAATGGGTTTTGTGTGTCTTCAGCTGCTTCTGTGGTAGAATTCATTATTTGGCCTGCATGAAGGCTTACCTGACTTAAATTGTACTTTTGAAGTAAGATATACCATCACATCAGTAAGTATGTTGTTACGATGTATATCTGGTGATAAGAATGGGTACAGAATGGGATGCGGGAAGGAGAATACAAATTGTGGTTAATTTTAAGCAGGGAAAAAAGTATGCAAAACAAAGTAATCTTCATGAAGAATCATTGAGCAGATAGATGGTAAACTGAGATTAGATATCCTTAATTGATATACAGTGAAACTTTATGCTGTTTCTCTACTGTGGGATAAGTCCCACTGATTCAGTATCCTTTGAACACCCTCCACTGTTAAAACACCCAAATGTTACGGTTTTGATTCAGGTATTTCTTAAAGGCTTGGTTTTGTAAGAGTGCACCCTGTGTAAGGCTGATATGTCTTTTAGAATATCTTCCATGGGGTTTTTTTAAAGAAGAAAGTTGTAGATGCAAAGGTGAATCAAGCCCGTTTCTCCCAAGGACAGTGCAATATTAACCAATAATGACTATTGTTTTCTAGGGATGGAGAGGAAGGGTGGTGGAAGAAATTGGAAGCTCCTTCCCCCTTGTAGCCATCCTCTTCCATTAAAGGCATAAGATTCTCGCCCTTTTCTTAGTGTTATCATCCTCTTTGAATTCTTGTGCTGGTTTTTGTAGCCTCAGAGAGCTGGACTTCCTACTGAACTAATTCCTGATCAGCTGAAATAATTTGAGTATCACTGGATTCCACCCACTTTTCCAGAGCTGACTTTGCTGCATTCCTGCGTATAGAGCATTTTGTTCATGTTAGTGAGTCAGGTTGGAGTAATTCAGCTCAATAAAACCTTGAGCCTATAGAAATTCTTTAATAACCTATGGAAATTATTAAATACTTTAATTAGAAAGATTAATTTTTTTTGTTGTTCTAAAATGTTCTGTAGCAGTTGTTTGTGATGGAGTATTTGCAGATGAATGAGGAAGGACATCCCATTCTCACTTTATGTGGATGAAAGTTTGGAACATTAAAAAAGCACAGATTTGTAAGGCATGCTTTGAACTAGTGTTAATAGGAATTTTCTTCTGTGGACTATACAGACTATCACATTAACGACAAATAATTTAATGTATTTAGTAGTACTCTAATATATGGGAAGGCTGAGCCTTAGAATTCTTCTTGTTAGCTAAAAATTCTTACCTGATTTATAATTTCTTTATGCTTTGCATTTTTCCTTTGCATACATAAAAGTAAATTAATAGGAAGTCTATTTTGTGCCTGGTAAGAAAGTAGTTAGACTACTTTTTTAATTTACTGCACAGCAGAAATAAAAGCCCTCTATCTGGCTGCATGCTGCTCTGAGGAAGATGTAACGCTGAACTATAGTTTAAGCTTTTGCCGTTTTCCCACTTGTGGGTTGTACATGGGGGGGGGTTGCCTGGTTGCTATTCACAGGCATTGATTTCAAGACGAGCAATTACTGGGTTTTGGGTGTTTTGTTTGTTTGTGTCACGCCCCCCTCCCCCATCCCCAGTCTTACCATTGATATATGTAGAAAACTCAAACTTTAATTTTAATATCTTGGAGTGAATTAGAAGATGGAGAAGATAACAAGCACAGAGAACAACATGGTACCAGGACTGCTGAGTTCTGTACCCAGTTTTCATTTGTGACAGAAGCAACGAACGTGCAGTCTCATGACCATTACCTTAAGTACTTTTATTCTGGCAAGCTAAGTAAAATAGATTTTGGGTGCTTTTTCTTGGTAAGGCTAGGTTACACTTAGTTCATTGTAGCCTGCGTGAGATTAGTGCTTTTATCCATTTATGTCATTTTATTTTATAATTACTTTTTAAAAAAAGTTTACATATAATCCACTTTTTTGAAAGGAGAGGAAGAGAACTGATAATGAAACTAGGCTTGCCTACAACAGAGGAAGAATTTCTTTTGCTAATTTAAAGCTGTAATTACAAGTCTAGGCTGCAAGCAATGACTGTACATAACCCCAGAGCAGAGATATCCTTTAAAAAACAAACACCCCCCACCCCCCCCCCCCCCCCCCCCCCCCCCCCCCCCCCCCCCCCCCGATTTCTTTCCTTCCCCTTTTTGCTGTTAGGCTTCTGTGTGGACACAGAAAAATATTACTGTCTAAATAAGAAAAAAGTCCAGACTTTATTTGATGAGGATTTACTGTAGTTGTGTGTTGAATAAAATGGTAATAAGCAAAATCAGTGTTTTGCTTCCATATGTATCTATATGATACTTAAAGCCTTCCAAAAAGATCTTTGGTAATGGCTGGAAATGATACGGAACACTTTTTGGATAGTCTGTTTGGTCCTTGTGGTGTATTGACCCTGGAATCCCTGTACTTCTTAAAACGCTTCAGAGATGAAAGAAAATAGCAAACTGGTTCTGTTAGACATTGGCAAAGGCCACAAAAAGTACATGTATAAATCATGAGAAATTGGATCGCTCTGATTCAACAGTACAACAAAATTGTACCTAATAAAAACGTTGTTATTGAGCCTCTGTCTGCCTTCATCGTAGATTTTTTTTTTTTTTTTTTTTTTTTTTTTCAGTGGATGCAACGCATGCATTGAATGTAAGTAAGAGTTGAAGATGCAGACATTTCTCAGTTCCTTTGCACGGACCTTACAGGGAAAAGAAGAGAGGGCAGGCAAGACTTGTAGCTAGACTCTGACCTTCTTTCACAGAAATTCTGGTTTCTTACAAGCTTTAACTGTAGCAAAACAGTTCGACTTCCTCTTCTGTGTATGACAGGAAATTGATCTAAAGTGGCTTAGAAAATGTGAGAACCCATGAATGTAGTGTGCAGAGTTGGAAGGGGTCTCCTGTTGTTGCAGGCATTTTGCTTTAACTTGACATGTTTATAAAACAGTTTACATCTTAAAAGTTTAGGGTTTTTACCCCTGCTGATTTGCTTAAACAGACACTGGCTTTTATTTTCAGTTACTTGTCAGAATATATATGGAAAAGTGATGAACCTAGTGAAAAGAGAGCTTGACATCAATTAAATTTAGCTATCTGCTTTGTGTTTCTTCTTTCTGATACGCTGTTTCCAGTATAGTTTTTCCAAACTTCCTGTGGTTTTTCTTTATTGTCTTTACAAATTTTACAAGATAGAGATGAGCTATTTAAAAATACTGTTCCAGGAAAAGAGGATTAAAATTTTGTATTACATCTGCTCATTTGTTGTCTTCTATTTTCATCTCTGCCATTAAACTTTTTTTAGACTCTAGAAACTTATTTCAGAAAGCCTGTAAGGTTGTCTTAGTATCTTATCTTGCTCAAGTATCTTTAAATAAATTTTGAAGTGTCTCTCAAGTTATATTAGCTTTCTGAAACTATATCCTCTGCAACACTGATGAAAATACACTTATTAAAATAGTCTTAAAAAATTAAAAGCATGTGACAATGCATTTTTTCTGTCCCATCATTAAAAAGCTTCTATTGAAGTTTATCCCTAGTTTTACTTGGTCCTCTTATTGACATGATTAATAATATTTGAGATTATTCATGATCAATATGTTGTGTGTATGTATTTCATAAGAATGTGCATTCATCTGTGTGTACATGTGCAAAAATATAAAAGAGGTTTTTACATATTTTCATATATAAATGTCTACAGAGCAGTGTCACAAACCCAGGTCTTAAAGAATCCAGTTGATTCTATACGAGGCTTGTATTTTCTGTTTTATTAATATGTGAAAAGTGTGTACAGTATTTCCTCTAAATTGTTTTTTTCTTTGAAATTGTATGCAACATCGTAGTTGTAGCAATAGAAATGCATTTTGATGTTTTGAGTTTTAAGACCGACATTGAAAGGAGTCGATTCCACTGAACTCATAAATAATGAATTCTTATTTTCAACTAGATGTAGTTGATAAATAACAAGTCAATAGGGAATATATTAAATGACACTGAGTGAAAAGCTTTGGAGTTTTCATTGTGGTGTCAGTAGGTCTGTTAAAGGCTTTGCTAGCTAAGCTTGAAGTTTTAAAGCATGGTTGAATTCGTTTAAATATTTTTGTTGAAACTTAAATACGGTAGAACCTTGCTAATCCGCACACCTCATAATCACAGACACAGAAATGGCAAGTTCCGTGTATGGCTCAGCAGAAATGGACAGGGCTGGAGTAAGGTTTCGTATTTCTAGGCTTCATTTTTCTTAAATATACTACAGTAGGCTTACTATGTTAAATTCTATTTATGTAATTCGTCATAGTAGCAAAATAAATCCATCATAAAAAGGTACTTTTTCCTCTTTTTCCAGTGTTTTTTACCCTTTTTTGTTTCACTTTTATGTACATTTCCAAAATGTTACCAATTTGTGCCGAGTTCTCTAGTCATATTTGCAAATTATCTGATGATGTCAATATAAATGAAGTAAAAATTGAATACTAAATGCAATAGGAAAAAGATTTAGAAAAGATAAAAAAACGTTGCAAGTTCTGAACTCTGGATTTTTCTGTAATGACAAATGCTCTGAAAGAGAAACATCATTCTAGGTAATAGAAGGACACTGGTTACGTTGCTTTTAAATAAATTGCGAGATCCAGTATTTTCATTTTTGGCTTTTATTCTGCCTTGTCATGCACACCTTCATTCTTGTTTTCTGTTCACTGGTGACACATGCCTTATGGTTGAAGTAGGGGATGTGAAATCTTTGCTGCAGATGCTTTATTGTATGTGATCAGCTGGTGATGATGTTTGAAACAGAAGTTCCCTTCTGTTTCTATCAATTTTTCTGTTACCGTTCACTGGAAACAGAGATTATTTATGTGGTTTGATCTTGATTGCAAAAAGAAAAATAAATCCTACTGTTATAAAATACTGTGAAATGTTAGCTCCAACCAGTCTGCTCCTCTCCCTCCCCCCAGTAGTTGATAACATGCTTGAGGAAAATCAGTTAAGCCATACCTGATCTGGTCCAGTCGGGGCAGGTACTGCAGGCATGGGCGTCTGGAATAAAATGTTGAATGCATAAGAGGTTAGTTGGTTAATATTAGGAAAATACTTTTTTCCCCACTGAACTTCCTAGATAAACTGGACCTGCTGATTGATAACTGCATACATGAGCTGTACAAAAAAAAAAAGGTACCTCCTGGGAAGTATTTATATTAGAAATAAACATTAAAAGTCAAATTTTCAATAACCAAATTTAAGTTCTTTCTTACTTGTAAATAAGAGGTTACAAAGAATATTAATATGAATACTTTATTTGGCTACTGTTCAGCCAGTTTTTAATTGTTTGTAGACGGTGCTTGGCATTGGAGAAAAGATGTTCTTATTTTGTTTTTCACTATATATGTGTATATATACATCGTTATTCTTAGTTGAAAGTTTAATTGTTATCCTTTAACACTGGTATTTTTTTCTCTACATGTTGATTTTGGTAACAAGTTGGAGCTGTGTACTTGCATTAATTTTGTAGTGGGATAAAGTTATACCACTTTTGAAGTTAGTAGCAGCCAGAAAGTACAGGGAGTTGTTTACAAAAGAGTCCCATCGATTCTCCTTTTCTGTGGAAGCATTCAAGCAGTAAGACCTGCACAGTCTGTTTGGCACAGTAGCTGCTCTCAGCTGGCCCTGTRCCCTCCTGCTGTTAGTCAGGGCAAAGGATGTGCCAGATCTCAGATTGTAACGGAGCAGAGCCTGCTTGCAAATCTGCTTGTAGTTAGCCTGGGGCCTTTTGGCAGCAGACTACAGCCGATTGATTTAGTTGCAATCCTTTTTCCTTAATATTTTCCATCTGGCCAACAATGACCTATAAAGAAAGACACAAAACAGAGTTTGAATTATGAGGAGCGTGATAGTAAAACGCTTCCAAATCTCACTCTAGAACCTGCACCGATGGAGCGCTGCCGCTATGTAGCCGAAGGGTTTGTTCTAAAGCACTATTGCAACAGTGGTGTTAAGAAAAAGTATTGTAGTTCTCAAGTGCAAAATTATGTAATAGAGAAATGTGCATTTCAGTTAAACTCTTAATGTGTTTCCCCTCTTGCTATGTCTTGCTTTCCAATGATCCTGAGCTGGAAGTAAAGCACTCTCAGCATAGGCTTCCTCGCACACTTCTCTTGCACATACTGCTAGGGCTAAATCATACTGCGGCGTCAGGAGCCATGCAAGAACAAGGGATCATAGAGTGGAGATAGGGAGGACAGGCAAAGGAACGTGAATATGGAAATGCTTTAAGGCATGTAGCAACAGGTTTGGGGAACTTGCATTCTAATGATGTTAATAAGGAGGTGATGTGTCCCAAGATCTAAAATCTACACGGGTGGATTAATGCTTTCCAGAATGAGCTGTTTCCACATTTGGGCTATTTGTCAACTCTTCCAATTCTGGTCAAAGCAGAATTCATCCTCTGATTACAGTTATCCTAAACACTTGTAGTTCTCTGTGTCTTTAAAGTTTGTATCCTTAAAGAAAATTTCTGAACTTACTTGTACAGCTCCACAAGTTATAGCAGTCCTGGCATTGCAAGCTTTTTAATGTGCAGAGTTTACCACCTTCACCTAGGAATGCTTGGGGATGTAAACGATTCCTGTTTTTTTCCAAAGGTGGCAATAAGTCATGCACAGACTTTCACAGATCTTGTTCGTTATAATATCTACAGGAAAATTAGAAATTGATTGAACTAGGAGAAGGCTCCAGAGTGTGATTCACATTCACACTAACTACAAGCATAAGAGGCGGGATGCATCCTCCTCTGAAGGTGTGTGTTTCACTTCATTAGCTATAATGAAACCTACTTTAGGTCTAGGCAATTGTTCTAAGTTAAAGATATTATTAGTTTGTCTCGCCTGTGGAGTCCAAAGCACAAGTAGTCTGTGCTGTATATTTAAACAGTTGACAATTTATTTAAGGTAGTAAGGTAATATTGCAACTATTCCAAGCCTCAGACATTTAGAACCTAGAACTCTAAATAGTTCCCTTGGGGAGGAAGGGTGCTGTGTTGTGGTTTTTTTTGTTTCTCCTTTTAGTAGAAATTTTCACTTGCTGACTCTGGAAACTATAATGAGATGTGCAGGGGCAAGGGAAAGAAACTTCTGCTGTCCTAGGCTGAGTTTGCCACAGCTTTGAGTTACTCTGTACATTTCCTGAAGCTGTTGACCGTATAAACTAATGCAGGGCTCTTATCCGAGAGTCACTTCTCTGCTGACAGTCCTTTGTTCTGGTTTCATCTCGGTCTGCTGCCTGCTGCTTTTAATCATAGCAGTAACAAAATTGGGGATCTGAGTTCATGGATGTGGCGTTCATGGAAGTGCAGTCAAAGGCACAAATATGTTGACTTTGGAGCGCTGCTATAATATAGCAGAGCATTCCTGTTGGAAACATTTAATTATTACTTTATTATTTCTTGAATAGTAAAAGTAAAGGGCAAAATGAATAGTATGAGGATGTGCAGAAGGGAGAAATGAATCCTTATGATGGTTTTAGGGAAGAGCTAGAGATAAGGATGGACAGGTAAAAGGTGCATCATTGATACATGGGTTGAAGAAGAAAGGTAGACCAGTTAGGATTTTAGCTGTCGTTTATAATATTCCATGCACGATTTTTGGTCTTCCTTTTTTTCCCCCTTATATCTTAAGGTAATGCTTGCCAAAATAAACAACTTAAAAAAAAAAAAAAAAAAAAAAAAATCCTCTTGTGTAAGATCAGAGATTAGATTTCAGATGGAACAGTTGCTGTCATGTAACAGTCCTGGATTGGAACTGTTAATTGATTTAACTGAACAAACTCCAGGTAATTTTTATACCAGTGGTAAGTGCCATTCATTCTGAATATTCCCTCTTGGAGCAAACATTATGATATTGGTATAGAGAAAGTATCAGTTCTGTGCTATTGTCTTGCTGTTTTGTTGTTGTTTTGGTATGTGAAACAAGAACAGTATTTACTTTCAGAATATAACAAGTAAATACACAATATAAAGTTAGTTATGACTTCTAACTATTTGATCTCTCTCAATGCTATCCTTCTCAGAGACCCAGGATCCCTTAAAACAAACAGAAAAATCCTGTCATTCTCCTCTTCCCTCTACATTACCAATCCTGGGCACTGCTAATTTAACTGACTTGTAGTGAATTCAAAGAATAGTGAAGGTGTGTCAAAGGAAGTTTATTGCAGATTTTGCCAAAGCTTTAATCTTGACTGCAAGTCAAAACACTTGTGTAAAATATCAATGAGAAGGATCACAACAAAAAATGTCAAGTGTTAGTAATACTAATGTATTGCTACTGGTGGAATTGGATAAAGCTAAGAATACTGCATTCTAGTCCAGCTAGTTCACTGGTCTTGCCTACTGACCAGAAACCAATTTTACTTACTTAATTAGGGCTTCATGTCACACCTTCTTTAGTTGCTGAACAACTGTAACAGAAGTAATTAAATCATGTCAYTTTTTATTACCTTTGGCCCTGGCTGACTGGCTTGAAAACTTCCATTTTAGTGCTAATACAAAATGAATTAGCGCATCACCTTGGGGAAAACCCAGTTGCCTGGCATAAAAAAAGTAGGGAGGAAGTAGTTAAAGTACAAGTTGGATAGATCTTCTCTTCCACAAATGGATCATTTTTGGGTTGCTGTCTGAAGGCTTACAAAATGCATCTGTCAGGAATGAGACCATCCTGTACTTGCTGACAGATGTATACAGCATTCCCCCAACGAGATTACATGGCAACTTCCTCTGTCAAAAATCAAGATGTGGCAGGAGCCCTCAGGTTATGCAGTGGTAATTGGAGAAGCAGGGGCTGTTCTGAGAGGCAGGACTGCTGAGAAAATGTGCAGAAGTCAACTCATGCAGCTTGTTTCAATAGAAAACGTGATTCAGCCATACTGTAATAATAGGAGAAAGGCTTTATATGGCTTCGTAGAGGCAGTGTTATCTGGATTGTGCATGGATCTGAAATAAAAACCTTAATTTGTAATCCTGACTGTTTATCAACATGCTTGATAAAGGACAGATCTTCCTCCAAACTATACAAGTATTATTTACCTAACAGTAACTTACCTCAGTGTGTTTTAGAATTAATTAGTGTTGGAGCACCAGCTTGAGTATTCAGAGAATAAAATGATTGTGGGCAATCTCCCATTTTAATCATTTGCTTAAACTGATTGTTAGACAAGAAGTGTCATAAGTAAAAATTGTGCCCTCTAGCCAGGTAAAAACCAGAGGGTCTTTTCTGTTAATTTCTGTGTCGCATTTTCAGGAAGTCTGTTGATCAGGTTCATCAGTGATGTTTCTGCAGATGAAGAGCCAAGTACTATCATTTCATATGCTTATTTTTGCATCTAAATGTTTGTTGTCAATCCTAAAACATTGTGCACTGTAGTCATAGACAACCTGCAATCAAGTATCAGACTCTCTGACTTGATGTTTATAGTCCTCAATTCAAGGACTGCATTCACATCTTGTGTTACAAATGCTTATTTGCTGTAAGTAAAGTGATTCTTATGTGACTAGCCCAGTTTCTCACATTCCCGAATTATGAATTCCAAGTACCACCACAGCACTGAAATAATCATGAATTTCTTGCTTGGCTCTTTCAGCTGTGGTTGGATTTGAGTTTAACTTTTATGACTTGCTACCAACTGACTTGGGGACCAAACTTTGCTTATTATTAGGATGCATGTGTRCTACCACTGAACGTGTGAATATTTCATCACAGTAATGAAGTTCCCTCCCTGTGCAAGGGAACTATAAAAGACCTTGCTGCACTTAAGTTTGTTTCTTGCCAACAGGAAACAAAAGTGATTTGGAGAATATTCCAGAAGAGGGGTACATATAATTGATTTGTTCTCTCTCTTTGTTACTGAAATATTCTCATTCCCTACTACAATTTTCTCTGTATTTAATTTACCAAAATGCAAAGAATCAGCATAGTATCCTAGAACATTGTCTTATGAACACGCACAGGTATGAAGCTGCATTATCCAGCTTTGCTTTTTGGTGTTGGAATGATATAATGCTATCTGATTTAAAAAACAAAACAAAACAAAACAAACCAGTCTGGTGTCATCAGTTTTTCTCAGTATACATCTCCCCTGTATATTCAGAAATGGGATATTTGCCATCTTGATCCTAAAGTGTTTGCCTCTTACTAAAATTTTGCTTGTGTTTATTGATATGATTCTCCAAGCTTTTTCTGAATCAGCTTATGGTGCTGATCTACGAGATATTTATCATGTGGCACGCTTTTATTACGTAGATATGCCTTTCTGTGGCTCAGAAGGCAATTCTGTCTCTCATCTGACAGTGTGATTAGCCAGTGAAAACCTTGGCCTTCATCCTATGATTTAGCTAATTGATACTTGCCTGCCTTAAATATTGATCTGATTATTCTACTCTAAATATAAATTCATGTCCTAGTGAGTTGTTCTTTCCCAGAGATGGGCATTGGCCTTACACGAAGTTAGTCGCTCTAGAGGCAGAATGTGTTGGCCAGTTGGGAGTTGCTTACCCTCTGAACCTGTTGCAGTCATGATGTGGGTGTCTTTTGAGCTGTATTTATCACACTCAGTTTCTTAACTCAGAGTTTTTGGGACTCAGGCTTTTTTTTTTTCTCCTTAGCCTTTGACGTAGGTTGATGGCTAATGACTAATCCAAAATATATGGGTAGAAAAAACCCTCTGGTTCAAGAATAAAAGATGCTGGGACAGACAGAGGTTACAGAAAACACACCTGATGCTCAGCTTCAACTTTTAAATACGTGGTGAATTTCTTTAGTAGCTGAGCAAAAGTCCTTACCAGCCTTTAAGTGTGGCTCTTGAACATAGAGCTGTGTAAAATTTTTCTTCTCTTCAGGAATTTACAGCATTACAGATTGTAATACRAAATATGTCAAAGTCCCATGGCTTTTGGAGCTCACTGCAGCACTGTGCTGTAACACATTGTGCCTTTTGCTGATAGGGAGCACTTTTGATTTATAATAAAAAGTTCATAATTCTACTGAAATTTCAGCTCAAACTTAGTACTAGAGGGCATAGCTCCACAAGCACATACGATTGGAGTCTGTAATGAAAAGGAGCCGTTTCCCTGGTCAAGGAAAAAGGGTTAATTTGCATTGGGATGAAAAGGCTGTTCAGGATCTACTATTTCAACCTGTGATAGACTTAACAGTAGTCTTTGATCCCCAAATGAAATGTGATGGATTTCAACTGATGCCAGATGTCTCAAACCTAGTGGGATCTCTGATTGTCTGCCACATCTAGAATTCTCTCTTCCAGCACTTTCATGTGTGCTTTTAAACGTGGTTTGAGAAGAGAGATTCCTTGACAAGCTAAGCCTTTGGAATCCTTTCTCTGTATTGTCACTTCAGTGGTGATCTTTAGGCTCTCATGCTGTCTAATGCATCCTACTTTTTTAAAATCAAGCCCTGTGTGCCAAACTGCTCTGACTACTTCATAAACAATTTTTTTTAATGTCCAGGAATTTAGTGCCAGTATCATCTGTAACTTTTCGCAGTTTAAGGCTGTTCTCTGCTCTCTTCTTATTTCTTAATTAGAGCATTTTACTTAACCCTGGCCAAGTAAAAACATTGTTCAATGTATTCCTGTTGGCCGTAAGTGGAACATAATTGTCGTCTTTTTAACTCCAAGGCTATTTTGTTGCACTTCATAAATCTTATTATAAACTGTCAAGCACTTCAGTATACCCATCTTCTCATCAAGTGTGCTTTATGGGATATTCTTTGCCTGTGGTTTTAATAAGAGTATAAAGACATAATTGTCAGTGTTTGCCTTGTAAATGCAAACAAACTTTTTTCTTTATGTACCTTTATTTCATGTCGCTACTTCAGTCCTTTGCTCTCAAACATGCTTAAGAAGTTTCTTTCTTCGTCTTAAACTAAAAAAACCCAAAGATTTACAACCCTCTCTTCTGAAAAGGGACAAGAGACCTTATGATTGTGTTTGGGAGTTTATGGGGCTTCCCATTTAATTTTACATCTACTAAAAACCATGTAATTTGTATTTTTTTAAAATTTATTTATTTAGGATAATGCACTTGATCTTCCCGAGTTAATCATCTTAGCATGCTGAATTTGAGAAGGGAGGGATACCTGGTCAGACATGCTTATATTAGCTGGGTGCAGTAAGAACTGCAGCTTTCTACTCCATAAAAGCCTTGTGTAGTAGGGTTTGTACTGTTGTAAACCTGATCAAATTGCACAGGTCTTTTCTTCTGTCATCAGCCTGTGCCCCAGGCTTGAGAGATGTGTGTACTCTCCAAAACATACTTACAGTTTTGCATTTTGTTTCTGTAGACCCAAGGTTCTGTCTCTTAAATGAATTCCTTTCTCTTTTCTCCATGTGGACTGACTGGAGAAATATCACTTGGCATGTTTTCCCAATGGTATGAATAACTTGTGTGTTAGAAGTTAAAAATCTTTGATTTTTAAAGAGGAGTAATCTACCAGAGGGAAAACAGAAAGTCCCCAAGAACAGAACAGACCTTAAAGATATTTCTGAAATAAATTCAACACAAAATATTCTATCATAAAATTCAATAAACTTTCTTAAATTTTGCAGTGATAGGTAATTCACAAGAAAAAAGCTTGACTATTGAATATATTTAAAATTTTGTACATTCTAAATTATGCCTATATTTATGTATCTGTGAATGTACAGTTTCTTTGTACAGAATGTAGGATGTTGTGCATGGACCTATAAGCCAAAAGGTGTGGTATTCCTATTTTCCAGTCTGAAATGTAATGCTCCAGGTTCTTAAAACACAGATTCTTTCTGTATAAAATGTATTTCAGTGAAAGTCCAAGGCATGGCTTTCATGGAAAAGCTGTTTTTTTTGAGACTGTAAAATTATGTTGTTTTCTTCCTTCACAGAGGGCTCCTGCGAGAAGCAGGGGAGATTACTGTGTGCTGGGTTGGTAGATGCTTCATGATGTTGCATGCTGCAATGCTAAGGTTCTTCTGAATTCGTTTTATTTACATAAATTCCACAGTGCAGCTGCACTGGACTNGTTTTAGAGTGACCACAAAGAATCTGAGAAAGGGTGACAGCTTTGTCAAACTCAAGACTTCAGTTCCATTTGCGATGTCCCAATTAGATGTTAGCACACTAACAAAAGACCCTTGGAATGGTTATCTCAAGCTGCCCTTGCACTTTTTAGCTTGACTAAAATGTAAAATTGTTACATCATAAATCTCTTCGTTACAGTTTTCTGGCTTCATGTTGTTAAAGGGATGTATTCAGCTCCTTTGAGCTGTCTTTTGTGAGAGACGCTGCTGCTCTGTTTCAAGAGCCACTGTAGCTGTTTGGGGAGCAGTTGGGTTCAATAGTGTATTTAGTGAACTTGGGAGCCTTTGTGCGAGTGAGACTTGCTGTAACTGCTTATACTTGGTCACACTGGGTAGAAAAACAGGAAGGGGAATGTTTTAATTGACTTTTATTATTAATACACAGTGGCAAGTCACCAAAGTAAGCACTTTCTATTGACAATTATATAGTATTAAGATGCTCCATAAGACGAGATGCGCAAGTTCTGTGTGAGCCAGTTCTGTGGGGTTAAATACTTCTAAAATATGTACATGAGTCATATGCTTAAGCTACAGAACTTTTAACTGAATCTCATGGAATCATGGAAAGATCACTCATGGGTAATAATCAAAGGGAGGTTTATAACAAAATTGGGGAAAATGCAAAAAGGAAGGAAATCCTATGAGAGCAAGAAGAAGAAAGGATTTGGATGGCTCTCTACAGTGGCAGAGGCACTTACAATGGATTGAGGTCTAATGCAGAGTCAAAACTTTGCAATAAAAAAAATAAAAAAAATAAAAACTGTTCAAAAAAGGCTGATCTTGTGGAAGGTAAGCCTGCATCTCATCAACATGCACAGATGTTGCTATGGAGATTTGTGGGTATGTGTGTATGTGTTTAAGCTTACAAGTGTGAGAATATGTCAGTAGACTGAGTCTAGAAGAGAGAATAATGATGTACTGAGTTCCATAAGGTATAGGGGAAGACACTGGAACACATAAATGGCTGAACTGGGAATTTAGCCTATGGAAATTCCCAAATGAGCCCAGAGATGCCTTGGTTCTTTCAAATGCATTTTGTAGAAATGCTGGAAACATTGGGTAGGGGAAGGAAAGGAAGGTGAAAAAAAAATAATTTAACAGTGTTATTACTGCAAGGAAAATAATAGGCGTATGAATACTCAGCTCTCTCTTGAGGGGAGGAAAAAGGATTATTTTTAAAAATATGTAGTTAAGTCATTTAACTTAGTCTTAGCTGTTAAAAATTAAGGTGGAATTTAAAAAATAATTAAAAAGGGAAATTCACATTTTTAATGAGGGAAGGAAAAAGTGTTTTGATGGCTGTGCTTTTGCTATTTAAAATTGTGTGTGCATAAAACCACTGAAGAGCACGGTGACTGGCAAACATAACTTAGTTCATCATCAGAATCTGCAATCACCATTATTAACTTAAAATGGAATATGATTGCTAACATTAGGAATAATGCTGTCTGGGAGGAGTATCATTAGTTACCAGGTGCAGGAGGATGGAAAGGAGCAGTATTGTTTTTAAGTATAAATTGCAGAGTTTGATCTTTAAATGCAAGAATTCTTAAGATAACTAGTCTCCGAGAGACTGTAGTAATTTTTGATATATTTAGAATCATAGAATCATATGGAACAGGCTGCCCAGGGAAGTGGTGGAGTCACCATCCCTGGAAGTATTTAAAAGACGTGTAGATGAGGTGCTTAGGGACATGGTTTAGTGGGCATGGTGGTGTTGGGTTGACGGTTGGACTTGATGATCTTAGAGGTCTTTTCCAACCTTAATGATTCTAAGTCACTTGCATCATATGAGTGTGACCGTCCAAGAAAAGGTGTTTCACTCATTAGACCAGTGCTTTGACACATAAGAACCTGCTGGGCTTTGTAGTGATTTCACTGCCACAAGTAAGTGCCAGGTCATCTATGTTTCGAATTAATTATTCAGAGTCCATGAACTGAAACACCAGTGTGTTTTATTGATACATGCACAAGTCGTCCTGGCAGAAGAAATACTTGGCCTGAATTTCCTCTTCCTTACACTTTTGTCAATCAGGAGTATTTCCAATGAAGTTAGTGATGATGCATACTACGGTTTATATAAGCGCCAAGCTCATTATTGACAGAACTAAGTATTCTAGGCCGCTGTAAGTTATTGTACTGAGCAAAAGGTCAAGATTCAGGAACTCTTCAACTCCAATCCTGGCTAATACAGACAGATTTTGTAAGCCTGTCACTACAGAGAAGTATGCCCATCTGTAAAATGGAAATGACTGTTCTGTTTTGCAAGGGAGATGGCAGTTGGTTATGCTGTTATCAAAATAKATAGTATGTGTTATAAATACATACATGTCAAAAATTCCATTTCTGATCTGTGTGAATGGAAGGAGTAAAAGTTAAGTGTGCTTACAACTCAGTCTATTAGGAGATGCTGCATTAAATATGTTGATGTTAGACTAGTTACTCAGTCTCATTAATTTCAAATGACAAAGATACATGTACTAAAATGCGGTTCTGCCTATATACAGACTGGAAGTTGTTCTAGTACTCCGTAGAAATTGTGTGAACTGAGGTGGTACTTATCTTTTGTAGGGTTCAGAGGAAAACCAAAGGTACTACAGGTACTTTTCCAGAAGTGTTTGCTTTGCTTTTTAATGATGTCAGCACACAAGTAAAATTGAATGCTGGAGCTGTCAATGTTAAAAATTAGTTTTATAAACAGTTGCTATGGTAATTAGCAAATACTCATAAATCATTTTAAAAGGTACCCCTTGCCACTGGGGTTTGCTGCTGCTACACTGGAACATGTAGTATTTTTGCTGCCGAAGTCCTCAATACACTTTCAAACTCTTTATTGTTCCATGGGAGTTTATTTTGATGCGTTCAGCTTTCACAATGCTCTTGCACACTTCGGTTATCTTGCTATTGCTTCCTCTTTCATGATTGTCTCTTACAACTAACACTGGAAGATCTCTTCCTTTTTAAGTTGACTTCATTGGAGATTTACCTTTATTACAGTAAGTAAAATTCCTAGTTCCGTACCGTGTTTGCCTGTTTGTGCAGCCTCTCTTTACACTTGACCTTGGATGTACATGGTATTCCTGAGATAGCTACAGTGATTTAGAGTGGTACATGCTATAACTTATGACTCTCCTTCATTCTAATGAGCGCTCAAAAAATATCAAAAGAAATTATAATGGTGAAATTTTCACATTTCAAAGAAAGTATATTTATTATCAAAACCTCTGTTCATTAGTAATGCTTCAGGACTGGATAAGAAACAGCTGTTTCTTCCTGAGGAAGGCATCTTTTGCTTGATAAAGAAATCAACTGGATGCCAGCGTAGATATGTTGCTCAAAGGTTTCCCCTTTGCTATTCTTAGAGATGTTGCATTTTCTTATTTACTGTTGGACAATTCCATTTGACTAAATTAGTTGCATGTCTTTACATATAGGCAATCACTATAATAGAGCTATCATCTTGGTTTTGTATATACTTTCTTGGCTTTTGTGTTTGCTGGAAGCTAATTGTTATATTCTGATGGAGATAAAACAATAGCTCTCGTGTTTGTGCAGCTTGAAGTCCCRTAACTTATCAATGAGCCCTTCATTTTACATAGGACAGTCGCCAAAGCACTGTACCAAAGTTATGAAGCATGATCCTTAAATCTTCCAGTAAGCTAAGGTGGTTTTAAGGGGGGAAGTTTACCTTTATTTAAAATCCCAAACTGGATAATTGCATGGTAGACTGGATACCAGAGCAGTGCAGTGAATCTGCAGTGCCGCCTTGTATAGTTTTTGCCATGGGCTAACTTATATTTGTGGCTGTAGATACTGAAATTTTATTTCCAAAATTGCCCATGTCAAACAGGCTAGAAGAGGGCTTGGACTAGTAATAGATTACAATGAGGCATCATTTTTTGGTGTGCTATTGTGACCTTTCTGCTTTATATCCATAGATACTATTTGACCTGACTAAATTTAAAGTGTTAGTTTCAATTAATGTTCCCTAGTGTGAGTCAACTGGAGGGGGGATTTCTTTTTAATTATTTAAAAAAAAAAAAAAAAAAAAAAAAAGTTGATTGGAAACAATGCTAATAATTGTTTTATTTTGTTTTTAAAAGCTTTTTTTATTAAGTGTTTAAGGAGAGTAGGAGGATCCTGGAAATCCACTTTTCTGCCTAATTTCATTGCTGTTGGCAACTTAGTATCACTAAGGGAAGTTCTATTGGGTCATCTCTTACTGCATCCTTCTTGCTGTGGAATGACAATACGCGCACGTATGTGTGCATACACGCGTGGTTTGTGTGTGTATGTGTGTGTATATATGTGCATATAAATGCAGTTGCTTTATTTCAAAAGGGCTAGCTTAATATTCTCCAATTTTGGTTGCAGTCCTTTCTGGAGGTCGGAAAGTCTGACCTCACATGTGCTGCTGTGATAGAGTAGGTTTTTCCTTTCATATGTTAAAGCATACGAGTGGATTAATATGTTGAAAAATTCAAAGCTAAATTGACTGCAGTACAGCATTTTCATCTGTGTAGCAGCTAATATTGGGTGATGACATTTTCTGTTCAGTGTAACTTTTGAAGTATAGATTGGACTTGTGAGAGCAGTGCTGGTTGGCGAGTTGTACCTTTTGCAGCTGCCGGTGCACCGGTCATCTGCATCCTTCTGCCTTCCCCCATCCCCTTCAGCTTGCTGCGGAGTCGGAGTACAAAAGGCTCTACTTCTTGTTGCAAGTCTACTCCATTAAAGGTGAACCTCTTCATAACTGCAAACACCCTACCCACAGGGATTGCTGGGGTTTGTTATCATGCTAATTTGCTTCTTTTTATATCTTTCCTGTTATCTCAGCCTGGCTTGTCAGCTGCTTTTGCACCGCTGTTCTTTAACACTACATTTTGGAAACGTTTGTATTTACAAGCTGCAATGCAGCACTGTTGTCCTAACGGTTTGACTGACCCTAATTGCTATGACACATGTAACTAATGATGTTTTGTACTTTCAAGGAGTGCACTAAAAAGGTGATGACATATGAGTTACTGAATAAGGTACTGTGCAACTTGTGCAGTAGAGTTTGTGCAGACCTTATGTAGCATAATAAGCAGTTTTCCTGTGCTCATATTTGTTTCCCGTCAGACTGGCCTGTCTCCAGCACGAAGGCTGCATCGCACACTGAGGGTTCAGAGGGAGAGAAAAGCAGAGTGCTAAACCGATCTCTCAGTTTGAAGAAGCCTAATTTGATTAGGCTTTGATTTGATTCCCATGATTTCTGGCAAATATGTCACTATATGTGTGTATATGTATGTGTGAGGAAACTGAGAATGGGTGTAAAATTAATAAAAATTAAATTTCAGATTGCCCTTTTATTTTTGTTTACTCTCCAGCCACAATCTGATTTATGCTTATTGGAGTCTTTGAACTTCAACTCCCTTGAAGAATCTCTAGTCTATCGCTTTTTTGATGTTGCTTGAAGGGGGATGTGTGTGTGTGTGCGTGCGCGCGTGTGCATGCGCTCCCATGCCGTGGTGCTCTGGGCAATTTCACTCCAGAGCGCTTCCCTTCCTTTGTTTAACCTATGACCTGTGAAAACAAGAGTTAATCAAAAGTTCTAAGGTAGCTAAGAGGAAGGGGAAGTGTTTGGTTACAAATTAAATATGAGCAAGTCATAAGCCATAAATCTTCAGTAGTGCTACCAGTTGTGCTACTTAAGTTGCATGTGGTACAGAAAGTTTTCGGTTATAAATTCAACCTCCGTTTCTTTGGAGGGGGTGTTTAAAGGCTGCCTTGAAGATTTGCTTTTTGTAAGAAAAAAATCCACATCTTTTCTTTTTTCCTTTTAGCAGAGATCTAGAAACAAATTCAGATAACTATATTTATTGATTTTAAAAAAATTTTTTTTTTCGCAACTTTAGCTGGTCACAATTTGGTCTAATAAAAGCAGAACTGTTTCACTCTTCAGTAGTAAATACATGGAATAAGTGATGAAGTAGAAGTATTGAAGATGGCAGGATAAATTAGTTTTCCAACATATCCAAAGCTTTCAGGATGAGAGAGAACCTGAATTCTGCGGTGACAAAGGAGGGAGGTGAAAATTGAAGTGAGGTTGTCTACATAATTTACACAATTTTGTGGTGGGTTTGCTTGTTTTATCTTGTCTTGCACCTCTCTTGAGCAAGAGCTGCACAGATCCCCGTGTATTGTGTTGTGTTGAGGTCTGCTTCAAATATCAGCTAATTTCCTCAACTTCAAAATTGTGAAGTTTCTCTCTTCAAAATGGAAAGTTATTCTTAAGATAAGAAAAAGAAGCGGTTATGCTGAGATGCTAAACCATTATTTGGAAAACATGGATTAAACTAAGGAAGAGTTAGTGTTAAACAAAGGAGAATAATGAAGTTCATTATAAGATAATAGTAAAGAGAAAAGGGAAAGCCAACAAGGAGTGAGCCAGCATAACAGAAATAGGGCTATACCTTTCCTTGTGTTGTATGGAGGGTTTGCTGATGTTTCGACATTGTGTGAATATGAGACTTTATCTGGGTTATTTTTATTAGAATCATAGAAGCTATTTTCTAGGTGCTGACTGAAAGAATTAAAATTGGATTTGGATGGAGCATTCTCATGGATAGAACCTTCAGATTTGTCATGTTTGGTGTATTGCAGTAATAAAGAAAACTCCCTTGAATCTGTAGTGAGGTAAGGTTTAGCTGTGAACAAACAGGCCCCCGGCAGGACAGATAAGTAAATCTTTGAAGAAAGAACACAACCTGACCTTGGTTTCAGAGCTCAGCATTGTCCCTGTTGGGTACATGCACCCCTTGTTGCAAACGGTGCTGAGAACCTGGTCTGTCCTCACTCGCAGGCATTGGGGCTCTAAATGAAGTGCACTCTGGCAGACTAGAGGCTGAGGTAACTTGCTTTTGTTTATTGCTTTTATACTGACACATATATTATAAACACAATAATATTTTAAAAGATTCTCATTTTAATTCTGTAAATGTAGTTTTCCAGCAAGATCACTGAGCAATTAAGTAGAACTTTAAATATGCCTTCCTGAAATAAGTTTTGGTTTCGTACTGTCAGGGAGCTTTCTGCCTTCTTGGTTTTCTGTCTTTTCAAACTCTTTTGAGAGATGCCTTGCGAGGATTTGTTTACCAGGTTCTTAATCTCTACTTAGCAGATATGTTTTGAGAGGATTTCTTGTTACTCTTGTAATGGCTTTTAACTCTGCTGAAGTTTATTTAACTAAACAGAAAGAAAGAAACTTATCTTCTAACTAATCCTTCTTGATTGTTTACAATATAAAGCCAAACTTAAATGCTGTTTAAAGTGGTAATTGTCTGTCTTTCTGCTCTCTTCTAATACATAGTTTGTAAAGATGCTTAGAGCATATTAATTTAAACGATAATACTGTCATATAGCATGAAAAGTTAAGTTGCTTATCAGTATATTTTGATAAGCTACTTACATTTTACAGTAGCATTTGCAGGCTTCAAACAAATGTTAATGATGGAGTGCCATTCACTTTATCTGTCTCATATATAGCTTCTCACTTCATTTATTACTAAAAGCTGTACAGTTAGGAACCTTGGGGCACTCAATTCTTTATAATTGTCAGGATGTAGTCATATTTTATAAAATCTTTAAATCCTGTCTAACTATATCAAAATAGAATCCATTTGCTTCAGAAAGCATCTGTGATTAAAAGAAGAATCAGTTTGTGCGTCACACAAACTGGCTTTCCTATTTGCTGCAGCTGAGGGGAAATTCCTTGCCGGTATTTAAAAAGGAATTGAAATAAAGAACTGTGTCATGAAAATAGAGCACAAAATCGTACCAAAGCATACTGTAGTGAAAAATACCATCTTAGCTGTCTGTCTTATTTTATGTAATGGAAATGTAATATAAATGAAAAAGATGTGATTTTTCTGCATGTTTGTCTTTTAATTTTGTTTCTTTATTACTTGTGTAAGTTGAGTACAAATTTACTAACGGTAAAGTTTCTATTTGACCTAACTAGGGGCTGGGCTAAATACAACGATATAGGATGTGAAATAAGATTTGACAACAGTTAAAAACTGAGATACTGGTTATGCAATTTAAAAAATCCAGTTGTATCAGGATTCAAAACCAAAACAACTGTCTGTTTGCAGTTTACTAGAACCCTCAGCAGCTGTACAGAAGACTAGTTATTTAACATATACTTTGGGAAATAATTACGATTAAAAATGTTCCACCATACATGAACATAGATACGTTAGTGTACATTTATCTTACAGGTTAAAAACTTCCATTGGATTGTATGTTTGTTATGTACAGGGTGAGAAGGAGGGTGAGCTCCCAGCACTGGCCTGCCTGATACCCGAGTCTGTTTACAGCCGGTGCTATGTTTGGTGTTTGGTGCCCACAGGTGGCTGGAAATGCCGGGGAAGAGTGAATACTGAAGCTCAGTCCTCAAAGAGAAGGGATGCTTCAACCTTCTGACAGTGCTCTCCTTCAAATGGAAGGTCTGATGTGGCTTTCCTAACAGATATTTAAGTGTCATGTCCAGTGGAGGCTGTTGTTAGGATGCGTCTATATAGTAAAGGCCARCAATCTTGGATTTATTAACTGAGACTTAGCAAGTTAAATGTATGCTTTTTCTTTCTTTTTTTTTTTAGTTACCTCCCATGGTTTGAAGTCTTTTATAAGCTGCTCAATGTCTTGGCAGATTATTCAGCAAAAGGACAGGTATTATTCCAAAGTACTAACCCTTCTTTTCCCTGCCCCAATATCGAATGAGGGAGAGAGGATGAAAACAAGCTGTTTTAAGAAGTGCTTATATCAGAGATGACCATGTGAATTATTAATCTGTATGATGCAGTAATATAGAAGATCATATTCAGTCAAGCTGAAAGCTTGGCAAGTGCCTTTGAAAAATAAATATGCTTTTAAATTGTTTTTGGGAAAAGATAAAGTCCAAGAATGTGACTGTGGATCCAACACAAGTTAATGGTTTCCCTGCAGTCACCCATACTGTGCAGGCTTTTTGATTACCTGAACAGTATTCATCACGTCCATGCAATTCCTGTATTGCAGTGTTTCATGAATCTTTGACAGATGTCTTATCCAAGTTTACTTGTCATGTAAAGTAAATGTAGAACTAAGCTTACTGATGCAAAATGCTTACCCACGTAGCATCATCTAGCCTAAGCCCTTCAGATATTGTTTTGCTTTTAAAACAAAACAAAGTAAAATTCAATCTTGAGACAGTGAAAAAATGTGAACTAAGCCATTAACATTTGCTTCTAGGCTTATAAATGATAATTCATGATACAGAGAAATCACATATATGATTGCAACACCTAGCCTAGTTTCAGGTACTTAAAATATTACAAGTATAATCTTCCCAGTTAGGTTGCTGCTTTGATTTATTGCCATTTTGTGGTAATAATTGTATTTTGCATTTGTCAGAATCATTCACGTTTGAAGTAGAAGGACTTAGGATCACATCTTCATCTAGATGGATTAAATACATTTGGCTTTACCCTAAACTAGTGAGTTGTTACAAAGAACTTGCAGTGAAAACTGGCTTGCTCTGAGCTGAGTAACTGTGTAGCGCACAGGTTGGTGACTCAGTAGGTTGCAGAAATATGTAGAAATACATATGAAAAAAAGTCTTCTAAAAAAATCTTGTTATAAAACCCAGCTGTCAGAGGAAACTACGTTTATTTCTGTTCATAGTCTAATGTATAAATCTATTTTCACATTTTTCTTTACACTTGCAAGTTCTCTAAGCCCCCGATTCCACAAGCATTGCCCTTCTGTCTTGGAGTTTAGCTTGTTATAGCGATGCCTACTTAGCATTCCTTTTTTTTTTTTTTTTTTTTTTTTTTTTTTTTTTTTTTTTTTTTTTTTTTTTTTTTTTTTTTTTTTTTTTTTTTGTCTCCTTCTTATTTCAGGATAGTCAAAGGAGTGAGCTCCTAGAAACATTTCATAAACTTACCATCCCTGAGCCAGGAACCTCTGTTCATCTTGGAGTGGTAAGTGAAGTGGGAGAGTTGTAAACTAAGGTGTTTAATTTTCATTACATATCATAATAGAGGAATGTCAAAAGCAATTCTCCTTTTTGGAACTTGGTACACAGATGTTGTTTTCCTGTGAGGACACAGAGCTGTGAAGTTCCTCTTTTCACATTTGGGGCCCTCTGTTTCCCTTTCCCTAACCTCAAATGTCTTTGAAATGCTGTTCTTTGATTGGAGGAAGATTGTGTATATTCCCCATGGAAATTTCTCACCATATCGTCTGTGACCTGCGAGAGGTCACAGAGCAGCAACATGACATTTATTGCCCATACTTCTGCAAAACTCCTAGATCTTGCAAGTATGCAAGGGGGACAAGACTGGAAAGCAAACAGTCACGTACCTGTCATAGCAGTGTTTTGACTATTAACTGTTTATCACATATTCTGATTCCTTCTCCTCTTCCTCCCCCCAAGAAAAAAACTCACACAAAAAAGTGTTTATTTCATTTTTATGTCTTGTGAGAAAATTAATCAAAGAACACTGAAAGATTCTATTTTGAATTTAGTCTTTTGGGGTTTTTG
Source organism: Phoebastria nigripes (assembly GCA_035582835.1). Classification (NCBI taxonomy): domain Eukaryota; kingdom Metazoa; phylum Chordata; class Aves; order Procellariiformes; family Diomedeidae; genus Phoebastria; species Phoebastria nigripes. The sequence continues at coordinate 72,969 of JAYKAV010000500.1, read as the reverse complement.
TCTTCAAATTAATTTTTGCAGAACAACCTTGTGTTCCAGGCTGTAGTGAAAAAATACTTAAGATGCACATTGCTGCAGTTGCCAATTAGTCATTTAGAGTTCATGTGGAAAATGGAACCTAGTGGTGTGTGCAGCCACAGTTCTCTTCTCCCTCTCATTTCCTTTACTCCTTCTTCCAAAGTACTTTTTGGCAACAAGCAGCTTACTCTCATCACTTCACCCTGTAATGTCAGTCGACAGGTAACAGTTGTTTGGCCTTGCTAGGTCACCAGCTGGCAGTAGAGATGTCCCAGTCCTCTTGAGGCTAGCTCTTTTATGAAAAGCATTTCTGTTTAAGGGGACGAGCTGTCTCAAAAGGCAATGATCTGTTGGGATGTTTCAGTTTTTTCATACCAGTGGTTTCAAGGAATGCTGCCGGTCTCCCCTTGTCTCAGAGATTTCATGGACGATGAAGCAAGAAAGGATATAAAAAAGCAGCCAAGGGACTGTTAGCTGTGGTGTCTTTATGCATTTTATTTTGGCTGTTTACAAGCCTATTTTGGGGTCGGGGTGAGGTTCCTATATGTGATATAGTTGCGTATACTATTCCTGTATCTTTACATTGCATCTTTTCAAGCAAACTAAACCAGTGATATATCAAAAAGCAAAAATTTGTGTTTATACGTTTCGTGTCTATATTCAGTGTAGCTGTTATACCCGCCTGCTATTTCAGGTTATAGACTGTTCATGAAGCACTGAAATGTCTGAGATATATATACAAGAAAATTGTGCCAATTGTGGAACTGTGCCAAGAATACAACAGCCTTTAAAGCTTCAGCAAGTGATTAATAAGTAGCGCTAAGACAAATTGTGAAAATCTTTAAAATAATATAAATTGTGTACAACACTGATTTACAAAAGCAGTTTAGTCACATTCTCTCCTTTCCTTTCCCAAAGGCCTAACCAAGAATCATGCAAGTCATGCATGGTCAGATTGGGAACTAGAGTGAACCCGGTCTCTTGGAATGCAGACAATTAAAAAAATGTAACAATATAATGGGTTATGAAATTGTGAGACCAATATAGTCTTTCAAAATGTGTTTTTTAAGGCGTATAAAAGTGACCTAGAACTTTAGTGATATTTTTCAGGTAAGTAGGCATAAAACTTTAGGAAGCATTTCTCAGTAAATTTCCATAACTTCACCATTGTCTTGAATGAACCTTACTGGTGCTGTAAGTCAGAAAAGGACCTGCTTGCTGCTGTTTCCTGTAGTCCGTCATGCAACCTGCAGTGGGCTGTGGAAAGATGGCTTGAATTATAGTTGCCTTGGAGTTTCTTTGGCATATGTCATACATTGTGTGAGTCTGTACCAGCGTCTCTGAAGAACAAAAAAATGTAATACAACTTTTCAGGAGCATTTGATACTTTCTATCTTAATGCATTTCATATTGCATGTGTGATCTGAGAATCCAGCTTTTGAAATCCATGACAAAGAAGTCATACTGGTAGTTGGTAACAAATGTTCTGTCATTTTTACTTAGCTGAGCAACTGCTATTACTGCTGTTACTAATACCAAGCAATAAATTTAGATTGCTTTTGACAATATTGTAATAATCAATATTTGCTCTTTTTTTAGCACTCTTACTTTACTGTGCCTGACATCAGAGACCTTCCTAGTATACCTGAAAATGTGAGTATTCTAGAGGACTGTGCACTTTACCAGTTCTGTTTAATGTCAGCAGCAAAATAGATAACAATTGTTACCTCTGTTTGGCATAGTAATAGATTATATTCTGTAAAATATTGCTAGATGTTGAAGTAAACTTTTAGGTGGTTAATTTATAATAAGTGTTGGGTGGAAAACATTGTGTTGCTAACTGCAGAAGTACATGAGTAACAGGCCTTTTGAAGTACAACATAACAGTAGAATTTAATGTTTGCCATTTTAATTAAGAAAAGATACCAAATGAACAGGAAATTGACAGCATAATTATCTTAAGCTGTAAGTCAAGATATTTATTTAAAAAATATAAAGCTTTTATTATTATCACCACTCTATTATTACTGTTAACATTCCATGATTTCTTGGTTCTAATAAGTGAGGAAGTTTTAAAATACACATCTATAGTTTTAGCCTACTCCAAATTGGGAAAGAACAGTGATTTTGTAACTGTATGTAACAGTATGGTGGCGTTTCAGAGAACAATGATGGAGTTAATTTGTGTGAAAATTCACTCACTACAATAAGCCTATGAAAAATTCTTGAAAGTAATCTCAAGGCAGTTTTGTGATTGCCATTTGAGTGAGTACTACAAGAGTCATCCTTTGCATAAAAATGCAGGGTTACGATAGAAAGGAATTTCATCCACTTTACCAGACTTTAATTTATATCAAAAAGACGACAAAAATCTGTTGAGGTATTTCACTTTTATAGCTAACTTGAATCAGGGTCTATTTTCTTCTCATAAGTTCCAAAGAACTGCTGTTTTAAAAGAAACTTAATAATTTCACAACTAAAGAAGCAGTATTTTTCTTCTGCATCCAGACTGATGTTTCATTCTCCCCTTGCTGACCTCACACTGTTTACATAGTTTTGTTGGTTTTCTTGAGGTATGAGACTTTGAGTACAACGTGAAACTGAAACTAAAAACTAAACTTGAGAAGTAATTGTTGGGACCTGTTGCAGAGATAACATACTGGTTTGAAATTAATTTTATTTGAAAAAATATTTCAATACAATATGTTTTGGTTTTTTTTTTTTTATTAAAGTGTTACAGCTACTTATTAGTCAAGCCAAGGATATAATCTTGATACTCAGTATCTTCAGTGAAAGAGTTCGATGTTTCGAACATCCATATTGCTAATATTAAGAAAGATCAAATACCACTTTGGTATTCACTTGCCTTGTTCTTTAAGATGCTGTCAGAATTCAGATATCATATATCCTTACTTCATAGAATCATTAAGGTCGGAAAAGACCTCTAAGATCATCAAGTCCAACCATCAACCCAACACCACCATGCCCCACTAAACCATGTCCCTAAGCGCCTCATCTACACGTCTTT
>JAYKAV010000500.1:17791-68953 GCA_035582835.1 Phoebastria nigripes | reverse complement strand
AAGGCTTTACTGAAGTCCAGGTAGACCACATCCACAGCCTTTCCCTCATCCACTAGGCGGGTCACCTGGTCATAGAAGGAGACCAGGTTGGTCAAGCAGGACCTGCCTTTCATGAACCCATACTGGCTTAATACTTAAAACATTTTATATTGATTCAGATTAACATCTAGGCTCTTTGCTTTAAAGGTATATTATTAGCTGTAGTTGCTCAGGTGGTCATTCTTTTCTTTGTGATAATGTCTTCCTTCTGTATCATATTTACACAATAGCATTCAAGAGTTGACAATCTGCATTTGTGATTAAAAGCYGAAATGTATTAAGGATAAAGTACTAATGGACAGGTTGATATGGGTAGAAAAAAGCAGATCCGCTAATCATACAGTGAGACCCTTCTGAAAGAATGATGTAGAGACCAGTAAAAATGATCCGTTTGTTAGATGACTTTCTGAAAATGTCAAGCATACCTGGTTTCTTTAGGGCCACTTTTTCAGAGACTTTTTAAGCCTTACAAAGTTGTCTTGTACATCTTTCAGCATGCCTCAGATTTCTAGCCAGATGATAGGTCTGTGGGAAGACAATGCTGGCATTTGCTTCTCTTAAATACTCTTTAATATGCTCCTGCTATGTCTCTTAGCCAAATTTCTATGCCTGACATCTCAGTTTCCTTTCTTGAACATTTTGCGGTCTGCCTTAGCACCATATACCTCAATTTATGGCATGAAAGAAAGAAAGAAAGAAAAGGGAATCATCAAGACATTTAATCTCATTTGTGGATGATTTGTATAGCAGATAACATTTGGGTCTTTTTGTTTCTGTTTAAAAACATAGTTGCTAGCTTTTCTGTGTTTTTGACTTTTCATACTGACATGTATCCTGTCAGTAAATTTAATAGATGTGCTTTTTCCTCTAAGGTGCTTTATTGTTGTAGAAATATGATACGTTAGGAGTAATTCAAGAGTCAGTTCCTGAATCTAAACTAGCTATCAATCTGGAATATGTTCTGTCCTAATCTAGACATGAAGTTGCTTGTTTATAGGGGTTATATTTTCTGTTAATCTCTTTTATGCTAATCATCTCAAACTTTAACAATTTTCATCTGGTAACAAAAATCACCTGGAGAGCAAGGAAGGAAGTTTATTTCTATTTTACAGGCTGGCAAATTGAGGGCAGAGAGAAATGACCTAGTAATGGTAAGAAACCAGTGGCAGGGATTAAAAGTAGATCATCTGCCTTGGGCCTGCTTTAACTGATATGGAACAGCTTAATAACACACTACATAGTAAAGGCTTCAGGAAGTATAGCTGTATTTATGCTCTGTTGGTTATGTCTGCTGGTGATGTTCGCGTTATATTCAAAGGTATGAGTCAGCTTCCCAAAACATTTGAGCAGGAGACATGATGAATGCTCATGAGTCAAAGGCTGTTATAAAAGCAGAGGCCTTGGGCCAGAAGGAGTTGGAAACCCTTTGAAAGCTGAACGCTCAGCCTTCATGGGAGGGAGTGCCATGTGATGCTAAAAAGCATCCTCTTTGAATCATTGAGTGGTGCTGATGTGCCTCAGAGGGAATGTGACTGTTCCGATGTAGGTATCCTGTGCAGTGATGTCACTGTGAAGGATGGACTCTTTGCAGTGTCTGGGGTGAACCAGGGCACCTCTGGGAATAGAAATGGAACAACATTTCATTCAGTTAACAAATATGTATGCCCATATATATATATACACATACCCAAATTTAAAAAGCTAGGGCTCATTGTAAGGAAGAAAAATATTAAAAATCAAATCCATTGGTCTAACTGTTGTTGCAGTTGACTGTCTTCTATTTCTCAGGCATTTCTTTTGTTTATTTTTTTCTAATGAGTATTGTGTAATTTCTTATGAGGATTTTATCTGTCTGTCAATGCAACTTTCATGTAGAATTGGAGCATATTAGGGAACAATACAAGGACATTAAATGAGCATAAATCTTCATGGATTTTAATCAATTGGCCTGATTTATTCAAAATTCTACATATCTTATCAGTAATTACACTTTAAAACCCTTATTAGCAAAAGTTTTAGTAGTACCAAACTTTGAAGTTGTATGTAATGATTAATGGAGAGCTGCATAGAACTCTATTTGGAATGTTAACAAACTTCTTGGAATTATCTGACTTTGTGTCAGATCAATATGTTTAATGAGTCACGAAAACATTTAGCATGGACACTTTTATGTAACAGCTAAGCATTCACTTTTCCAAAAGATTTAAGTTATATGAAACATTTGTAAATGCATTGTGACTTCAGAAATAAATTGGGTTCGTTGCAGGAAATACAGTGCAAGACTGTAAATTTCCTGGTTGTATCTGTTGTGTTTCAGAAATATCAGGTAAGTTAGCAGTCTGAAATGATGATGTTTTCTTGGTGATGATGTTCTGGTGTATTTCTGTATCATTCAGTCCTATATTTCAAAATGCCTGATTTGTCACTCATTATAATGTACATCTTTTGCTACCTGTTTTTCTTAAAATCCCCCCCCCCCTTTTATTTCTATATTTACACCTTTTGATAAAGTATATTGTCTTCATTATTTTGTTCTCCCAGACAACAGCATGGCATTATAAAAGAGTGTTAGCTGCATACCAGATTACCTAACCCATGTTAGATTTTGAATGTGTGATATTTCAAAGAAAACAAACTTCTAAATAAGGTGAGGGATTTCCAATAGGAGGATGGAGAAGGAAACCTGACTTAATTCGATTGACCTAACAGGAAATCTACTCAAGTCATGTAAATGAAGCCATTCAAAAGCAGACTAAAATAAGTGAACTGTAATCCATGTTACTGTGTTTGAGCTTCACTCTTTGCAGAGCAGAGAGCTCATTGCTTTGTTCCTTCACTGAGAAATTCTTCATTAGATGATGGAGGAAGAGAAGTACATGAATATTTTTTTTTTTTTTAATCTCAAAAGTCAGTGTGCATGTGCATTTACTGATATTAGATAGCAAATGATCAAATAGATGATTGATCTAGGAATGAACTTTCAAAGGAGCGTAAGGGAATTTTGTAGCACTCTTACTGAGTTTTGAGAGGAGTGGGGATACCTGTTCCCATTTTTATTTTGAAAATCCCACTTTTTACTTTCCCAAGAAAGGTTTAAATCCTAGGAAACAAAATACACAACAATTATACTGCAAATTGGAAAGCTTTCATTTGTATTTATTTAACTCATTCATGGTTTTGTCACTTACGAGACATGTCTTTCAAAATACATGTGTAAGTCCCAATTTCATCTTCAAAGATGACAGCTTTCTTATAAATAAAACTTAGAGCTAACACGTGAATTTCCTTAGTATCAATACATTACCATACAGCCCACATGCTTCGCAGGTGTCATTGGCAAATTTCTGAGAGCAGACAAGACTAAAACCTTATAAATCTTTCCATCTGAAGGTACGTTTGTGTGTCAAAGCCAGTATTTCACTACAATAAACTTGATGAAAGAATAATTGCAAATCAAGTCCCTGTGTCTATTTTCCTCTCACTAGTGGATACTGTGGCCTTATAAACACGTCCATGCACATGCCTATCTACATCTTCAGGCAGAATGTAGGGATTATGGGCTCCTTTTGCCATGCCCCTAATTTGGGTGGCATCAAAGGGAGTTCAGTGCTACTTAAAAATTTTTTTAATTCACACTATTTGCAGTAATTGTTTCGTCATGCACTGTGTTTTGGCGTCGTGGAAAGATGGGTGAGGGGGGAAGAAGAGCCGTAGAGAAGACAGCTTATGTTTAGACAAAAATATCATGCTAATCAGCACAGATGGGATGAGAAATATAGAAAAAGTACATGATAGTTTAATAGGTTTTTGGCAAAATGTGTTGGCTTTTTTTTTTTTTCTTCTTTGAATATACCTGTCTGTGGCTATAGCTTTTCTGTAACAAAGACCTGAATGATTGTTTTATATTAATATGTTTGAAGCTAACCATAATGAGCTTAGTTTTTATCTATCTAAATACTGGTACAAAAGTCTTGTACCAGTATACAAAGCTTAATTTTTCTTTAGTTCTTTGTGTTTGGATGGCAAGCTGTGGAACATATTTTTGCACAGTATGAAGCATCTTGGCAGACTTCTCAGGCCAAGTATTGGTGGTTTTAGAGTTATCTTTGGATCTGTCAAAAGTGCTAATAGGCTTTGTTGAGCTTCTTTAAGTTTCTAAATCATACTTGCTTTTTGCTTTTCTGCACTTTCTTATTTAACGATGATTAAGATTGCACTTGAATTCATGACTAATCTAATTTTGCTCTCACATGTGCTTTTTGTATAAGACTGTCTTTATCATATAGCAACCCTTTCATATCTGTAAGAAGCTATTCGGAAACAAATCCCTAATTCAGCATTTTTGGGTGTATTACCTTTTCCTCCACTCCCCCCCTTTTTTTTTTAATTTTTGTGTTTTAAGAAGTGAAAATATCCTCTACAAACAAAAATCCTTTTTTGTTTGCCTTGCACTGTAAAAGCCCCTCATAACATAATACATTTTGATCAAGTTACCTACATGGTGGCTTTCTAGTTTTGATAGTAAAGATCTTAGGATCACATTCCGCTCTTTATTAGAAGACATCTTTATTATTTAGTAAATGATGCATGATTCATGCCACTACAGCATGTGCACAGGGCAATTACATTGGTAATGATGAATGGATAATGTTGCTGGCTGATGGGATGATGTGGGGGGATGAAGTGGCCATAGCCTCTTGTGCTGCTTGCTCTGTTTTCTTTTTTGAATTTCAGTTATTTACAATAATTTTTTACATAGGTACTTTTTCATGTTCTGAGCAAAAGCAAGGAAGAAACCTGTGTTGCCTAGGAAGTATATATGTAAAGTTTCAGTGGTGTTACTTGCTTGTGTCTTGGTCTTTCTATCTATACTTTAAAGGCAGATTGCAAATGTGCTTTGCTTACAATATTCTACTGCAATTAATTTTCTTTGTACTATATAAACATACTGATCACCCAAGTAAAATTGGATGTTTGAATCCTGCGTCTTCATCAGAGATGGGCATCCACTGAAATTTTCAGAGAGAGAGAATTCTCTGTCTCCTTCCTCGGTTTCCCCAGCCCCTCAAGGAAGTGCTTTCTGTCTTCCACCAAGGGGAAACGTGTCTGAGTGCATGAAGCAAGGAGTTCAGATAACTTGTGTAACTGTTTTTAGCTTGTGTGTTAAATGCCCATGTGTATTTCTAATTATCAGAATTGTTCTGGCATAGACTGAGCTTATATCTGAATTTGTCATATTCAAGTTGTCCACTAAAAAACCTGTTTTTGTTGGGTTGTGTGATTTTTTTTTTTTTTTTTTATTTTTTTTTTTTTTTTTTTTTTTTTTTTTTTTTTTTTTTTTTTTTTTTTTTTTATCAGGCAGCTTTGAAGTTTCCATAAAAATGACAGCACATATTTTTCCTCAGAGAATTATCTTGTATTTAAGAAGCTGTATGTGAAACATCATCAGTGTTATTATTCCAAGACCTAGCTCCCCAAAAGTTAGGGGAAAGATACTGCAATTAAAAAGTACTCTGACATAAGATGACATACTGCTTGCTTTCGTTAAGCCATGTACTGGATGTAGTGTAATAGGAGGATGAAATCTGATTGGTTTTTTTTTGTTAAGGACACTTGTTTTTGTAATATCATGAATCAAAAATTATTTTCTCTCTTCCCAGAGAAATCTGACAGAGTATTTTGTAGCAGTTGATGTCAACAACATGCTGCATCTCTATGCCAGTATGCTGTATGAACGCCGCATCCTCATCTGTTGTAGTAAGCTGAGCACTGTAAGTAAAATGCAGAATAATTTCTTCTAATCACAGTACTTTTTTTAAAATGACAGTCATATATAGGAAATGATCTGATGATCTCTAGGTCCCCCTTCCAACCTCAGCTGTGCAACCTCAACTCAATTCTGTGGTTCTATGTGATGAACTTCTGTTGGCCTCTAATGTTCAAATGAAAAAGAGTTTTTTGGATACAGGAATTCTTGGAGTTGTTTGGTACATAAATGTACAAACATTTATGCCGTAGTGAAGTCCCTAATTTACTTGACAGGAAAAAAAAAATAGATAAATGATACTGWCAAATGGACGTTCCAGTGACCTTCTCTGGATGGACTGAAGGAGTGGGCTAAAATACACTGACAATCCACATTTTTGCAGTTTTATTTGATAAGGTGTAGTCTTAATGCTACTTAGGCTTCATCAAGGGTCTGAGAGATGAAAGCTACTGAATGCTCTAGAGTATTCTCTTCTAAAAATGGCTGGACATCAAAACAAGCACACAGCTTGATTTAGTTCAAAGTTTTGTGTTATGCATTTCAAGGTTTATCAGTCAATAAGATTGTGATTTTCTTTATAAAAGAAGATGTTAAGTTTTCATTCTGTTTGCTCTGTAAATGGGTATTGATTTCTTTCCTTTATGAATGACGAGCATAAGATGATTTAAGGAATTTTGCTTTCTAGTGCTATGGACTAAGTACTTGAGCAATTCTTTCTAAAATACAAGCTTCCATTTCCATTTTGTATGGTATTCACGAGTCTCTCAGTGTATGACCATGACCTACTTTGTCTTTGAGATTAAAACTGCTTCATGGAATTGTAAATACTATGGAAGGCTGAAATTATGTACATAAAATCATGTAAGAATGGTCTGTCGATACAGGGCAGAAAAATGAAAGAAAGTAAGACTTCATACTTAATCTCAGAATAACTATTACAATATTGTTTTGAAAAGTAAGTGAAACTAGGAGAGTTAGAATAATCTCTGGGACCTATTAATACTTATTAAATGTTTACAATCAATACCACATTTAACTGAAAGAATTTAAGTATTATAAAGTTTAATATAGTAGAAAATTTGTAAAATCTTAACTTTTATATCTGCCAAGTGTTCTATGTCCTCCCTACTAAAATAAGCAAAAATACATCCAGGCCTGGTAATTGAATAAAATGAGAGAGAGAGGTGTTTATTTCAGAAACCTAAAGAATGAAAAGAATAGTAAATTATCAGAGAAGAGGAAAGAAGAAATGGCTATCCAAAGCACTTCAAAATTTGCGTGGTTGGTTGGTTTAATCTCTCCCTTTGTGACAGAGCCCGGGAAGAAGAATTACTTACCTGTCACTTTGCCTTCCTTAATGAGCCATTTCACAAGTAGGGTTGTGTTTTCTTTCCTATCTTTCTGCTGTTTCTCTTCCTTTTGCCTCTGTCCAAGATAAAAGCATGTCTGGTTCTTTGGTAGGGAGGGGTATTCATACTGTGTGTTCTTATCTTACAACTTTATATATAAACTGCTCCAAGATTGGAGTGACAGTGTAAGACAGGTTTGAAGTGTTGGGCCAGAGCCAGTGATTCCTTGCCTGCACGCTCTGCTCTGCATGTTCCAGCAGTAGGAACAAGCTGCATTATTTTATTTCAAACTGTGCTCAGCGGAAGCCAAGACCTTGTAACTGGAAACGTACCAAACTGAGAATTCTCAAAGTGAAGTGAGGGTGGTGTGCTGGTGAGGGGGATTGGTTTCTTTGTTTTTATTTTTTAGTTTTTTAACAAAAAAGTGGAAGGGACCCATTTGCAGTTAATTTCTTTTAACTTTGAGAGACATGGCACACTTCATACTTAAGGCTTAAATTTAATATAAGGTAAGAGAGAGAAAATTAAACAATCCTGGATAGAAAGTCTTCTATGGTGGAATGAATTCTGTGTTATAGTACATCATATCAAATTCAAATTTTGATTTGAAATGTCCTTAATATAGTTAAGTTGAATAAGATTTAGAGGTAAGTGAATGAGGCTGTGTTTATTAGCTATTTTATAAACCATGTGTACTGAACCTATGGAAGATGTATTGCTGTTTTCTTGGATTTTTTTTCTCTTTTTCCTACAAAAGGAAACTCAAATAATTTCTCAAAATGTTAAAGCAATTATTCATGTTAAATTTCTTTACGTATTCTGTGATCTAACTACTCATGAAAAGCCAGATATGAACCAAAATGCGTAAAAAAACTGTGACCACCTGCTGGTGGGAGCATGCTGTTGCAAAAATGAAATGAGCTTTCCTTGCATCCAGTATTCTCTGTTCCATCATAGAGCTTGCCCATGCAGCCCTGCCTCAACAAGGTATGTTAACTACTTGTGATAAGGGCAGCAGCAGGTTGTCTCTAATTTTAGAAAGGTGGCTTACATGAAGCCTGATGACTCTTAAAAGGCTTAAAATTTGTGAATTTCTGTGATGTTTCTGTTTGGCTCCATCATACTGAAGTGAATTTCTTTACATAATTTTTCTGTTACTACAGTGTTAGTACAAAGCAAAAAATACCATTCTGACATGGATGCTCTGTTGTTCCTAGGAGTTGAGAGCTTGCCGTGTCACTTCCATGTCATGGAAAGCTCTGATGCACAACCTCTTATTCCCTGGTTGGTTTCTGACATGCCTCAGGGCTCTGAGGATAAGGAAATGGTGGTCCTTAGGAAAAGACAACATATGATTAATACCATTCACCAAATGTCCTTGTGATGTAACATAGCTAAGAGCTTACACAGTTCTTGTTCTACAGCAGTCTGACAACTACTATTTTAAATGTACAAGCTCTTCCTTCCCAAGAGGTCTATTGCTGTCCTTATAACCTGCCAGTATAGGTCTTGACCTTCATACACAGCCTTTGCAACAGCCCTGCTTTCACTGCTTAATTCTTGTGTAGCTCAGTCCTAAGCTTTCTACTTTATTTTTAGCCCTGAGTAATGCAGAAAAATGATCTTACAAACACTCAAAAGGTGGTCATTTTTTCCAGTATATATTGCACATTTGTAGCCATGTACTGCATCTGTAAAACTGTGCAGTGTGTATGCATCAGGAGAGAGAGAGTAAAGTGCACTGGAAAATGGTCTATTGTAATTCAGCCTCAGTTTATAACTTTTATATATATGACAAAATCCTATTGATTTAATTTGCTTAAATAAGGCTCTTGGAGTATTAATATAAAACTGCAAAAAGTGAATTAGTGAATCAGTGCCTGTCTTACATAGCTATCTTTTTACATTCTCTAGCAACAGCTGCAGCAAGTTGAGGTAGTGGAACTAATCTTATTTCAAAATGCTGGATTCCTATAGTTTTGACAGTTGGGCATTTCTCAGGCTGCCTTATTATTAAGTGCTTGTTTTCTGTATGGCAATCACTAATCAGGTGAGGTCTCCAGCAAATATGCGATTTCTTTTTTATGAGCCCTTATCTTGGCAGAGTTGAAGGACAGTACTGGTGCTTACTCATGGTAGTATGTTATTTGAATTCAGGCCAGATAGCAAGGTGGGAGTACATCTCAAAAATAAGTGACAGGTTCTGCTCAGATGTCTGCAGTGTTGAGCATTATGTCTGTTTAATCTTTTCTTGCTGAGTTTTAAAACCAATGGGAGGGGGGCTTGGAAGGGGCCTCCTTGGATTACTGAGTTCACTCTTCTACYGCGGCAACCATGTTGTATAATAATGCCAGGAAATAATCCATTTGATCCTCATAGAAGCAATTCTTAAGTAAGAATTAAATTTTTAACCAGTATTTTTTCTAGACATCTTTTTGCTTTGGAGAACAGAAACAGAAAACATAAAGGATTTAGGAATACAGAGGAAAAATTACATTAGGAAAGCATGCTTTTTTTTTTTCCTGCTGCATATTTTGGAACTAGGCTGTGCCTTTCATCTGATCTGTGAGAGAGGAGCATCTTCTCCAGTAGGAATAATATAAAGATAAGTTGAAATATAATGGGATAGGGATAAATCTGTAGTGTTTCGTGAGTCATAAATATGGAATAAATTCAAGATTTTGTAGCTTCTAACTTTTGCTTTAATTAGTATCCGAACATACTAATAGTTCCATCCCATATGGACCATAAAATAATGTTCACCTGCTAATAAAGAGCTTTTTTTATTGAGAAAGACTGAACAGGTACTTGTTGAAATACTTGCTGCACCCTATCTGCTTCCAAAGACGCTATTTCCTTAGGATGGTGGTTCGAATCTAGTTTAAATTCTTGCATATTCTCGCTTATGGAAACACGTTATCAGCAGTGGGATGCTTTTGAGCTTTGTGGACCCTTTTGTTATGACACTGCCAAATCAAGCAGTGCTAAGGTGAGGAGTGACTGTGTAGCTTTCATGGGAACAGTAAATATGACCTTTGCAAAAGAAATCCATGCCTCCATCTTAAAAATCTTTAAAAATCTAGGTAAGATTGAACAATGTTGAATTCTTCAAAGCTATTAAATAAATTTTTGTGGCATAGGAGAGTTTGATCCTCTTGAGGGTAAACAACTGGCTAAAAGGTTGAGGGAAAAAGCGTGAGAAAAATTATCAGTTTTCCTAATCCTGGAAGTTGCTAAGTAGTCCAACAGTGCTCTATTCTGGAACTTGTTCAATATCCTCATGAAAACCAATTTTTAAAAAGGGAAGAAAATGTTGTGGCAGTCATTTTGTTGCATAGCATAGATAAATATAAAATAATGCTTATGGGAGAAAACACTTCTAACATGTAAGCAATCATGGTCTGACTAACTGAAGTAATTATTACCACTCAGAAGGAGATACTGGAGGTTTTTTTTAAAAAGAGAGAGATCTCGATCTATGAAAATGCCAGCTTATTACTTAGTTGAAGGCTTAGAAGCCAAGAAATTATTATGAAGGGAGTAGAGAACAAAAAAGAGGGCATAATGCCACTAGATACGTTCATGGCTTGCCCACATCGTGAATATTGCATGAGTTCTTATCTATTCCAAATAAAAAATGATAAAGTAAAACATGAAAAGTACAGAGAAGGGTAACAAGAACAAGCAAACATACAAAATAATCTCTCAATTAGGGAAAGCAGAGTAGACTAGACCTCTTCGTTCAGTCTGGTAAAGATATTAAGGAGGCAAGGAACTTGATAGAAATACAAAAAATCATGTATGGCCCTTAGACAAGTAGGAGATGATTTTTTTTATTTGCTGTCTCAAAATGCTCAAAACTCAGAGTGCCCATTAAAACTGTGAGGGAATGGGCTCAAAATGAAGAGACGGGGCAGCACTTTTCAGTGTGTTTATTTGAATTCATTGGCACATGAAGTGTGAGCTGCAAGCTGGTGGGGACGGAGAAAATGGAAAATACCGATTTTATTGATGAATGTGTTGATCAGTGGGTTTAGTAATTTGTGTTGACCACTGTTGGACAGAGTACTGGGAGACAAGGGATTTTTGATCTGGCTTAGTAGGCCGTTCTTTTTCTTATGTTTTCCTTATTTAGGTGATAGGGATGATTGGAACTCAAAAACATTATTAAACAGACAGATTATTCATATATTTTAGCCACAATAACAGTATCTCTCGGCTAGGTACAAGGTATAGCTTAAAATTCTGGCTTTTCAACTTGAGGGGGTTTATGTCTGAAAATTTTATCATTAGAGTGCTGTATGGGTTTATACTCGGCATACTGGGTCTTAGGTTCTGAATGATTTTAAAAAAATCTGTGTCTATTTTGAGCTGTAAATTGCAAAGTATATTTCGGTTCATCTTTATAGTCACTTTCCTGCTTTTGAAAAACACCTGCTTGTGAAGCTGATACCTCACTGTGGTTCTTACCTGAACCACACTGCAGAGAACCACAGTAATTCTCCCAAAAAATCCATGTTTCTTGGTGCATTCTTATTGCTTATCCAGTTCTGTATTTTTCAGAGGCTTAAAAATAACACGTAAAATACGTGCCTGTCTTCAATCTTCTTGCCTAATGACCTGCATTTTAATCAGAAAACCAGGTTCTGTTATTTACAGAAATTGCATTGGAATTACATAAAGGCTTTGGCGTTGAACATAAGCCAAACTACATCTAGAGTTGTAGCTGATTTTCCCTAACATGGAGCCTTAAGAGACTGTATTAGCTCATCTAGACCATTTTCTTTACCAGAATTGGGTTCCCTATGAAGTGGTATATAATTCAGTAGTCTGTCTTAATGGAAATTAATAATAATGAGGGTCGTCTACTTTTTTTTTTTAAGGTTACACCACATCAAACTGAATTAGGATTAATGTCATGATTTGTCTTTGCTTAGTTTCATCTCGCACAACTTTAGGCCACCACAAGGACCTCAGTCCTTTAGAATTTGTCTTATCAGTATTTGTAAGCAGCGTTCTCCCTCCTTCCTATTGTCCAGACAAGCATTATATGCTTGATTTCATCGTACCTTCAAATAACTGGTAGGCTTTTGTTGACTATTGTTTTCAAAATGTGTCTCACAAGTGAAACACACTGTAGTACTTGTGCTGGGTATCATTTGAGATTAAAAGACCCTCTAAACTGCAAAGCACTGTCAGGGTGGATGTGATTGCCTGACACCTCTTAGTTTTTTCCATGTATGTGTCTATTTGTATGAGTGTTCTGATTTATTTACTTATTTTCTATTTTCCCAAGTATATGTGTGTGTTCATATCCTCTTCTTATGGTATTTTGACTATAGCTTTTGCTGAGATTTCTGTATTGAGGATTACCACCTTCTCCATTTTAATATCCGTAGTGAATGTGACAAATATCCTGCTTATCTTCTTTTCCAAATTATTAATTATCGTTTGAAATAGGATTGAGAGACGTAATTTCCTCCAAAGCTCTGTGAGGATTCTCCCCACGGTTTGACTGGCACTTGTGTTTGCTATTTGTGATCTTTTTCATTCAGTGCCTGCCAACACCAAAACTATTCTGAATGAGTTTTTAAAAATATAACTGCGAAATTCAGTGGATCAAATGATTTGGTGAAGGGCAATTAGATAAAAATTTAATCACTGAGTTTAGTATGAAATATTCTTAAGAAACGTATGGCACTCACACTGTATCTTCCGGAGCTCAAATATTTTTTCAGTTTGTGTTGTAATTTCAATGCAGTTTTATGGTATTTAATGGATGGTAATTACCAGGATTGGGGGATTTGCCTTTACTATTTTTTAGTTCCCTTTGTGTTTGCATTTCCATGTTTCTGTTGCTTTATAGAACACCCAGTGTTCTTTTCAGGTTTTGTTTGTTGTATGAATCATGTTCTCAGCTGTTTACAAAGTCAGTCGAATGACAACCACCATAAACCAGTCATGCTTCACCCACCAATACCCCTTTTTTTTTTGACAAGAGCACTGTATATTTTGTAATAAAGCATGTTGATATGAAATCAGAATTGATTCTGTACTTTTTTTCTTCTAACCTTGCCTTTTTAAGCTTGGTTTTTGTCTTATTTATGATCCTGTTTTAATATGTGTTTTTCAGTTAACTGCCTGCATTCATGGGTCTGCAGCTATGCTCTACCCGATGTTCTGGCAGCATGTTTACATTCCTGTTCTGCCCCCACATCTATTGGACTACTGTTGGTAAGGCTATATATATGTGTGTATGTATATATTATATATATGTATATATATCACTTAGATTCACAACAGTTTTCACGTTTCTGTATAGTAAGTCTTAAGTCCTCTTATGATGCCACTGTTACTCTAAAAATATATAGGCATATTAAGGAAGCAACCAGCCTAGTAAGTAAAAAGAATTTATTTTCATGGCAAGATATAATTGTCTATCAGTATGTTGAAATACTCTAATATGAGTGGTTACTATGGAATGCTGCAACTTAGATATTGTGTAATTAAAATCTATTTTCAGCATATCTGTGGTAAATGTTAAAATCTGAATTAAGACTCCAACAGTAGAGGATACAGTGGAGAAGATACTCTCATTTTTCTGCTTTCCTGAACTTCTGTTGGGGAATGGTGGATGAGTACTCTGAGGAGTTTAACAAAGAGTTTAACAATTAACAAAGAGGAAGTTTAAGATGCTGCTGCTTTTAGTTGCTCAGCTGTTAGTGGCTGCTTCCCACGCTCAGTTTGTGTGACTTGCCCTTTTTTTGTCTTCCCTCTGTGTACGTAGCAGGGAGATGAAGTTTGCCCAGAAAGAGTGGCCTTACCTTAGGCTTCCTAGAGAAGTTAAACTTTCAAGCCCTGTTAGAGAGTTATTGGAATTGTTGCCTGGGCACGCAGGGATGGAATTAGTAAAGCCAAAGCTTGGCTGGCATTAAACTGAGGGATGTAAAGGGTAACGAGAGGCTGTCGCGAATGAGTGGTTTAGAGGCCGCTTAAAGAATCACCATCAAAGGTATTAGCAGAAAGTGACTTTAATAGAAATTTATAAAAGCGCGACTTAACAGAGTTCGATGGCAAGGTTTGCTCTATCACTTACTACATGGATGAAGCATACAAAGGAAAATTGTGTTAGAATTAAGCTAGAATGATTTATACAGAGACCGAGGATGAAAAGGGTAAGGGAGGCCCTCCCGTTGAGTCATGAGGTTCAGAGAAGACCCCCTTGCTTTCTAAACTGATGGAGCTTAGGTGCGCTGGATCCARTCTTAGTCTCAGACTTGGACAACGGTTTATGTCTAATACAAAAAGGGTAAGGAGACCCTCCTGCTGAGTCATGAGATTCAGAGTAGATACCCTTGCTTTCTAAACTCCTGATGGAGTCTGATGGAGTCTAGGTGTGGCTGGATCAACTAGTCCCAGACTTGGTCAACAGTTTATGTCTAAGGGATTATATGTGTTTAGCAGCAGTCTAAGGTTCATTCATAGTTTTAAGATGGATCGTAAGATTTTAGCAGGCTATTTGCTAGCGGGTACCTCCATCAATTCACACACATGCACACAGACACAAAGATAGATAAATATAAAAAGGTATACCTGTTAAAAATTCCCCTTGAGTCCAGTGAAATATTCACGTCAAATGTTTTGGCATTTCTCAGCAGGTGAGGGGTTGAGCCTCAAGGAGTGTTTCAGCCCAGGTCCCATCGTCAGTTGGCGATGGTCCTCTGAATATTGCAGACTTGAGAGTTTGCGAGCTCTGAGAGGCGTCCCACTCAGAGGAAGATGCTGGGTGCAGCACGCTGTGGTCCAGGAGAGCTCAAAGGGTCTCACTTAAGACCACCGTTTATAGGTTCGCAAGATGATTGGCTTTAGTCATCTGTAAAAATTCTCAAGGTTTCAGTAACAATAATATCGTTCCACTTGAGCTACAACTCAGATAAGGGTATCAGGGGATGACAAATCCTGCTCTTGTCTCCCACCTGGGCCAGGCAGTAGGAGTGTGTTCCCAGCCTCAACTATGCAGAGTTTCTGATACGGTCAAGGGGCACTTAACCGCCTGACTCATTACACCAAGGCCAAGGTTTCACAGGAATTTCTGAGATCAACAAGCGGCCCAGGAGAGGGGTTGGAGGGCAATGCACCACCACAGAGGCTTCTACAGGCTTGGAAGTAAAAGGAAAGCACAAGGAAAATGTGGACCTGCTGCTGTGTGGTCACGTAGTCAAGCAATGAAGGACACAGAAAAGGCTGAGGGACTCAATGCCTTTGTCTTTACTGGCAAGGTCTACTGGCTGGCCTTCTGGGTCTCCCTGTGTAGCAGAAATGTTTGTGGGAGTGTGGTGCTTGATGCACTTTTGGGAATGATTTGAAAAGATAGGACCAGCCTCCCTCTGCCCCCCTAGCATTTTAAAAAGTCCTTCTCAGAAAAAAAACCCTTAAACTTACTGTGTCATACGATACCATATTTTAAGTGTGGCTCTTAGTGTGGAGGTTGGCTGTTTTTTTTATAAGAGTGATAGTGTTCTGTGTGACGTTTTCTCTGCATTCAAGCAAGAGTAAGGAACCAGCCAGGATAACTAGCATTTTTAAGTGAAGTGCTAGGAACTGAAACATAGATTTAAAGGAAGCCTGTTCCTCTGCAGATGATTTAAATGTTAAGTATGTGCCTATGTCGAGGATACACGGAACGGAATCTAAAAACTATTATCTCCTGTAGAAATGAACCTTCAATTTACTCACTGCACAGGAAGGGCAGATTCTAGTCATTTGCACTGCCAGCAGGTGCCCTTTCTCTGCATAATGGGCTTCGCATGTGTAATTAACACATGAAGGCTGCTGCTGCCAGCTTTTTCTTCAGGTACATGCTGCTAGGAGTTTTCAGGACAACGATGTGGACCACAAGAGGCTTTTACGCTGGGTTTGAAGATTAGGTATTCATCGACTTTCTGACAAAGACATGTTAAAAGGGGCTAAGTCCAGATCCCGCAGTTGGGAGCAGAAGTGTGCAAAAAGCAAACACTTGGGCAGTGTACCCAAGGAAATAAAGACACAAGTCATTGAGCTCTAATGAATGAATTCTTTCATGGCGTAACACCCTGTCCATATAACGAATGAGCCAGCTAGTGTGTGAAAAGTGCGATTTAAAAATGTATAATTATTAGGCAGATTGTAATTGCATGCTCACAAATACTACAACTGATTACCTTAGCCAGATATGAACTTTAATTGGAGAGGTAGCTACACACACTGTAATTGTTTGAATAAGTCAATTTAGCAACAATTTATGTGCGATAAATATATTTCTCAAAATAGAGTCCATCTATTTTGTAACCATGTGAACTTAGAGACGTCATTTTTGCCTAGGAGGACTGAGAAATCATCTCTGTGCTTTCTGCTTTAAGGCGGTATTATTGCTTATTGATGTCTGCCTCTTAAGGGAAATGACCTGAGATTATTTAAAATGAAAGAGTTTAATTTAATTTAATTGCCTGGTTATTTCTTTTGCAAATGTGACATAAGAGTTTTAAACAGCTGAAATGGAAACAAAATTTAAAGTAATGAGAATTCTTCAGTTCTTATGAATACAAAATATCATGTTCATTCAATTGACTGTGTCCATTTATTGACTGTGCTGTTGATGCTTTTGAATCTTCTCCTGCTCCTTCGAAAATCACAGAAGGGTATATAGACTGTATTACTTCYGATCTTTGAAAGTTTTTGAAAAAATTATATTCCACCTGTGATTATTTGCTTTTAATCGTTTGAGTTGCAGTGGAAACTTTTTGTAAAAGGAAACTTCTAAGGTCCCCGCTGATACACTGACAGCTCCATGGTTGTGAAATTTGAAATTTGTTGTATTTCCCGGGGAGGGAAGGAGGACACAACAGCTATTGGATCTTTCCGGAGCTACAAAAAGGTAGAATAGCTCTCTTTGCAGAGAGCGAACGGGTAGAATAACTAACTCTCCTCCTGCCACTTGAAGATCCGTTTGGCCAACTTCATGTAAAAGAAACTTCAGGCTCGGTGTGGAGAGTTCCCTTTAGCTGTTGAGAGAAGTGCACTTTCCTGAGTGAGGCAGGAAAAGGTGGGTGATTGGATATTACTACAAGTGAATGGCAACTCTACCACAAACACGCTCAATATGAAGCTGTTTCACTGACATTGTTAAAGCTCAAGTTTTTTTGATGGCATTTTGTCCTTTATTGACATTTTACACCAAGTACTTTCAAAACACTGTGGTTTCTCATTTTTTCAGTTTGCTCTTTGCTAATTTTTTTTAACTTATAATGCGGAAGGGGGGTAATTTTCTTCCCATTTCCCTCTTGAAAGGATTTTTTTAAACTTAGTATTTATGTTCACCTGCATTCCTCATTCACGTACCTAACCACAGAACTGAAAATGCCAAAAGCCTGTATCTTCAAAATGTTTGTTCTCAATGCACTTGCTCTTTGTACTCGGGATGCTGAGCCAATAATAGTGGTGTAGTACCATGTGCACGTATCTGGAATTACTTCAGTCCTCTGATCCCTATCATTTAGATTAATTGCTGGGCGGAAGCAAGGGGAAGAGTTCTATCCTTTATTTATTTTTTAATTAGGTACTATTCTTTGATATATTTTCAGCCCAGGGAAAGATTTTGGGTGGAGGAGGCTAGAAATTGGTGGGAATCCTATCATTAGATTTCACACCTTAATGCACAATTGCTTGTTACTTTGAATACAGAACAACAGAGGAAACGTATGAAGCACTGCTGGTTGTTTTTTTGGTTTGTTGTGGGTTTTTGGGGGGTTGGGGGGGGGGTTGTTGGGTTTTTTTGTTTGTTTTGGTTTGGTTTTTTTAAAGTACATGCCAGCAGGTGCCAAAAGTACTGGCTAATGAGTTACTGCCACCAAGCATCAGTAGCCAAGCACATACAACTACTTAAATTTGGCCAGATCTTGTCCATCTATTTTGTTGTTAGGAATTTAAACATTTCTTGATGTGAAAGAAACAGTCTATTAATTTTCCTCACTACTACTTCCAGTTTGTTTTTCATGTGGCATAAAAACTCCCACTGTGTCTGTTTTCTTCCATTTTGCTCTCAGTGTCTGTGTTTAAAATTAGCCTGTAAGAAAAGTCTGTCTTTGCTGACCTGGTAACACAGCTTAGTATGTTCTCTAAGTCCCAGAGCATTGTCACTCGGGTTATTCTGTGGACTTTTACCAGAAGCAACAGTATATTTTCTAGGGTGATTAAAACAGTCTTTTATGTTAGATAGACTGCTTAGCAGCCAACATTAATATATTCTGAGAGCCACCTTCTTAGAGCACCCTGGCACAGCTGCTGAACAAATGTGTCTATTGGTGCAGTTTTCCCTTTCTCCAGGAGTTTTTTTTAACTCCCTTTCTCCTGTTTTCTAAATCTGCATATAGTTCAATATGCTCCTTTAAGTAGGTGGAGGGGGTAACTGGAGGGCGAGTACTCCTGCTGCTCGGGAAACAATGATTCCTTCGTCATGAGCCTCTTGGTAGGCATTTCCATTTAGCCTGGTACATCTGTGTACTCACTAAAAGCTCTTGTAGTTGCTCTTCTGGTTTCTTAGCTGTATGTTTTCTACATCATTCCAATTTATGCAGTCAAGTTTCTAATTTGCATCAATTACCCCAATAAATTTTGGATTGAATTCTGTTGCATTTCAATGAGTAATCTGAAGAGAAATCAGGAGACTACCTTAGAGAGTAAAGTACCACTGGTGTGAAAGAGCAACACATTAAGTCAGTATTTGTATATCAAGACATGAACTTAGTAAATGTGATCTAATCAATTTTCCTGGAACAATGAAGCAAAATGGTGCAAATCCCTGTGTAGTTGTAAACTATGAACCTTTTTGAGATCCTTGGGTTTTACATTACTTTTTCTGGTGAATTGCAGTATTTTTTAAGGGTGGGTTTTTTTCACTTAAGAGGAAATGTCCCTCTATTTCACCTGCTTCTCTTCCAATTAGTAGTTGCCCACCTCTTGGGAGCATAATTAAGAGGTCTCTAGTTTGCCTAAGGAAACGAATTAAAGAAATTGTAAAAATGCAACTGTAATAAATGGGCAATATACAGCCATTAAGTCCACAATATCCATATTCATGCTTATGCATTGCTACTTTAATGATTTGATATTTACCTATATAACTCATTTGATTATAAATAATGCTGATTGCACTGGGAACCAGTGTAGCACAAGAGGAGTAATAACCTTTCTCTTTGTTCCAAAAGACTTAGGCAGGCATTTTGTTTAAGCAGTAAATATGCGCAGTAGAAATTGATACTTCTTAATTTTGCACTTCATGGATATTGGCTGCCATCAAACAACTTTGAGTAATTAGTAGTTGTGGTTGTAAGAAGCCCCAGGACTGATGAAGTGTCAAGCGGTAGGTAAAGACTGGTCTGAAGGGCAGTCTTTAATCTGTCATGGGTCCCAGAAGGATTAAAGGTTGTGCGGAGTGTTTCTCCTGTGTTTATACAAGCAATGTGTCTTACTGAAGTTCACTTGAAAGTCTTGGAAATACACATCTAACCTGATAAAATATTAAAAACTGCTTGAGCGTATGTCTCAGGACCTGAATAGCGGTTAGGAAGAACTATTATAGTGTGCTCTGAATGTGGAAGAGGAGGCACACAATGTTCCTTTGTACAGGATGGTAGCTGAGTATTTAGGTAATGGCATATGATTAACACATGATAAAGAAAAATGGTGATAAAAGCAATTTATGAAGACTGACATGAACCTTCAACATTTACTTTTAGGTGTGTTTCCTTTTCAGTCAGATTGATGAGTGATGACAGAAGAATATAATCTCTCTGGTAGATTTTATTGGAAATATTTATGCTCTTTACCAGAATTTTATTTTATTGAGGTTATTTATGATGTTTTCTTAGTTAAACTTTTGGGAGTATAAGGAGCTATCATGGTGAATTATCCTTAAAATATCTTTGCTTTTGTTTTGCTGTTCATATGTCATTAAACAGTAATGTCAGTTCTGACAAACAAAATGAATTTTGATAAAATAGGTATTCAGATAATTTGATTTTTGTTATCCATGGAGAAAACACTTTAAGGTCCACATTTGGGTGATGAACAGTAATGGTTATTTTAAAGCAGTTTTGAATAAACAAATTTCACACAAATGCACCTTCAAAAACAAGTGCTCCGTGGAGTTTCTCTGCACCTGTCACCTTTCACACAAACTAAAACCTGCATTTGTTTCCCTTGATTCTCTGCTGGGATGTTTGTAGATGCCTCCCATTTGTCATTCCTCTTTGGTGTCTTTCAGTCATTACAAGTAATGGCTTTTATGGATAAAACTGAGTTAATTTCTTTTCATATATTCCTATAACTTGGGAAATTCTTTGTTAGTCTTCAGATCTAATCCATTTCTAAATGGTGTGTGTTTCTTCTGCTTCATGTCTGAAATGTGGCCTTTCTTATTCATCTGTATAGCTCCAGGCATCTTTGCCCAGGCTCTGACCATTCAGTGTTTTCCCTCTGGCTTCTGTAAGCCAAGCAATTGCTAATACATGTTGAAAAAGTTCTTATAGGAATTATTGTCATATGGTTTTGTCAACCTTCTTCACTTACCTTCTACTTTCCCCATCTTCTTTTCTGCATCAAACACGCTATTCATCTTCCGGAGCCCTTCATAGAAAGTACCTTGTCTGCTTGTCATTCTGTGCACCAGTGCCATGTCCCAGTGCCCCCTGATCCAGTTTTTCACCCATGTGTTAAATGTTTCTCAAAGAAATACCCGGTGTCTTCTTTTGTGCTCTACCTCATTCCTTAGTGGAAATCTCTGCAACTGTTTGTAAAACTAACACAAATATTTGCAAAACTAGCACATTATACTTTAACAAATTACTGCTTCAAAATTTCCTTTTTCATATCGATCAGCAAAACCTGAGCTATTTTCTTCTATCAGTGGGTATGCTAAAACCACTCTTTGTAGTTCTATAGTATCAAATTCTTCCTCCTGCTTTCTCCTGTCTGTCCAAGTGTATGCAGTGTATAGCCCATTAAGCACCTGACTGGAGTCGTTTAATGTTTAGTAATACAAGTTTAAAGAAATAAGAGCTTTCAAAACACTGCTAAAAGTCAGGTTACTGTAGCCTTTATGCAATCCCTGTAATAGTTTATATGCTGTATTGCCTTTACATGTAGTGTCTGTCACTAGAAAATTGAAAAGATGATTCATTGCATCCCAAGCTGATCCATATATCTTAAGCCATATCTTTCCTGTAATTCCTTAAAATCTTACTGGGGGTGCATGGTTTTAGGGGTTTAGGCATTCTTACTATTCTTTTGTTGATAAACTGGAGGATTGAAAGATGGACATGATACAGTTAATTAACTTTTACAGGTTCAAATTTTCCTATGCTTGGTGACAGACTCTACTTTTGGACACGTTAATAAATGGCTGATTTTCTGGAATACTGCACTCTTCCTGCTTCCTTTCATTACGTTAGCCAAGGTTCCACTAGATGAGACATTTGCAGTCTTAAGACTTCCTGCCGAGGTTCAGACTTTGTATTTTTGAGATTGAAGCTGTTGTGTTCATGAAACTACTTAATTAGAAACACATTCGTTTCAGTGCATGCTGGAGGAGTCTTGAGCAGCATAGCCAGGCACACAGGGAAGTTGAGCATTTGTGCAGCTGGCAGCTAAACCAATGGTTTATACTTTGAAAATAAAATTACTGGGTATTTTCTTGCTCCTGGAATGTGGCCATTGGAAATGAAGAGTTGTGGGTGAAAGAGATAGCATTTGTTGCAAATAAAACATGCAAAATGACAAATAAAAATACTCCTCAGTTGAGCGGCAATCCATATGTAATAAGCGTGTATCATGTTGTATAGTAAAAATTTCTATCCAGGAACTTGCATGTATGTTCTGGTTCTCATCTGTGGAATTCCCAAGGAAGCAGAACCTTCAGGATTTGTACCGAGTTAGTTTCTGATTCAACAGTCCCTCTGGGCTATCTGTCATAAGGTGCTGTATTGGGTGAAGCTTGGGTGGGGGCATTCTTGCCAGCCTAGGCAGTTCAGTAAGTTGTAATGTAATGTGATACACGGCACTTCAGTATTCTACAAATGAACTCGTAAGGTTTTTTTTGAAGTTATGTAAGTTTAATTGCTTCAAAAAGAAAAAAAAAAAAGTGTTTTCATGTAGAATGTCTAATACAGAGGCTGTTTCCATCTCTTGGTACAGCATCCAACAGAGTAGCAGTTTTAGGGGTTATATTAATAAACATGATTTTTGCTGGTCTGGTGTCTTGCAGTAGTTTTTTCAGCACTGTACTTCTCTTACCGAGCAGTAGGCACCAGTTTATCAAAGCAGTATGGAAGATATTTTAATCCAAGGCAGTACAGTGACATTTCTCTCATTTTTTCATCTGAAATTGAAAATGTGCTCTTTGAGCTTCTGTATCCAAAATGAAATGAGGCTCTATTTTAAAAGTTGTGTCTGTCTGTGTGCTTTCCGTTTAACAGGCAGTATATGCCATATTTGCAATTAGCAGCTTTGGCATCCTCCTTGATGTGTTCTAATAAGCAGTGCAAATATAAGCTTTCCCTGATTAGTTGAGTGGGAGTCCTGTAAGAAGCTTAATATTAGAAATACTGTATACACAAAGATACAACTTTCATTCAGTATTCTTCTTGTGTTACGTAGTCCATGTTGGTGTTTGCTAATATCATGGAAGAGAAGACGGAAAAGATCAATCTTTCTCTTAAATGTTAGCATTCTGTTTGGTAACAGAAGTATCATGCCTGTGTTTGAAGCTACAAATTTGGCCTAAGAGCTTCTTGGTGTATTTAAGTTTTGTGTTCTGAAGGGAATAATGGTATCAGCGTATATCCCAGTAGCTCTGGAGTTCATCAGAATCTTCAAAAGTAAATTTTATATTTTTCTTTTATAAATGTAAACATTTCAAGATTTATACTTAAATTATTTTAAATGTGTCTGGACCCATACTCAAAGGATTTAAAACTTTTACCGGGTGATATATATACATTAAATTAACCACTTAACACTACAACAGGATCAATTTTTCTAAACAATACTCTTAGAAAAAGTCTGGGTATTTTTTTGAAAATTGTAATAACACATTTTGTTTGTTTTTTAAAAAAAGATCCCAGTATTATAGATACGTTTAATAGCTGTCCTTAGATACCTGTCTTAACTTAGTCACTTAGAAATTTTGATGTCAAGAAAAATTAAAGTCTTACAGTAGTGAGAGGATATTGCATAGTAAAAAAAAATCTTTCAAATATGGAATAAAATTTTGTTCACATGTGGTTTGTTTTTTATATATATATATATATATATATATATATTATTTTTTTAAGCAAAATCTAATCCAGTATCCCGGTATTTTCCTGTAGCTAATTTTATAAGTTTTATGTGTTAATCCAGTGTTATGAGAATGTAAAGGTAGTTTTTTTTCCTCTTTGCAGTGCCCCAATGCCCTACCTCATTGGAATACATTTAAGTTTGATGGAGGTAAGTCTTTCTCACCATTTCTGAAACTATATATAGTTTTATGATTTAGAGCCAAATTCTGCAAGCAATTATACATTCATTCATATGCTTAAAAATGAAATAATCCTGTTAATTTGGGAGTGCTGAGAGAATTGAAGTTAAGCATACATGATAATGTTAAATCTTAAGGAAGTCTTATTTGATACCTGGTACTCTTTGGGCATACTTTCTGTTTGCAGTTCAGCAGTGACGAGCTCACGTTGTGTTCCCCTCTCCATCCTGTTGCTTCATTTAATCAGTTTACTGCCTTAGTTTGACTCTGTATTCACAAAGGCAGAGTCGATATTAAACCAAAATGTTGACAGTTACAGTTCTCTTTTAGGCTTTTGCAGACAGATTGTAATTTTTTTAATGTTCAAAAGATCTGAAAAGAAGGAACTTGCTGTTAATGTTAACACAAAGCTGGCAGAAAACCAACCCTCACAGAAAGCTTCACATATAAACAATTCAGAGTAATTCATGTGACTTTTTAAAAACTCTAAAAGTGGCAATAGCGCATTTGCTTTTGCTTCCAGTACTGGTGAAACAGTTGATGACTTTCCTCAAAAGTACCTGGAGGACAACATAAGCTATTAATTTAGATCCCTATGAAAATCCTAGTCCTTGTTAATTGTGCCCCTTTACGCAGGAGGTCTGAACAACGTGTRTATGCTCCGTGTGGGAAGAGGTATTCCTGCCCAGAAAGCATTGCCTCTTTGTAGGCTCTTAAATTAGCAGGCAGCGTTGAACTGGTAGGAGTTGCAAATGCCCTTGAAAGTTAATTGACTTGTGTCCCTGTTTTAGATACCTGTGTTTGGAAATTTAGGCTTAATGTTTAGGATACATAACAATTTACAAAGCTGAGTTTTACCTCACGTGAAGTAATGCGTATTACTAGAATATTTGTTCTTTATTTGTTCTTATATTGTCCATAAAAATGCGTAATTTCTCTGGAAATATTGATCAAACATATTCTGTCATTAGGGCATATGTATGTAATAATGATCCTCTATGTCTTTATGTGTTAAAACTTAGACTAGTATGCTATGTAACTTCCCCCTTTTTCCAGCGTTAGTGTGAAGTAATTTTAGAAGTCACTTTTTTCGTGAAAAGCTAGATGGAATATGCAGGACCTCTTCCCCCCCTCCCCCCCACCCCGTACATCCTGGGTACAGATGATTTTTTTTATGCCCTTTATATTGCTAAGTAAAGTACAGAATTGCAGTACAATGTGCTAGTGAATAAGCAATTATTGTAAAAGTCAACATGTACATTTGTTTGCACATCATATGCTTATGTTAGAGGGGTTTCTGATAATTACCCTTGAATACTGTATAGACAGGACCGAAGTAATATCTAGGAAGAAATAGTCTAGCATATATTTTTCATATTGATCAAGAAACTTTCTGCCCCATATCTGTACCAGGTGATCATTGGCATGCTTATTATGGTATCTATCTATTTGAAAAAGAAGGAAAAGATCTGGTAGAGGATGGGATAATATCTCAATACAGATATTTGTCAGCTTTCACAAATATTTTTGCTCACAAAGAGCTATGTGGTTAGCCTGGCAATGGGTATAGAAAAAAAATTAATAATTACATCTTGGAGTTGCTTTGCATGATGTCTCACTCCTGCCTTGCTACATAAACCCATTACCTCTTACTTTGTCTCAGTTTTTCAGATTGCAGGGCTCTGTAGGCCTTCCAAACTCCATCTGTAAAAACTCAAAAAAAGGAGCTGTTCTTGGAGAAGCCAATTTTCATCCGTTTTAGTAACTTGTGAAAAAATCTGTTTAGTACTAAATCCAGTATGGCTTTTGAATAGCCAGAGATTCTGGAACACAGACACACTTTGGCAAAGTACAGTTATTCAAAGTGCCTTATGAAATAAATTAAATAAATAAAACAGTCTTCTCTCCTCCCTCTGCTCTTAAGGATAATTGAATACTTCCAGATAGAAATGCATCTTCCAGCTAACTGTGCTTTTTCCATTGAAAAATAAAATAAAATCATGGAGTGGGCTATTGTGTCTGTTTTTTGGCAAGTACTGTGTAATTCCTCTGTGCCTTGGGCAAAGGAAAGGTGACATTTGTCAAATGAGCTAGACAATTACTACTTTACCTCTTCGCCTGTTTTTGAAGCTGAAAGCTTACTCTCTTTGTCTTTTTCTTCATATGTAGGTATAAAATTGTGTGGTTTGTTTGTTAGAACAACAACTTAGTAGCAACAGCAATTTTTTTCTCATGATCTAGCGGTTGTGTGTTTTTAAAAATACAATGTAGTAATTTTTCCATATCAAAATAATCTTATAAACTACAACTAAAAACTACTGTCATTATTCAGTATTCATTTTTCTTTAAATGCTGAAATTTCAGCAAATAGATCTTTAAAAGTGTTTTGTTAATCCACGTGTTCTAGTTTCAGGATAAGGGATTAATTCCCCAGTCTTCTATTCAAGTTAAGACAGGTGGACTCTCTATCTACTGTAGAGCCCCATGGGAGTAATTGCAGTTATATATAGGCTCATGGTTCTGCTCCAGCAGCTCCAATTGCAGAATTTGTCATTGTTGCATAAATGTAGTGGAAGCCTAAACTTGGGCAGAGAAAGCTGTGGCATAAAGGGGAGGGTGAATCTGGAATGTAGGGAAAAAAAAATTTTTTCTAGCTTTAGTGTTGTTTCTGTGGGTTTTTGCTATCCCTATCTTGGAATGGGTCCTCTGGAAGAAATATGGCAGAAATGTTAATGATTTTAAACAAAATACAACCTCTCTCTCACCTTGAAAGATCTTTTTCAAACCATTGCGTATCTTAAAGTTAGTTTGCGGTTTCCCATGTTACACGGGGTCTCTGTAGAAGGAGCAGTTATTTTAATGGAAAATGACAAATTTTTCTTATGATTAAAATATCAAGCATATCCATTGACTGTTAAATCTAATTTGCTGTGACTGAAATGTTCTCCAGTGAGATAAGATAATCTCCTGTTATAGGTCAGAGGGCTCCAACTGATTTATGAGGGAAAATCTTGGTAGAAAATAGAGCGCTGTGTTTTGTGCTCTTATTTTTCAGCTTTTCTATCATCACCTAGTTAGTCATTCTTTATAAGATTTCCATTTAGCAATCCATAAAGTGACTTCAAAGAAGGCTAAAAGTTTATAAGCTGTTGGATAAGCAAGGCTGGAGCTATCACATGAATAATGGAACATGCTTACGGAACTAATTGAATTCATATTAGATGAAGATAAGTACTTAGTACTGATAAATAACGAGATAGGAAAATGAAACTCTATCAAATGAACACATCCCTTTCATAATCTTGTTTTATTTTCTACCTGCGTACTGTATGCTATTTTAGTGTTCAGGTTGTATTAAATTGACCTTTGTGTTATAAGTGGTGTCAAACTTAGCTGGCAGCCTTTTACATTTTGTCATAGTAAACGATTGTTTCAGCAACTGTTTCTGTAGCAAAGGTTATTAGTGTGATGGTGCTGATGGAAGAGGAATGCCCTTGACCTAGTAGACTACCTATTGGAATTTAGGCACATGTGGCTTTGATTAACCAGTGGGGACAGTTCTGTTTAGCTGTCAGATACTGAGCTGCTGGCAGTATACTCTTCTGTGMCAGGCTTCCAGTCATTCAAGTAACAACAGTGCCCACACTTATCATGCTCTACTCAGGGCACAAAACCAACCTTTAAAGTTAATGATTAGAAAAGTATTTCTTATACTCTTTTTTAATATTCCTGTCACTCAAGGACTTCTTCTGGGACTTCAGAATTTTAATTCTTGCAAGATTATCCAGAAGGAATTTGTGTGTGAAACCACATTGCATTTGTTAGAATTATTTTCTAACATTTTTCCTAAGCATAAAGTACAGTTGTGCATATCATAAAACCTATACGAGCAGATTTTTGTTTTATTTTAACCTGGTATGAGTAAATATGTTCATGTTAGGAAAAGAAGGTTCACTAAAATTCATGCTGTCTTTAATATGCTAGGATACGGCAGTGATCTCACTTAATGTCGATAGTCTCTTCCTTATGCAGACAGCTGAATGGAAAGCTGTGTGTTCAGTCCTCTGAACCTCGCACTTTTATTCTGGAATTTTTGGCATATTTACCTGTTTTTTTCAGGTAGCTGTGAGGGTGCTCTGTTTGTGATCCAGTCTGATAATATGCTAGTTAGCATGCATGGAGTCTGAGCTAATGAACTCTGAGAAACAGGTTACATCAGCTTGGGCTTAGTACTGACGGTGCCACGTGGCTTCCCCTTGCCGCAGACGCCCTGAGAATTCATTGACTACTGGCATCTTCCAGTGGTAGTGTTAATTGTTAATTATATTTTTTGATTGGGGTGAGGAGTAATATTTAGCTTTTTCCATCCATTTATACTTAATGAATCACTGCCTTTTCTAGCTATAACTGTAGAAGTGTAGCTTTTTTACAGGGTTTAAAGGAAGGGGTTATATATCTACTTAAATCCAGGTCTTAAAAAACTAAATGTAATTTAGTTATTAATATAAATATGGCTGTACATGGTTTCAGGAGTATCGACAAAAATGCATTTAAAAACATGACAAATTACTTRGGGAATTGTCTTTTATCCAATTATCGGAAAAATGGAAATAATCACTGTGTTTTAATAAGAGATTCTGTGTGTGTGGATGTTTGAGGGGTAAGTTTTAAGACAGACAAACACTGCAGTACCAAGTAGACTTACCAGTAAGCGTAGAAGGTTTTTCTTCTGTTGTACAATAGTGTTAGATCAGCACTAGTGATGTTTGTCACTCAGTTGGCAACAGCTGCTTGTGATAAGGATCTTGAGAATCACCTGTACAGGATCAGGGTACTGCACATCAAGGTTGGGAGATCGGCGGAAGAGTGGGAGATGCACGGGAGGGGGCAGCAGCCCACCTGCTGTGCCCAGATCAAAGGGTTGAGAGGTCAGGGGGCACATCCAGCTTAACCAGATTTGTCTGTTGAATAGCTATTTCAGATTGTAAATCTAAGGGTGATTTCATTAAGTCCTTCTGGCTGCTGTTGGGGCATGAAATAATAAAATTTTATATCCGTTGCCTTTCCTGCTTCTGGCAGCCAGATTGACACATTGTTGTCTGCAGTGTTGTGGTGTTTTTCTTAAGAAAATAAATGGAAACTATTAACTAAGTAGAGACAAGTCATTAAGCAAATGGATTTTAGACTTGTTGTGAATCATACTTTCATAATAATTTCAAATACAATGTACAAACTAGCTACTAAAAATGTTAGGTTTTGTTAAGAGTTTTACCTTTCCAAAAGAATTAGTGGAAGGTACATTTTCTTTTTTCTGTTACCACATTTTTTAATATGTTGATCACATTTGTATCTGGTTATGAAACCTCATGATCAACTTGGTTTATGTTTTGGCACCAATTTAGCCATGAAGTTACGCAAACCCGTTTTTTGGGGGGCGGGGAGGAGGGTGGTGTTTGGTTTTTTTCCTTTTATATGAACTATTCAATAAAATTGTTCATCTGAAAGAAGTTTAACTTAAGATTTTTTTTTTTTATGGTAGGAAATGCAAAAACTGCCAGCTGTAGACAGTGATAATAAAATAACATTTAGTATAAACTCATGTTGGTATTATTGATGAATATTGCTTCTAGCATGTGATCTGAGTGAGACAGAGGCGCACCCCTTCATACTTCTATTAGAATATAGTTTCTCAGTGTTTTTGCAAACTTTCACATAAAACATTTAAATTACTTCAAGTGTTTGGCTGCTTGTGAGCAGGACAGACGCACTAACTGCTGCTTATTTACTGACCTGGTGTTTAAGGCCCCCTGGAGTTTGTTTGAAAAGTTAAGAGATTTTCACAGTAAAGGTGCCATTTCTGAAATTTAAAGTGCTCTTTTCACCAGGAGATAAGTTCTCTCTGATTAAGTCAGTAATTCTTACTAAGCCATGTTTATAGAGGCCATAAACAATGGGTTCAGTGTGCTTGTTAAACCAGCTTTCCATACCTCTCCACTCTTTTAAAAAGAGACATTTAAAATAAAAGGCAGGTGTAGATGTTAGTTCGATTTGATGGTTTTTAGATGATTAATTATGGCTACAAGTAATTCGGCAAGGATGGTTAAGAAAGGTTTGCGGTAGTGATATGTGATGCACATTTTCACTGAATCACTTCTTTTGACTCAGCAATTCCCTAGTCTGTAATAAAATTAGATAAGGAAAGTCTGTAGTAAAATTAGATAAGGAAACTGTAATGTTCATACTTCCTCTTGTTCTTTGCTTCTCCACATTTTTTTCAGCAAAATATGTACATACTGAATATAGTCCATTCTGTTTAACAGGTATCACTTTATTTGTAAAATTTTGTTTAGATATTCAGGAAGTTGTGAAATATGGAATGTGACTGTATATGGCTTAGTGGCTGTCCCTTCATATTTTGAGAAAATTACGAAAACACGCAAACCGTACCTGTGAAAATGATCTACATGTAGTTGCAATTCATAGACTCCAATGGGATTCAATGTGAGAAATGCAGTTGGATGCTGGGAATTTTTACTAAAATTCCAACTAGAGAGTAAATACTTTTATTTGCAGGTCAGTTAGGCTGATAGGTACTATGTTTAGCAAAAGAACCATTTGATTATTTGACAAAAGCCCTTATAACTATCCAATAATACCTTCATCAAAGATCATAGTGAAAGGAAAGATGATAAAAACAGGTAAGGATTAAGATGAACTGGTCAGTCTTCATTTCTCTAGGATAAGCCACAATTGGACCATTGAAAAATTATATTTTTTCAAATGCATTGCAAGACAGATGCTATAAATCAAGTTAGTCTCAAGTATTTTATTAAATTCAAGGGTTTGTCTCCAGGGAAATCCACTGTCTTAATACAAATATTGAAAAGTTTTTTAAAGTAAGGTTGCGCTCTTCACGATGTAAAGGTATAGCACAGCAGAGTTTAATATTAGCCTTCCTTTCGAATACAATTATTTCTGGGCCATGTGTGGAGATGATTACGTTGATCAGCAATTATAGTCCTTGCACCATGAGCAGCATCCTTTCATACTACTTGGCAGGTATCTGCTTGTCACAAGCCTATTCTTTGCTACAGAAAACCCCAACATTTTGCTGAAGGGAAGGTGCAGATTCATCACCAAAGTTACAAAAACACCCATTGACAAGTTCAAGCACATGTTTGTTGCTTCTTTGGCAAGAATCAAGAGAAGGTTTTAATTCCTTCTGTCTTGTCCTACTAGCACTCGATTTTGACAAGCTTCTGGCTTTGGTTAAGTATGTTGCAAGACCTTTTTGTTGGAGCTTTTTAGACTCCTCTGAGTATAAGTGAGATTTTTAATTTTCTGAAACAGGAAGGAGCAAATCAGTTTGTCTGGTGCTTCCGGACTCCTAGAAGGAGCAAGACTCCTGGATTGCTTTAGAGTTTATCAGATGCAGCCAACAGAGTGACCTTTGGTTCCTGAAATGTAGAGGAAAGTACCTGGTTTGTCATGCAGTACTTGTGCTTTTTATATGGAAAGCATTAAATGTAATATTCTTCCATTTAAGTTAAAGACATTTCTCATGGAAGACCTAAACTTAAATGTCTACAAAGTGTTTTTTATAGTTGTTGGCTCTTTTTTTCCCCTCTAAGTACACAGCAGTTTTCTTTATAGACAGAGGACTGAGCCTTGAAAACTGAAGGTAATTATTTAGATGCCTAAGGCTCAACTTTGCCATTGTTTTAGAGCTTTAGTTCCTTTCTTTTAAAGGAAACAATTCCCCCCACCCCGCAAAACCTTAATTAAAAATTATGGTTTTGTTCATTTTCCTCCTCAGTAACTTGCATTTGGTCCTACGTATAGGTATGTTGGTACTTAAACGCTTGTTTACAGTGTCACTGAGAAATTTCCTTAATTATTGTATTCTATAGTTCCACTTTTTCTGATTCTGAATTTTCAAAGCTGTATTTGAAGAGGGCTTAAATATGTATGATTAGACACCCAAAAAAACAAGAAGTATTCAATTCTCCTGTTAGTGGAAAAAGTGTTAAAATAAATATTTAAATGCTGCTCTGTTTCATATCAGTGATTCATTTACTGTTGTTTAAGCAGGGAAATAAAGTCTGACAATGTTTACATTTGCTTAGATCACCAATACCTTTAGATACTTAAAGTCAAAGGTACTAATGATCATTCTTTTGAGAAACAGGTTATGCTTTCTTTTGTATGCCCACGTACTGTTACAGATGATGTAAACACTCAAACTAGATTAGAGACATTTCTTTCTCTCAATTCATTGGAACAGGATAAAAAGTTTAGACTCGCTGAACATTAAGAGACCAGGATATGGTGGAGTTGTTTTTCTCTTAGCTTTTTTTCATTTTAATTAGTTATTTATTAACGTCTGGTAGTGTCCATTTTACTTAAATACAGTTGTAAACTTGTCACTATTGGAGTTCCAAAATTCAACCTGGAATTTGGAAACCAGTTCCCATCCCTGACTTACTGCAACTCTTAACTCCTAGAAAAGCCACTATTTATTAGTATTTAAATTAATTTCTAAATATAAAAAGATATACTTGAAATCTTGACTCAGCTAGAAACTGCTAAATGTGCAAACAGGATACCAGAATTAAGATAAACATTAGTAGAGGCACTTGAAATAAATCTTCACTTGAGTAATCTGTGACAGTAACTCTCTGGTTTCAAGAACTTCAGTATGCAAAATGTTAAGAACTTCCCTCTGCAAATTGAAAGTTAATTTTTCAACATTGTAAAATGTGAATAAATAAAACAAATGATGACAGAAAGACAGGAATGTTAGTTGTTTTTAAAATGCTTGAAGTTTCATAATGCCTTGATGTTATGCCATCACTTGTGTCCTTTATGCATAAGATTTAACTCTTCATACTTATATTTTCCTTTCCCTTTTCTTGAATTTGCTCATATTTAGAAGGTAAGAAACATGGCCCTGGAAGATGTAGTGATTCTTAATGTAGACACCAACACACTGGAAACCCCTTTTGATGACCTTCAGAGCCTTCCTAATGATGTGGTATGTATGAAATGATTTATTCAACTATTCCATTACTTAAAAGTGTAAATCCTTTTGACCTATTTGGTTTGTAACTGTCTCATTGTTGAAAGTAAACTGCTTTACCTCAATTCTTTCCTGTTTTGCAGTGTTAAGCAATGTTTGTTTGAACATTTGCAGACATATTTTTAAGCCTCCTAATAAAAATTACCTAATGCTCACATAAGCTAGAACTGCTGCAGCAACCCAGTTTCAGTTTTGGAATAGCATGATCAAGTTTCAGGTCATCTAAAGAGTTAGTCTTTTATGGGTAAAAAAGACAGATGACAAGCACGCAGGTTATGGTACATCTGAACAGGAAACAAAAATTCAAACTTCTTTCTTCATGGTGTGAAAAAGTACTACTATTTGAAACCATCTTTATCCATTCCATTAGGAAAAAAAAAAATCCTGCATTTTTAGATAACTTTTGTTTCCGAATGAAATTGTGTGGGTTTTTCCTGTGACTTCTTCCAGGTGAGCTTTAATGAACTTTGTGCATTTTATATCCTGAGTTAGATGTCAAATGGACTACTTCATATTCACTTCTAGCACTGCTTAGTGCATGTAATTCGGAACTTATTTTCTTTCTCATTCAGACTTTTTATTGGTAATTTATTTATTTTTTAACAACTTGATAGAAATGTTGTATAAATACTTGATCTTTCCCTTTAATGGGACAAAAATACATCCAGCTTGCTACTTGCTGCTGTAATCATCTTCACTAAAGAAGCTGAGAGGGAAGAGCAGTAAAGTGAGTAAGAGTGTAAGAAGCTATTTTTAAGTCAGAGGGTGACTGTTTAGGAGAAAATGGCAGGGGAAAATCTGGATTTCTCTTACTAGTTCAAAATATTGTGCTGACAGTTAGATCTATACCTTTTTATGTGTAGTTGAGAAATAAAATTGATATGCAGGGAGCTCAATATAAGCTGGTCTGTTTGAGGAAAAACTCAAGTAATGGTGAATAGCCGGTGCCTCCTACTGTGACATCCTGTCATTTCTCTGTGATCTGTGGTGTGATCCATTCTTCGAAAACAGTGAGCTCTGGATGAAAGGTCCATCTTGATTGTGAACATTTTGGCTTTAGTCAAGCATTTAGTCTATAAAAGTTACTTCCATGAGTTTTTCTGGCTTTATACAGTTTTTCATTTTGATTTCACTCCCAGCATCCAGATCTGCCAGCTGGTCATCGCTCGTGCCATTATCCACAACCCGGGGAAGGACAGACTTGTAAATTTCATGGCATTATGTAAGAAATGTCTGGATACAGTGAACGCGGCCTCAAACATGTATATGATTTGTCAACAATCAAGTATTATATTAGATTTTATGAGACTTCATTAAAGGAGCTGTTGTAGGCGCACTGTAGAACATCAGAAGAGACTTCACCAATAAACACAGAACTTCAAGCTTTGGAATGTAATAAATTTTAAGAGACTTCCTTCCTTTCATTATTTACTTTTACTTCACTTTTATAACAGTAGAGAGTTGTGTTTTATTAGTTCAAATTTCTTGATTCAGTTTTCCACAGGTCTATTTAAAAGCTACATTTTATCTTGGAGGATGTTTGGAGCATAGCAGAGGAAGTGCTGCCAGCAAATTCAATTAACTGGCATGGCTCACAAATAGTGTACATGGTGTATTTTTTTTCACAACTGCTATATAAATACAGCTGGGATTAATATTTGTTGCAACAAAGCCTTAACTTGAGTCGTGTTGCGTTGTGTAATTAATGTTTGGGATCAGTGTTTATGTCTTATTTAGCTTTGTTTCATTATCTTAGTTACCTAGATAATGAAGTATTCTCCGCTAGGTCTTTTCCTTTCCTTCAGACTGCTTAATATTTGGCTTTGACCACTAGAGAGCAGCTGCTCTTCTTTGCAAGAATTGAATTTCTGTCAGTTCTTTCATGCATCATGTGTTTGGAACTGTAAGTGGATCAAGTTGTTCATCTCAGCAGGGAGATTCTAAAGCCAATCCATTATACTTTTTTTTTTTCCTCCCCNCCCCCCCCCCCCCTTTTTTTTTTTTTTTTTTTTCTTCTCTTTTGCTTCCCTGGGAGGATGGGAAGATTCTGGGAGTGTCTCTCCCCACTGGTCTCAGTCTAGGTAGATGCATTTATGATCTGAGAAACTAAAAATGTCTTCAACAGTTTCATGATCATAAATGGCTGTTATGTCAAACTATTCTGCCAGTTTTGCTACTTAATGTGAACAGTGAGCAATTAATGCACTGCTGAACAGACACAAAATTTACTTTGCTAAATTAAATCTACATTCAACAGTGAGGAAAAACATCTTCTGGGTGATGCATTCACCATCAGGTAATTAATCCAGTGGAAAATTTTTAAAGCTGTTTTTCCCCTCTCCTTGAACAGCTTTTTTAATCAAGTAAAACAATGCCATGAAGTCCTATGATTATTTTAGAGCTTCAGGCAGTGAGTTGTGCTTGAGTTTCATGGTAGTCATGTTGCTACCTAAACTGTTGATTCTCAGGAATCTAGAATGAACTCTTCATTAATCTTTTACTCCTAGGATCCAAATGAACATAGGCTTTAGTGAAATGTCTTTCCAGTTAACATGTGTGTCAAAGGAGCTGGAGAGCATTGAGGCAGTTCCAGCAGAATCAGATTAAGTCATTTCTTTGCCCCAGTTTACCTCAGCAGCACCTGCTAGCAGTCAGACTCCCTGAACTGTTCAGGTCAGGTCCCTGAAAATCAAGGTGTGTACTACTGCGTTACTGATTAACTATTTGAAATGTGAAAAACTCTCCCTCCGTCACCTTCTGCTTCTGATATGTTGCTGAAAATCTGGCAGCATGAGAACGCCCTGGGAAGTAACTTTCCTTTTAAAATAGTCAATATTAAAAAAAGAGATTTATTAAGGACTGTGATTACAATAAGTGCATCTGCTGCTGACAAGTCTCCTACACCACCGTCTGTGTTGCAAGGAATAGCAAAGAGGGGGTAGTAATTTTTTTTTATGCAACCCTTATGGATTTTTCATGTATTTCCAAATAAGTGTCATCTTCTAGTCTTAGTTGTAGTCAGAGCTTCATATTACAAGGAATAAAGCATAAGCTCGCTCTGTCAACTTGTAGTTTTTATTAAATGAAGCCCTGATGCAATGCAGTGTACTGCGCCAAAGAGATCTTGCATATCTGATGGCTGTGAGAGTATTGTAAATTTGCACTAGCCTATGAATATCTTAGGCTGTCAGTAATTTAGTTGTGTATGCTACTGTTGTCCATTCATTAACAAGTTACCACGAGTAGGAAGCCTATGTTACTGTTTTTCACTTTGTGGGAAATTAACTGCTTTCAGGACAGCAAGAACTACTAAACTACAACTCTATAGCAGAACCATTTTCTTAAAGGTGAATCCATTTTTATTTCTTATACTGTGTTTGCAATAGAATGTTTCTTGCTTTATTCATGTTGACAACTGAAAAGCCTTGGACCTAATTAAAAGAATTTCCACTAGCACCTTTACTGAACCATTTCATTATGCTGCATTGCACAGATTGCATTTTGAAACATGGTGATAGTTTAAATCTGACCTTTAAACCTGAACTGCCAGAAGTATAAAAATCTTCTTTAAAAACACTCTCAGGGTAGACTGCATGTATATATGTCTGTTTGGCTAGAAATAATCTTCATATTGAGTGGTCACAATCTTATTTTTTTTAAAGTATTACTGCCTCTTTAGGCAGGAAACAATCATAATTCTGCTTGTATAATTTACTTCGTCTTACGTACTAATTTATTGCAGAGTAAACATGATTTTTTTTCTTTTCTTTTCTTACTTGTTAGTCTCTTTAAATATGTTGTTGTTAACATGTTCTTTTTTTAAAAACTATGACATGCCTATTGCAATAGTCCTGATTGAAAGAGTAAAAGGGTGCATATATAAAACAGACATCCTACAGTGTTCGATTTAGTCTTAGAAGAGAGCAAATGATCTGAAAGCTTAAGGAATTAGAAAAATACCTATCAACATTCTGCTTCTATACCAAATAGGGAAGCTGAAACGCAGAAAGGCTGTGACTAGCCTTCTGAACTTTTGGTTTGTTGTAAAACGAAGCATAGAGCCTTTCCCTTCTATATAGATGGCAAGTTCTTTATCTTCACTTGAATGTTTAAAGAAAACCACTTATAAAAATGTTTGAGATGGATTTGGAAATTACTCAGAGCTATAGACGTTTTATTGCATTTTTTAAAACTACCTTTAAATGGTTCACATAAGTTAATATAGGAAATAAACACATACTTCATCCCTACAACATCAGACCCCTTCAAACATGGAGAAGTGTGCTGTTTGGGTTTGAAAATCTGATGAAGCTTTTACATTTTGAGAATAACAGAGCTCCTTGAGAGACATTATCTCAGTGAATAGGAGTGAGCTTATTTTATGGGCATGGCAGACTAAATCTGTTATCATGTATTATGTTAATATGTGCTTATGGGTTCATTAATGCATGGATCATTGGCATAAGCCACAGCATTCAGATTTGTAAACAATGCCGGGCACGCTCTTGCTTATTTCTGTTATACTAAATAACTAATGAAATTCATTCTACAACAGAATCTGCAGAAAATCTAAAAGGAAATGTCTTTGCAACCGTTTTGGTAAACACAAGTGTAAATATAATGTCTAGTTTTAAAAGAAGAAAAAATAGTGCACAGTATGGATTATATATTTAACACCTATATAACAAGATGAGGAGTCGCTCTCCTGCCCTCCCCCAATCTAAGACTACTGAAGGAGGAAGTGAGGGATGTGCTTACAGGAGGGATAAAACTGAAGTACTCAAGAACAGTTGTTCAGTAAAATCCGCCTGCCATTTGCTACTAGGGCAGGCTGGTAGCAAAACCCCGAGGCAGAAAAAAATCAACTTGTCTGGTAGGATTTTGGGGATATGGATGAGGCCAGAATAAGCTTTTGTCATGAGCTGGAGGATGAGAGGAAGATCTTGAAAGTTAATTTGAACATTTGAACCATCAGCTTATATTTTATGAGGTATTACTCGTACTCTCGGAAAACACAGTTAGTTATGTTTACTACAACAGAATCTGCTTACTCTGTAAATAATATTCCTACAACGTTTCTTGCATAGTGTGAAGTATATAGAGCTACCCCAATGGAGTTTTTCAGAATAGCATTTGGAAAAGGAAGATTAGCTAGTTATTGATACTCTGTTAAATTCATAATATGGATATTTATGGAGTCATTCATGTTCTTCTGCAAATCAAGATGACTAGGGACTTCCTGGCTTTCTGCTTTCCTTCTGAAATTGTGGCTCCTTCCTGTCTTCCTTGTAAGGTATCTCATCAAACTCGGGTTTTGCACGTGACGTGACCACATCCTCTAAAAGCTCTAGTTGAATTTCTGTCAAGAATCAGTGCCCAGATTGTTGGTTTTGTATTGTGACGTGTTCTGTGAGATCTGTCTCAAAAACTTACCTTGTCCTGGTTCTGTCTGCAACACCAAAAAATTGCTACTGACATAACTATTTGTTAATGATTTAACGTAACCTATAGCTGTTGCAGCGCAGGCACAGCAAGCTTGATGTTAATCTTTGAAAGGTTTTTTTTTTTATCTCCTTTCCCAGCTTGTGTTTGGGAAAGAAAAATGCTGTCACTAACAATAATATATAGATACACAACCTTGCTTCAGTAGTTACTGAGCTCTAAGCACTAGAAAAGAGACATCAAACTAAGTCACAACCTTCTTGTGCGTATGAGAAGTTCTGAAGCACAAAGAACAGTAATGGATAATCCTTTAAAACTTTAGCTCTTGGGGTACACAGGAAACAAAGAATATTCAGGTAACCTGGATCATGGTAGTTTTAACTCTGCCTGCATAGAAATGTGTTTAGTTGATATTTGTGAAGTTGTGATCGGTAAGTGTCTCTGTGTAGATGGTAATGAGACCGTTAGGGCTGTGTTCACCTAAAGTGCGGCTCTCTGAATCCTGAGGTAATTAAACACCTCCACAGTGGAAGGGAAAGGGCAATGAGGGTTAAGAGAAGAGCCGTCCTGCGCACAGGTGGTTTAGATCTCTTGAGAAACAGGAAGAAAAAAAAACTTCAGTAGATATTGACCATTTTGAGGGACAGAATGTTGTTGTTAATTTGAGACTTAAAAAACTGCAGGTTTTGTTTTCTGCATTGTACTGGGTGTCCGTGGTGAGGCGTTGGCAGGGAGGCTGCAGGGCCTCTGTGAGGGGAGGCCGGGGCGGGACACAGCCGGCACCAACCGGTTCCAGCCGGCTCCG
This sequence comes from Phoebastria nigripes, assembly GCA_035582835.1. NCBI lineage: Eukaryota > Metazoa > Chordata > Aves > Procellariiformes > Diomedeidae > Phoebastria > Phoebastria nigripes. The sequence continues at coordinate 29,920 of JAYKAV010000500.1, read as the reverse complement.
CRGCAGACCCCGCCGGGCATGGCTGAGCCTGTCAGCAAAGCTGGCGGTGCCTCTGTGAAAGCATATGTAAGAAAGGGCAAAACGCCACACGGCAGAGTGAGGAGTGAGTAAAAGTGTGAGGAGGAAGGAGCGGCAGCGAGGAACTTTAGGGACTGATCGCGACCCCCGTTGCCATCGCCCTGCGCTGCTCGGGCAGGGGGTAGAGGAGTTGGGAATGGAGGGGGGAAGTTGAGCTGGGAAAAAGCCGGGGCGGGGAAGGCGTTTTAGCTTCTGTCTTTGTTTCTCACCATCCAACTCTGTTTTAATTGGCAATAAATTAAATCAGTTTTCCTAAGTCGAGTCTGTTTTGCCCGAGATGCTAATTGGTAAGTGATCTCCYTATCTTTAATCTCAGCCCACGAGCTTTTTCTTTGTGTTTTCTCCCCAAGTCCTGCTGAGGAGGGGGAGTGAGAGAGCGGCTGGGTGGGTGTCTGGGAGCCAGCCAAGGGAACCCACCATATGCATAAATAAAACTCTCATTTTGTTATTTTCCATTAGGTCTCTGAAATACAAGGGAATATAGCCTTAAAAGAAAAAAACCTTGTATTTGTGGCAAACAAATTTTTCAGACCTACAGAATTTGTTCTTAGCCCTGGTGGTGATGGATGGCCTGATTATGCAGAACAGTTTCTCTATTAGTCTGATGTTTGAATTAATTTAGCTGAAATTCTTTCATGGATTCTAATCAAGAATGACACAGAACTTCATGGACTACCTTTAAAAGAGCACTTAACAGCATGTTAATGGTGGATTTTATGTAGGAGGGAAGGTTGAAATGAAGCTTTTATTTTCCTATTGGTTTCTGAATAGAATCCAATCATATCTTAGAGAAGCAAAGCAGCTTGAAAAGTAATGCTTTTAGAACTGAAAAATTAAACTCTGAATTCACAATGTCACTTTTTGTCGTAACTGCTGCTGTGGTTAGCACATTTTCCTCTTAGCTGTCCCCCAATGTGTTAAGCTTTGTTTGTGACATGAGAGTGATCTAGACCTGTTGTGTGATTTCAGGTTTCTGCGCTGAAGAACAGGTTGAAGAAAGTCTCTACAACCACTGGAGATGGTGTTGCAAGAGCGTTTCTAAAAGCACAAGCATCTTTCTTTGGGAGCTACAGAAACGCCCTGAAAATTGAACCTGTAAGTAGGAAATTAGTAGGCATAAGATGTAAATCTGCAGCTGTGGTGGGGAAAAAAGCTTACAAGAATTCAAAGTGTAGCATAACCTACTTTTACTAAGGTCAGCATTGTGGCTCTTTGGCTGACTAGTATTGAAAACAGTGTTCCAGTCTCCAAAAAAGAAAGAGGTGCAACAAGCATGATCAATCACACAGGGAGAAAACTTCTTATGGAAAGGTATGGGTGTTGCTTGTTTTTGAAGACAGTTAAGTTAAAAGAGAGATGATRAAAAAGTGTAAATTAATGATCATAGGAGGCTAGTGCAGAGATGACCATTTTCTCTCACTGAAAAACCTGGCTATTCATTGTATTATTTTTAAAGGTAGTAAAAGATATACTTTTTACATAATGTATACTTAACTGTGAAACATGCGATTTTATGGAATCATGGAGTTTAAGAACATAATTAGTAAAGAAATTGTGCTTTTACAGAAATATGAAGAATGTCTGGAGTTGTAACTATTGACGATAAATGTTCTGTTAGGGAAATTCAATCTCTTGCTTCTGGTTCAGAGCTAATCTCTATTTAGCAACTATTAAGTGCCATCTGAGTCAGGGAAGGATTTTTCTGTACTTGATCTTGGGTTTTATTGCTTCTAGTGAGGCATCTGTTCCTGGCTTACTGCAAGTAGCTTCATGGACTTCAATACAAATCAGTCCAGTCAAATTAATGTATTTCCACATGTTTTGTGACACACTGGTTTTGCTACCATGTACTTAGGGGGGTTCCTTTTAAAGTGTGTACATTTTGCTGATAGACAAGGTAAATAGTATGAGGAACACGCAGGTATAATTCATGAGATATGCCCCAGAAGTATGGGGGATGAAAAGTACTAACTGCAGAGTGATCCACAGAATATTTCCAAAATATTCTGTGTTCCCTGTTTCTGAAGCAGGGGAAACTAACATATGTGCAAGTCAAATGCAGTGATAAATCTCAATGCGGTGGTCACAGGCTCATTTGAACTACTGTTGCTTAGACCTATGGCTGCTTAACAAGAAGATCTCTGTAGAGGACAAAACATGCTTCTGTCTTAATACCTTCTTCTGTCATCTGCAAGCATTTAGAGGCAGAACGGAAAGTTGGTGGTAGCAATGGAGAGCTTGAATACCACTGGGAGTTGCTAAGATGAGCTCTGAGTGTAAGTGGGGAGGCTAAATGAGTGGAGTGAGAATGAAGGCTTACTAGTTGAGAAAAGGTGTTGTATTTTGCATTCTCCTGCTCTGTGAAGATTAATGAAGAGATCTGGCATGCAGACAAGTAATAAATCTAGTTTTAGTCATGATGTTAAAGGAAAAGACCAGAAGTTGGACTACAGGTATAGCGTTTCTTGAGGTTGAGGATGTTTCAGTAACTAAAGTCTCTTCAGTACTATAGTTTTTCTTTCTTGTTATTTTTAAAGCCAGATGGAAAAAATAGCTCAGTCTGAATTTTAAATAGTCCAGTTATCACCATCAGATAAACATAATTCCAACAATTCATATTCAGGGTTCAAAAATGACTTTTGAAGTCAACATGAGTCCTTCCACATCTTACTGGGGGAATCCACGTGTCATGCGTGTGGAAAAAATAAATTGTATTGACTTGTGTATGTATGTCTGGGTGTATGTATTGGGCTTTTAAAGCATCTAAGGTGAAACAATGGGAGGTATTTAAAATGTTGTCCATATAAATAACAAAAATGAAACCAGCAAGGCACTCTGGTTGTAAGCCTCTTTTATCCATGTCGGGGAGACACTGTTCCCTTCATCCATGCAGGCTTCCTTGTTCTCCGATGCTCCTCCCAGTAGTTGCCAGGCAACTCTGGGAATATTAGTGTATGCTTTGCCTGGATGTGTGTGTGAGATTAACTAGTTAAGGGATTTATGAAGAAAAATAAAAATTTAAATTGCTTTTCTGGAAATACCATCTGGTATTTTGAAGGCTGAATGTTAAAGATGAACATTTGAAATCAGTTGACAATGGCATACCCCTAGAAAGTGCAACTTCGAGGGACAGCTAACCTGAGGAAGTAGAAGAAATTGTTTGGTTTGCTTATCACTCCATCAAAGAAAACTTGTAAACATAATTGCACAAATATGTCATAAAATCCAATTTTAATAATCAGGGAGTGGAAATTTTCAGGGCTTTCTTTCCCAAGTCCTTTTATAAATTAAAAATGTAATTTCTGATTATACATTTCAGTATTAAGATTTAGATAAAGAAAATTTGCAAGTGTTTCACGTGCTGAACATGTCAGAGTCAAATGACCTGCATTCTGTTTCCAGTTTTGCCACAGACATCCTGTGAGGTATTGGACAGGTCATACWACTACTTTATACTTCACTTCCATTTTAGAATATGCCAAGAGTAAGAGCAATTACTGAGAGAGTCTTGTTACTCTTAGGAACATCGCACTTAAAAATTAGTTCAAAACCCTTGGAAAACCTGATCTTAAGAAGATGCAGCAAAACTCCAAACAATAGTGTGTAATGAGTAAAACAATTAGGAAATGTACTTGCTAAGTTCACAGAAGAAAATGGGATTGTAATTTAATAACAAAGCATTGTAACTGGCAATTAGTAAGGCATCTTGCAATTTAAAGCCCAGTGTTTCTCTGTTGTGCTGTACTTCAAATGCTGCACTTGAAATAGTCTTCTGTACTCTCATGTAATTCCATCTTCTACACAGCAATTATGTTCATTGTTATTTCCTGTCAGCTGATTAGCTCAGTTTGCTGAGTTTGTGGATTATATACTAACAGATGTTCAAAGTGGTCATGATACACATCTTCTCATATAAATACAGAATGATGGGATTTTCTTGTTGAATAGTGGAAGAATATTAAAAGTGTATGTAGCAACTCTTTGATTGATCTCCATTGAAGTATCAGAATCCACAAAGACCACAGTGGCTGTCATAATTTGCTTTAAAATTTTAATGTCTGTTTGGAAAAAAATGTTTTGAAACTGTTAATGGTGTAACAGTTGCAAATAAAATCATTTTGATATGTCCAAGACAAATAGAAAAGCAAATGGAAGAAACAGCTTCTAGGAAAAGAACATATTTTCAAATACCTCCATTGTGGTTTTTTTCTCTTACCACCTTCACATGTTATAAATACGGGGCATAGGCAATACCGAACATGATGTGGTTCTTTGCATTTGATGTCCCGTAACCCAAGAAATCTGACTGTTCATTTAAAATCATTGATAATTAGGAAATAAATTCAAAGAAGCAGCAGCTTTTCCTCCTTTCATAGTTTTTGTCTCATGAGACAATTTAATTTCATAGACCGTCTCATCTGGTATGAGGTGACTTTTCGGGATAAATGGTGTGAAGCTATTTTTCATTATTCTGTGTAGGCCCAGAATGTGTCAAAGAGCAGACTTTAAATTCACATTATACTTAAGCATAATAAGAGCTCTTATTCTGTTCGGATGCTTTTACTCTAAAGATACAAGGTTATGTAATGTATATATGAACGAGTACACTGACGACGAATGAGTTACTGTTGCCATAAACTTTCTGATGCCTTCAGTAACTAGAACTTTCGCATGAAAAAACATATCCAGATAATACAGTCTGCAAGTCTAATCATAAAATTTATGTAACAAAATAACTGATTCAGTTATGTTTCCTACTGTGTATATGTGTTTTCTGTAGTTGGTTAAGCGAGATTTTAAGTATGGAAGAATATCTGTTACGTGTGATGTAGTTACAGTCTCCACAAACCTCTGTTGCTGTTGAGTACAGTAAAACACATCAGAAGCAGTGTGTTTACTTGGCTGTATTGGGGCAGATTGTTATCTTTATGAACATTACTTAAATTTTTAACAGTGACACCAATGTGAGCATTTTGTTCACTTGAATTACTTTTTTCTAAATTCCTGATTTTTTGCTGTTTGCAGAGGGAATGTTTTATCATCTTCTGAATATTTAATTCACAAAATTAGGTCATCTTCAGCAGAAATAGCTGTATAATTACTACGTGTGTGTAAAGGTGGTTTGTAGTTCTCAATAGTTGTGTGTATATTGGTAACGGAGGGGGGAAATGAGACTCACATTTTCTTCATCAAAGATGTTGGCCGTGCACTTTCTTCTGCTGACACCTAGTGGTTAGAGACAACATTTAATTGGTTTTCTTTCACAGACAACCTTTGTTAAGCAACAAACATCCTAACACCTGTGAATAAAGGTAAGCTCACGGTGTAGGTTGACCGAAAGCAGTAGTGTGTAGGGTATGATACAATACGATGTATTGGTTGTAGGTTTGGGGTGCTAGTACAGCTAGCCTAAGCCATCTGGGCACTTTTTCACCTAGCTTGCGTATGATAGTTTAACAGCAGGCTCCAAGTTTGACGTACAGTCTTCTCAAATGACAAGCTTTCTGTCTGTTCTCTGGATACGTGGGCACTCCAGTGAGCTTCGCAAGGGGAATTGTGTATGCTTAATACAACATTTTCTAGCTTGACAGATTTGAAAAGCTTGTTTACTTGCACTTTGCTTTAAAATCTGTATATTCTGAACAGGTATTTCTGTTTCCACGTCTTGGTTCCTTTTGTCTGTATTTCATTGCTATAAATATACTGTAAGGTGAAAATTTCTCTGCTTATTTTTCTTTTGCAGTGCTGCTACTTTTTGTATGCATAATTAAGGGGGGGTAATTTTAACATTCATAACCCAAATAGATATCAGTATCTAAGTGCTCCTGCGGGTAGTTCTTTCTTTAACTTTGCTGTTTTGCATTGATAACTTCTTATATGCAGGCACTGTAAAATTTGGTGTCTCTCTCACAGCACAGTATAGATGGTATATACTGAGGTGAGAGATATATGTAATGCAATGTGGGCTAAAGTAGCCCGTTTTATTTCTGATACACCACTGGAGAGACATGTCTGTGCATGAGATTCTGGTGTTTGTTGGGATTTGAATCAAGATGTCCTGATTTGTTTTTAAAAGGCTGATTTAGTTATTATGAATTTATTGATCTAGTTATTAGGGTGATGAACTCTGCATTCTTTGTAAAATGGTTTCTTGTGTGTATTGTCATATTACCTAAATCTAGACCTTTCTCTGATTTATAAAATCCGTGTAAACCTGATTTTTGTGGATTGTGAATATGCTATATATTCATAATTTCCGTGTTTTATACTGGATTTTTACAGTTACAACACCTGTGAGTATTTCCAGTATGTGCCAGTCTGTGGCAACAACGTCTCTGATTCGTGGCAATGTCTCTGAGGAGGTGAAACAATTAATATAGTTGTATTACTTGTAGCAAGAACTATATTCCTTATTATTTGGCTCATACTATCTTCTTGAGGTCTGCCCAGCAAAATCTTTTATTGCTTTGCTCTCCTTGAGAGGCCCTTCTCTCTGGGAATGAATTGGAATGAAGTAATGACAGTGCTGTGATCTCTGCCCAGTGCTGAGGGGGTGTCACTGGTTACTGTCAAATTTTGCACTGTTTCTAAACAAAGTAAGTCTCTAAATAGTGGGGGGGGAGAAGGCGAAGGGAGCTGTGATGGTATTAAAAGTGTAATTAAATTATTTGTGAGGACATTTTGAAATCAATGTAAAAATGAAAAAAATACAGAAATATATGACTTTATTTTTAGCGTCTTATTATTGGTTAATACTTTATTGAGGGATTTTTTTTTTTTTTTTTTTTTTTTTTTTTTTTTTTTATTTTTTTTTTTTTTTTAGTTTGAAAATTTGCTTTCAGTCCTGGAAAGGCATGGCCAGTAACTTTCACTGTTTGCAGATTCCTTGAAAATAGTGTTGTTCTGTTTTGTGACGTTTCCCACAAGAATGAAACTGTCTACCTCCGTCTCAAACTGAGGAAATATGTTGTTGTAGTTTAAAACATCCGCTGTTTTTCAATTACATTTAAAACATACAGAATAGTAGTTGGGAGCTTACTGAAGCTTTAAGATTCTAATAATGAAACATAACCATTTTAAGTAACTACTGGTACTGCAGTGATTCTGATAGTGGATGGTGCTTCTAGTAAACTGTTATATTATGTACCATTATCATATTGTAAAAATTTCTACATAACCTACATCTTTCAGATTGAACTAGGATCATAAATTGTTACCAGTACTAACTTGAATGCATTGGAAATTGCTGATAAGTGAATCTCTTCAATGAAGCGTCAATTAATTTCTTTTATGTCTTCATGGTTTGTTATTCAGTCTTATTCAGGTTTATTAGCCTGAGCAACCATTAGTTGTGTAACTGGATAACTTCTGATTAACTTCAATGGTTCTGAATTGATTTGGTTTAAATTTAACATAAATATTCTTTAGATGCATCCACTTAAGAGTAAACAGAAAATCTTGGAGGCAGAGTCAATGTACTTATCTACTTCCACACTTTTTATGCACTTTCATTGGTGAAGTTACTTGCTAATTTGTGAAGTGGACAACAATGTGTTTAAGACATTACAAAATGTTTTCCAATCTTAATATGAAACTACTTATTGAAACTCATATATGTATTATGTATTCCAGTTTTCAAACTGCTTTAACTGAACTACACTGGATGTATGTATACGTGTTTCTGTGTATACATCGCTGCCTTAGTTCTGTTGTCCTGTCAAAGCCTGATAATTTATATTTGGATTCTAAGTAGAGAAGACAACATACTACCATTTTTCATAATTGTAACTTTGATACAAATTTTCTCTTAATATGATGCAATTTGAGCAACGGTGGGGAAAAAAGCCATTATGAATAGGAAGAAATAAAAAGTTAACTTTTCTTTTTCAACATAACATTTAATTCTACTTAAGGAAATAATGTAATAARCCTTTTCAGTTTGTGGTTTTGTCCTAGGTCTGGAACCGTATAGGGACATCTGGGGGAAGTGTAGGACATTATACTTTCATACGGGGTGTATAATTAAAAAAACATGTCTCCTTTATTGTATTTCCAACTTTTTTTTTTTCTCTTGAAAAAAGTGAAAAACTTTCCTGCCTTCATGCAGGAGTGTACAGACATTTCTGGAGAATTGTTTTATCCCCTTGTTCTCTTTTGGCAGTTTCTATTATCCATTCTAATAAAGATAGCACTCGTTTGATTATCCACACTGCAGCCATATGTCTATGCTGCTGTGTATCCATACCTTCTGGAGACACTGGTATTGACCACTGCTCTCTCCTTTGGGGTTAACTGGCCATCAAGTTCTTTGGTGTCTGCAGGGGACGCAGCCTACCTGATCCCGCTTACATCAAGTACCAACTGCAGCACTCAGTCTGTAAGGAGGAGGCATGAGGATGCTCTCCACTTCTTTTTTCCAACATTGTATTGACGTAAATATCTTGCAATGTAATATACTTAAGATGTTTTGCTGCCAGTAGATACTAGTTTTGATTCCACCCCTGTTACGAATTCCTTCCTCAGAATCAGGGCCGCTGTACTATCAATATCATGGTATGGATCTTTCCATACACTTGGTCATGCTGTGCTGCTGAGATACTGCACAACTGAACTCTAGAAACTTTAATGTTTGAGTAAATTTGTTCTGAATTTTAACTTTGGGACATGGGATCACTTTCAAATGAGACATAAAAGTTCCTCAAAATCTTTAGGAAATGAGGTGCAACTTAGCAGTTAAAAGGCATTTTTAAAAGGCATGCACCTGCATTCTGGACAGGACACAGCTTGACAAAGCTTAAAAATTAATGTTGTAATTTCCTGTATTCGTTGTAACCTCTTACTAGAGAATCTGCCTTAACAGCTGTTACTATTCTTGGTATCAATACACTGGTGCAGCCACTGAATTGCTATCTTACTTCTACAAAAATAAGTATTTTTTTCACAAATCCACTTGCACAGTTGCAATTTCCTACTATCCCGGGATATTATGTTTAACATCTCATTAATCTTGGTAGAGTTGTTCCTCATGTGAGCTCTGAATGGGTTCTTACTATCCAGCTAACTATCAGGAACTAAAATATTGATGTTGCTCTGGCATCGTATATTTGCTGGCCAAGAACTGTGTGCACTTTATAAGCAAGCTGTTGCTCTTTACCTCTGTTTAAATTCATGGCCAAGGAAGGTAAAGTTAAAATAGTCCCATAGATATTTAGATCTCCTACAACAGTGGGGGTTTCAAAGTGTTTTAAGAGGACAGTTTACTTACCCATTTTAGGTTTTTACACCACTAAGGATTTTTGCTTTACAGATTCATTCATCATACCATGATACCAGTAACACAAATTGATACGTTTCTCAGGAAGACATTAAAGCAGCAGTGTGATGGCATGACAGAAGGCCACTGTATTAATTATTTTATATCAATCCCTTGCCCAGACTAACACTATAAGTTCCTTTAACAACTCCAGATCATGAGATCTGAGTGGGACAGAAGTCAGAAAAGAAAAGATGATGATGTGTGGTGCAGAGTAAAAAAACAAATGCCAGATGAGTCCAAAAGGAAATTTCGTTGGAATATGTGTGCAGTAACATAAAAAAAGTGCATGTTACATACTGGTGCATAATTCATTTTGAAAAGGCTTTGTAGCATTCAATGCTTTATCTACTATGAAGTATGATTGTTGCCATGGTGAATTATTTTTTTTAAGTTATTCAGTGGAAGAGTAAATAGTTGTTTCCAACTCCCAGTAATTGCCACATCCCAGTTACTTCCTCTACATAGCCATCTTTTGCATAGCTTTTTTTTTTCCTGCATGTACATTTTAGAGGTATACATTGTATACAGAGTAGATCCTTCCCTTTCACCAGAGTTGTCTCGATAGGTCAGGTTTTTAGGAGTGTTTGTCCATATATAGAGAAAATGAAGAAGGAAGGTCACTAATGCTTATATTACATGCATACAAACTTGTTACAAAAAAAACCCAACCCACACTGTAGGGGAAACAGTGAGCAGAAGTATATAAAATAAAGCTTTTTGTTTTACTTGCAATTTTGTTGTGCTCCTTTTAAAGTTAGTGCTGATGTATATTTAATAGGAATTTTCTCCCACCCATCTTTGCTTTTTTCCCTGTTCAATTGCTGTTAACTCTCAAATATATGCCTGTATAGACAGTCTAGTAGTGTCTAAACGATGGTAATTTCTAAATGTCATCCTGATGACTTTACTAACAGATAGGAGTAGACAATGACAGTGGCATTGACAGTGACAGTGTGTAAAACCTCATGTTTGTATGATAAAAACGGCGATAAATTGAATTTCTGTATATTCTGGAACTGAAACGTAAGACTGTTTTTTTTTCCTAGTATGAAGATTCTGTGTTTTGTGGCATTTTGAAGACCCTAGTTTTCAACAATCTCACTTAGAAGCTACATGTAACTATTGTTATGTTTTACCATTTATGAAGAATGTTCTAGAAGACATACTACCCAGAATTCAAAATCACTGACTGAAAAAGATCTATTGGGGAAAGACAGTTTTGTTTGTTTTCTGTGTGGGTTTTGTTTTCATTTCAGTCCTGTTGCTGTGTTTTGTCTCAGAGCATTACTGTTCCTATAGCCAAGTTTCAGCTTTTGCTGTTTTAAACTTTAAAAATGGCTCTTTTTCTAACAAGCATTTACTGTTCTTCAAAATGCATYTAATATTCTACATCTAAGTGTGTTGAGATATACATATGTTAATGAAACTGAGAAGACATTCTCTTTAATCTCTTATAGCAGTCTGTTATGTAGTAAATAGAATTGTTTTGTAATTTCCAAACTGTTATAAGATGCTGTGTGTATAATTCTGTATGCCATGCTAGAGGGGGCAGAAAACTAAGATTCTGGAAGAAAGATAATAAAAAACAGTATTTGAGGAAGTTAGCATGAACCTCTGCTGAATATGGCATTTCTGCCGTAAAAGGTGCAGTCAGACTTTCCTCTCCATCATATGTGTTTAAAAACAAAAACAAAAAACCAACAAAAAACCCCAAACAAACAACAGCAACAAAACACAAATCAGAAAACAACCAACCAACCACACCCCCCACCCCACCCAAAAAACAGCATGGGAATGGTTTTGTACTTCAGTCTAGAAACACTGCCCAAAGTAGGGGATCGTGTGCTCTGCATCTGGTAGTGCACTAACAGCAATAATAGATGAAATGTTAAGTTCCTTTGAATGTGGTTTTCAGCATGCTGATGTTCACAGGACTGCTCTTGAGATTATTAATGTTTACCTGCTTCATGCTGACATTTAAGATTTTGTGGTGTCTTAGTTTGTTGGGAGCTGTGAGCAAGCTGAAGAGAGAAGTATCTTGTGTTTCATTGTATAAGTAACTTTGCAGCTTCTGTAGAAATTATATGTTCAGCCATCAGACTGGATAGGGTCACTCTGTGTGTCTTCTGTGTTGGTGCTGCAGAAATAAAAGTAGCTTTGTTCAAAAGCCTCTAAATTTTCCTATTACCAGGGAAGGTTGTACAGTGAGGAGCAGCTCCGTGATACTTCAGCTTTACTGTGGAAGGATTTGTACATTCAACGGATAAATTATTCGTTTGTGCCTTTCACACCTGATTCTCTGTTTTTTGTGCTATTTTATACACTTGTTTTTGTTTCTTCTCAATTTGTTTCAAGCCTTTGTTTGTATGTTTTAGACTGACTTTTGCCTGTGTTTTTATTGTGTTTTCTCCTGATACTTTACTTATAATTGAGAGTGCACAGCCTCAGCAAGCAATGAAGCAGTGTGCAAACGCCGCCATGCAGGAAAAGTTGAAGATACTTCCTGAACTAATAAAGCGCAGGGGACTTAGAGTAGAACAATGAAGCAAGTAAACAAACACCGAGCATAAAATAACATGACCGTTGAATTCAGCTTCTGTAAGACACTCAGTGACTGTGTGTTTTTTAAATGAGCTGTAAATAAGTTGCATTTTAGGGTATTAGGGAAAAAAACAAAACAAAACACACACCACCACCCCCACCCCAGTCCAAACTGACTTACAGAAAATTCAGTG